>BQKN01063453.1:350787-386339 GCA_022839385.1 Asparagus kiusianus
ATTATTATTATTATTATTATTATTATTATTATTATTATTATTATTATTATTATTATCATTATTATCATTATTATTTATTAGTTTAAGGCTTCTAGTTTGTATCGATTTATTATTGCTTTTGCATTAGTTTGTGACTTTGTGTTCTGAAGCTTGTTTTCCTACTAATAATCTGGTGGTTAGGTCTAAGCACAAAACAATGTTATATTTCATATATCACATAAATAAGTTACGGAGTCAGGTACCGATGTGTAACCGTAAATCTTCACTACGAATCAATCGCCAAGTGTGTTAAACAGTCATAATATATAATAACCAATTCTACATCATCTATATCATCTATTTAATCGTAATTCTTTCAACCATCTATTGCTTATTTTGCAATGCAATTGCTTTTTATGGTTCATCTTCATTTTACATAAACGTCTATTTATTTGATCATTCATTTTTAAAATAGATAAAAATTTATTCATATTTTTCTTAACTTTTGTAATATCTCCAACTAATAAGTTGAAGCTAGTAGGATCTAAGCAGAGCATAAGCCAATTCTGGATCATCATATTAAGCAATCAGAGACAACCCCTATATCTTCTAGCTTTTCACTTTGTCTAATACTTCAATCTGAAAGAAGAAACTAAGCATCTCATAATACTAATCAACTTCCATCTCTCTCTGTTTATATTTTAGTTACCCTCATAATCCTAACCTCATTACACTCGGATGCTTAGTTTAATGAAGCAGTCATCACCTATCATGAGTCAGACAAGAAATAATCTGACAAATCCTATTAGGACGTCATATATCATAATCCTATTGTTATTAAGTATACAGTGACTAACAAGCACTTTATCCTCCCTCAAACCTTGAATTAGAGACTTGAATTAGACGTCCCTCCCGTATAAATAGGATTGCTATTCAACTTCAAATCTTCACAAAGCAATTAAACAATATCTTTGAGAAATTATAAATCTCAAAAGGATTACTGACCTTCCAAAAGAGGCAGACAGAGAAAGAGAACAGATGAGCATGGTTACATTCTCGTCCTCTGCTAAAAAGTCATTGCAATTGTAATGTTGATGATGAAAGGCATGACAACGTTCACAACCGCATATACACCAGTACCTAGTACTTCTATATCTTCTTCTTTATCATGGCATGCACATTGGCTAAAGTGGCAAAATCATCCTCATCATCATCATTGTCGTCATCATCAGCACCAGAAACACCACTCCTCTCCATCACCATCACCATCATTGAAGCCACCATCGTCTCCAAAATCTATGATATATATTTCTCTACTCTTTATTGTCCAAGGCTAAATTGTTATTAAATGTTGTCTGATAGTCTTATTGTTGACATTAGAGATGTCCTATTGTTGTTGAGTTTTATTAGGCTTATTACTCACGATTCAACTATATTTACTTTTTATACCATGCATGCTTACCAGAAAATTTACAAGAAGTGACTTTAAAACATCGAATAACCTATGTGATATTATTAGAAAACTCAATTTTCATTCGGAAAAATTGATATATTTTATATATTTTTATTCTTAGCATCACCCAGCCTTTTACTTATTCAATTTATATTTCCATACAGTTTATCCAAGTTAAATTGTTAAAGTTTTAAGTATATAATAGTAGCATTAGAGGTGATATATTGTTAATTTATATAGTAAGCCAATTATTCATGTGTAGATCTGTTTGCTCTACTTTTCATCCTGATAAACCTTTATCAGAATCTGGGCTTTCAAGAACTTTAAAACTTTGAACAACAGATCTTGTGTCAGAAGAAAACAGTTTTCCCTTAGAAACCAGAAGAAAAAAACTTTGGTTTATCATTTATTTTTTTATGATAATATTATACTTAGTTGATTTGTTAAGGCGGAATCAAAGTTATCCCTATATTTTAGATTAATTAATAGTTTTGTCTAAGTTATACAACCACCAATTGGACATATGTAAACGCCTGACGCCATGGTTGTGGAGTCCTTCAGCGTCAGAGATTCTGCCATCTTCGCCTCCGTCAACAAAGACACTCCGACTCTCATCTAAAGGAAGCACAACTAGAAGAATTATCTAAGGAACCATGCTATTGGTTTCAGTTGATATCTAAGAAAATTATTATAGTATGACTAGAAGCCACATAATTCTGACCTGATAAACCTTGTAGTTGAATGCAGTGACAGTTACTGCCACTGGGGATGCGGATCCCTACCTTCAATCTCAACTCACTATGAGATCAACATGCACACAAGACAGAAACATTAGAACACAAAGAGTTACATGGTTTGCCTACCAAGCTCGACCTAAATTCAGAGGACATCAGTATAAAAAATCTATAACTAAAAAAAATATTGCAAGAGAAAACACTTATCTGTTTTCTCTCATACTCACACTCACGTAGCTTCCATCTCTTATCATTCTCAAAGCACCAATCTCATACTCATACACAGAACATACATACAGTTAACTGGTGTATGCTTGAAAATATCAAATATTTTAATACATAACATGAGACTAATTCATCGAATTTTGATACTGCTTGTGTCATAAAAGTTAGATTATTTAGAATTTGATTAGGAATCATTTGGAAAATAAAAGAGAATGTTGGTTAGTTAGCATTTGTTAAGTTAATCTATATATTAATTTAAGGCTAGTCTTCTTTGCTCTTCATCTTTTTATTTTTATTTTCTTAATTAGAATTAGCTTGTTAGTGAGTTAGCATCAGGTCTAATTTATTCGGATATATTATTCCCTAAAAAAGAAATAAGGTGTGAGAGTTCTGGTGAGTTTTTTATGGATATGAGACCAAAGTTATTTCTTTGGAGACATTGCATCAAGTTCTTTGTAGACATAGCATCAAGTATATATGTTCTTTATTATCCCTAGTATTTCTTCTTTCTCTTACCAGCCATTGGTACAAATCCTAGCACCACCCATCATTTATTTATATGCCTAATCAATTGCAATTGACGAACCTAGCTTAATAACGCCCAAGCCTAACAGGATTTCTTGACTATCTAACCAACCATGACTGGATACTCAACCTGATACAAGACACAAACCACATAATCTTCACCTTAGCTCGAATACAAGGACTATGAAGTCTACAGACAGCCTAGGGTTGCACCCTTCTCATGCATTTTACATGCAAGTTTCATTCGCACTATGCCCAGTTATTTGGGAATAACCTGCATAATAAACATCAATCTGAGTATTCATGATCAATATATCATGCTCTTTGCCAAGCATTCATGAAAACTACGCCATGTTTGTATAACACTCGAGATTACCACGCTACATCACGTGCTCCTTCAAGCAATTTTATTCACTACACTGCGATCCATCTTAACGCAAACACACGACGCTATATCTTCTGCCATGAATTTTGACACTGCCTGCTTAAATTGAGCTTCATTTGGTTAGAATTAGGTCACGATTTTGTAGCCTACTTACTCTGTGCAAAAAATGATTACAGGACAATGGTGATAGCACATTCCCTTGTAAATTCTAAATAAAAACAAGGGTTTCCGTTGAAATCATAAAACATTAGGATGCTTATTAAATTATTAATTTTCTGATCGTACCAGAATTGCATTGCCTCAATGTCGACAATTCGAGAAACAAGGACTACAAATTGAGGCAAAAAATCTTGAAAAAATAAACGAAATTAAGGATGAAAATGCTAGGAATTTACCTCGATTGCGTTGAATTAGGGCTTTGGGGAGGGAACATTGATCGAAGATACCGGAATTCGCCGTTCTCTGCGACGTATTTGGGTCTGATAATCCGAAAATATCCGATCCAAAATTGTGGACTCCCGTCAAAGGTTTGGATCTAAGCCTGATCTGAATATGGATCCAGATTCGACCCGTTCAACAGTAATTACAATATTCTACATACAGTATATGATTGATGCATCATAATGATGGACGACTATTTGCTTTTAATTTTACTACTATGCAATAACTACGTTGCACGTTATGCGTGTTATAATTATTCATATAGATACGATTGTTTTATGTTTTAAATTTAACTATAAACGAATTTTTATACCAATAATATGGAAAAGGAGAAAAAAACATAGAAAAAATGAATATAATAATTAATAACTATTTCTAATTTATAAGCATAATAATTTTAGATAATATTTTGGTTCAAACTATTTCAAGTACAAAGGTTTGACATATGATTGAGCATTAAGGCGGAAAGTGTGTACTTATGCAAAAGGTTGAAAAGATGTAAGGAACTTCTTTTCTTTCAAAATTTGCTTCTTATGATCGAAGATAGTATCAATTAATTTTCTTTCACAGCTATTCTTATTGTCACATGAACATTTTCGTTTGGTATATGTATGAAAATCTCATATATTATAGACTCTTCTTCATAAATACTCTAAGCCAGAACTCTCCGAGAGATTTCAATGCAAGCATATTCATATAAAGATTAAGAGAAAAATTTTCATTTTCCCCAAAGATATCATTTCATAAGACTTTTACACTGATTACTTTTGTTCTTTAGCACAGGTAGTTACAAACAAGACTTGATAAAAATCTCCTCTAATGAACTATCGTTCTACTGAAAAGTCTTTGATCACCCAAAATATCTCTTAATATTCTTTCGATTGTTTGAAATTGTAAATCTTTTATCATCTGTGCTTTATCTTCTAAAACAATATCAATAGTGTCACGCCCCGCTTCCCAAAATACCCGGGAATCGGAATGTGAACAAGCTTGCGACGTATTAGATTGAGAAGAAATACACACTACCATTTTTTTTCTTGTCAATCCAATATGCTAAACGTCAAATACATAAATCTCAATCACAGGTCTCTGATCACAATAGCAAGAATATAAAGACAATCCAGAATAATAACTAAATATATCATCATTGGTAAATCATCCCAAACATAAAAATATGGGTCAAACATATCATTATTACAAAAATGGTCCAACTAGGAATAAAAGTACGTAGTCTATAATAAAAGGAAATACTGATAAAATAACTAAATCCATCATCAAACTAAAGAAAAATACTATAAAAGAGTTCTAATGCTCATCAGCTACTACAGAAAAGAAAACACGTCTAGGCTTAAGTTTGTTCTTCCACTCCATCGGAAGGACACTCCGGCTGGGTATACACCGGCTCTATTACATCATCGAATTGAACATGTTCGTCCCCTAAGTCTGACACACACCAGAGAAAACAAGTGTACGTCAGCGTGCATCGCACATGGCAAGATCTCACATGAACAAATAAAACGGTCTAACGACCCATGCTATGACAATAATAATACTAATAAGAAAGACAATGATATATGCAACTGGAAATCTAATAAGTCAAAAGTAATCCTATACTAAACGTGATAACATATAGCTATACGCATACAATAATCGGGTAAAGTACTAGTCATCCTAAAATTCACTGGTCCATATCTCATACAGAGTCAATGCTCATATTATCGGATAACTGACTGTTCACAAATCTATTACGTGCATCCATACTGCTACACAAACTCGGTCAGAGGACTACACGCAATTTGTTTTCAGCCTGGTTCAAACTCAAGCTAAACTCGGGTGAATATCAAATTCACGGACCAAAGTGACTACACAAACTTCACTTTGACCCAACAAACCAGCCCCAGTACTACACAAACTTACTGATGCGAGCTTGGAAGATACATCAACAACCACATCCGAACACATGAACAATGACTTCCCTATCCCAACTCTTGTCGTTTTTCTAAATCAACAATCATAATCCCTATTAAACTCGGGTTCACTACCTAACTTAGTCAACACACCCACACATGTCACTGGGTCTGTTCATGACGCACAAAGCCACTAAGTTATGAACTACTAAGGTTCTCAATTACTACAAGAGGCAATAAATAAAACTAATTGTATACAATGATAACATGGCATGTCAAACATGATTAAACAAGTTCATAAGGCATGAGTAATAACTGCGAACGAAATACGGAATGCATGAACAGAGTCTCACAGCATAAAAACACACGTAAATAGACTTCATTAATAACTTGCTACTGAGGTGTCCAAACTTCTCATGCAAGCTATCCGTAATTAAGTATCCTCTAATATAATAATATAAAAAAGAAAACTGTAAAACGATGTCGTTTTGCACATAAAATGCTGCGCTCTACGACGACCAGTCATATTATCATAAATAATAAATATTCTTTTTCCAAAATAACTCTATTAACTTATTTATTACTATAATGATTCCAAATAATCCTTAGAAATATTCTTTCTTCGAAAAACATATAATTAATCAAAATCTAAATGTCAAAACATCCTTTCATCATATACGGCTCAAAATACCTGTCATACTCCTCTTCACGAATATAACTACAACAGTAATCAATATCATATAGTATCGTTCGTCAACAATCCCACACAGGTTATAACATATCGTAGTCTATTCTATGCGATCAATTAATAACAGATATAAATAATAGAAATACAAGTCAAGGGAAGTGGGATCTTGTCTCGGGATTTTGTCGAACGAATTGACGAGGGTTGTTGCGATTGTCGGTGACATTGGTGATGGGTTGCGCTCGAGGGGATGGGGTGATGGCGGAGGAGGAGCACGACTACGGCACGGGGTGGTTGTTGGAGTTTGGCGGCTCGACACGGGGCTGTCGGGGAAGAGCTCAGCAGCGGCTCGAGCTGATAGAGTTGTAGAGGCTGAGGGAATATCGCTGGGGTTAAGGGTTAGCGGGGCTATCGACGTAGGGCTCGGATCTGGGGAGAGGCGTCGGGCGAGAGAAGCTGAGGGGCTACTGTGGTGGACCGTTGGGCTGCGCTCGGTTGGAGGAGGGGAGGCTGATGGGGTGGAGGAGGTTGTGGGGCAAGCGGCGACGAGGTGCTGGCGGCTTGGGGGAGTGGATGGTCGACGGTGGAGGCTGGGGCGGCGAGGCTCAGGTGGGGAGAGCGGCTGTAGCGGTGAAGAGGCTGAGGAGGAGAAAGGGGACTGGGTTCGACGACGACATTGTTGTCGGTGTCGAGGCATCGTCGAAAAGAGGGGATGCAGGCGGTAGCTGTCGGTTGGCTGACGGAGAAAAGGGGCTGCAACGGGTCTCGTGGCGACATGGGGAGGAAGTTCGGCGGCGACTTCGAGCTTGGGAGGGCAGTCGCGGTTGGGTTTGCTCGGGAGTGAGCGGCTGACGGTAGCACTCAAAGGGCGCGGGGCTGGGGATGACGGTGATGGTGAGGTGAAGAGAGAGAAAAGAGAGAGAGGCTGGCGGCTGAAGAAAAAGAGAGAGAGAGAGAGAGAGAGAGAGAGAGAGAGAGAGAGATATGGGTTATTTATATAATAGTTTAATTAGGGTTAGGTAATTAAACAAAAATAATTAAAATAAATAATTACGGGTATTTAAGAATCAAAATAATTATGGAATAATTATCTACAAATAAAAACATACTTGTTATGCTAATACAATAGCTGATACGAAATAGTTGAAATATACATATATTGTACAATTAAATGAGAATAATTAATAATAAAAATATATTTACTTACATTTAAAATTAAATAATTATAGGATAATTATCTAAGTGATAAAACGTACCAGTTGTGCTAATACGACAGATAATATGCAACAGAAGAAATAATACAACAAATTATACAAATAATACGTAATTAATAATACAACGTATTATACGAAATAATATGTAATAATAATAATAATACAACATATTATTTAAAAATAATACATAATAGTATCAATAATGCAATAGATTAATTCCAGAAATTTTCACCGCACGAAATTAATTTATAAATATTAAAATTATTTAAATTAATATAAAACTTAGATTTTAAATCATAGAAAATTATAGAAAATTATAGAAAATTGAGAAAAATACAAATACTCTTTTAAAAATCATAATTAAATATTTTAAAATACTAAAAAATAAATTTTAACTAGTATTGAAAATTTATGGTCCTTACAAATGGAAATGGGGTTTGGGTGCAAAGAGGTTTAGGAAGAAAGTGGAGTCTTCTGAAATTTGCCCGACGTTCTGCTCCTTCTGCCGGAAACAAGGGCACGATCTAAGCATCTGTAAGGCCTCTGGAAACAAAAATAAGGAGGAGCGGAGTATGAACCTGGAGATTCCATCTTATTAATAAATAATTATAATAAACTTTGGATTGGGATATTTTCTTAATATTTCTCAGAAAAATTTAGCCAAGTATATTTGAATTTTATATAACCATATAATAGTGGGGGTTTTCTCATATCAATCTCTTGAATCTATCGTATTTTGAAATTAGTCCCACCAATCACTGAAGTTGCTATCAGATCCCCAATTCTTAACAATATATAATTCTATATGATAATACATTATTGTAATATATTATTATTACCAATATATATATATATATATATATATATATAAATATAATTTTATTATAAAAAATAAAATATTATAATATTTATGTAATAAGTATTACGAATATTACAAATATAAATATTATATAAATATTATTATAAAAATAAAATATTATAATACTTATGTAATAAGTATTACAACTATAATACTTTTTAGGGTACTTCCTATTATTTCCCTGTGCAAACAGTGCATGCATGAAACTTTGTATTATAATGTTGTTGTATCCATAATATCTTTACAAATTCTCGTATGAAGAATCAATGTATATAAATAAAGAATTCTAGAAAATAATCAAACAATCAAACTCTATGAAACCATATAGGAATTAGATTTAGATTAAGTATAGAAGTTATCAAAATTAAAGAGGATAAAGGAGAATAACAAAAGTTTAACATCCCAAATTTCTTTTATAAGTAGTATAGATAATGTAGGATGTCATGTGTTAGAAAATATATGATATTTGTGTTATTTAAAATTTTCAATGTTTTAATGAGTCCATGCTGATGAACTTATATGTTTCATTAAGATCTTATTAATTCAACAAATGAACACACATGATGCACAATGTTTTATTAAAAGAAATAATAATTGTACTTGTAGAAATAATTTGGTATTTCTTTACTTATAAGAAATTTAGTGATTTTTTGGCTACAAAATTATTTTCTTAGTCGACTTCTAGCGAGGTGTCAAGGAAAATAAGTTACTCTTTAGTAGAAAGCTACCAATGAAATCAAAGTCATCTCTATTAAATAACACTCCACTAATATCGTGTATATCCCATAGAATAAACAACTACATCAAATCAATAATAATTTTTTAATTATCATAACAGTAGTAGCATTCGCAGGTAGAGCAACAACCTCTGGCTCCATATCTTAGTGCCATAAAACTCACAAAGAATGACGTAAAACCCATAAAGAACATCATCGTCTTTAGCTATAAATCTTATAGAGTCGAGCATTGATGATGCACTGGTGCGTGATAGCCCAAACAATCCTACAACAATAGAGGCTAAGGTGCAACTCGCTGGTGATAATAAGGAAGATGATATCGCAAAAGCACGATCGGCATTGTAGCATCATCTTTTAGCAGTACACAAAGCATACGCTATCATTGATGTTTGTCGATATGCAGGGCTGGGAAAACTCGGCTTTGTTGAAGGAAGGTCGCGTGCGAGCTATGGAGAAGCTCAAATGCTATATTTTGCAAGAAAAAAAAAGCGGTTTGGAGTTTCACTTTTGAAAGTAGAGAGATTTTTAAGATGGAGAGTAAGGCATGAGGTAAGACATTTATGGATTAATGTGTTTGATAGTTGTAAGAGATGAAGAGGCCTTATTATTGATGAAGAGGCTACATGTGATTCTCAAAAGGTCTCTTTTATGATTAATGCTATACATGAATATATTTAGGCATGAGACTAAAAAAGGCACATGTTGTTACTACATGGTATGTAAAGACATATGCTAAATTAATATTGATTAATGCTAAATTAAATGTTATATAAAGACATATGCCATAATCTTATGAAACTTTTGATGGATGTCATCGAGTTTCATTAATAATGATAATATTCTTTTATATCGAATAAATTTTAATATTTTAATAGTGGTAATATACTATAATTATACAATAATATATTGTTAATGTTGTTCTCAATCACCTAAGTGCAACTCTTTCTTAACAAAGAACAGGTATGCTTCTGCATCCAATGCCCCATTCAAATTGGCAGCCGAGACCAATAGGGATTCCAACCTAGTCGACTCGTCATGTTGACGTTTCTTTATGTCGACTCGAAGGGCGGTACTAGTCGACCCTCTTGTCGAAGATGACTCACAATGAGTCCAGTCGACCAGCTATTCAACGTCTCATAAGGTCGACTCAAAAGGTGTTACTTCTCGGCAAAGTTAGAGGACAACTTCAGCCTCGAGCCTCTCTCACTAACAATGTGTCAGCTTCATATTTAATACCTGGTAGACGCGATCATACCTCTAGTCCTGATAGTCTTCATGACTCATAGACCACGTCGGCACAGCCATACCTCCGATCACTTCCTATTTACTGCTGAGGCGATCTCTCCTCCAGTCATCAGCCAACACCTGTAAAGTAGGAGTGGACTCAGGAGCTAGCCCATATTTCTTCACCGTTATCCTGTGCTCGACCACAATGCCGGTTCTACCCTTTCGATATCACTATAAATACGAGGTACTATTCTAACAAAAACCTTTTTTCTAAAAAAGGTTCACAAACCTGATCTAAAGATTCTGCTTCTGCAATTTATGCTGCATACACATAATAACTCATAGTTCTTCACTTTCCCCACTCAAGTTCACCAGATGACTTGATCGTTCGAGAAACCACGGGGGAACCTGTCTCCGTCCTCTCACGAGTTTCTATATATATAGACTTTTCAGCAATTCAGCTCAAGACTAGATATTCAGGGAAGGAAGCGGCCCCTCATCAACTTTACCCCCATCCAACTACAGATTTAATTGACTCTGTGATCATTTAACATTAATAGTTTAGCCCCCACCATAAGGCTACTTTCTTTTTCGAGAAAACATGTCGGGTTCTGAGCAAGGGTTTGGTCAGCTCCATCCTATAGAACCATGCCAGAGCTATGTTACTCGAGCTCAAGTTGAAGAAACAGCTCAGAAGCTTTCTCAATCTCTCTAAGAGCAATTCACTACCTTTACTAGTGAACTTCTTAGCTGGCTTTCGTATCCACAGCAAGCTACCTCAGCTATGGCCCCACCTCCTGGAGACCTACGATCGGAGACTCACCCTTATCCCAGAGCATGGCAAATAGTCCCTCCTCGGACTCCTCATGCTGCTACCAAGCAGTTGGGGATCACATCGAGCATGTGAGCCTACCACCTCGACGGTTGACTCACCTTGGAGAGCATCACCGACGTATTCTCTCTCATCAAGAAATCACTAGCGAGAATTCTGGCCCAGGTCATATTAGGACAGCACCAGGGGAGTGGTCTCTAAGACTCTCCTCCATCATCGTGCTTCTCCAGCCCCTTCTGCTACTATAGGGGTCTCTGACTATGATTGGGTGTACAAACCAGTCGCAGAAGCCATTGGGGGGAATAACCCCCTTTCAGATGACCTTATGAATACCCTATTTGAGAAGTTCAAGATGCCTCACATGGAGAAGAATAAGGGCTAGGGAGATCCCTCCAAGCATGTTCAGAACTACTATAACGTGATGAGCATGCTCCAATATTTGGAAGCAGTAATCTATCGATGCTTCCCTATTACTCTTTCAAGGAGTAGCAAGCTCTAGTGGAACGCTCTTGAGAAGAAGTCCATCAGCAGCTTCCAACACTCAGCCGAAAGTTCATCCATCACTTCCTGGCTGACACCAAGTAGAAGTTGCCCTCTCATGTGTTGATTCAGACGAGGCAGGGGCCCGTAGAGAGCCCTCAAACCTACTTCAAGAGGTTCCAGGCGAAGAGGCTGGAGGTCAATGACCCAGGGAGTGCAGTTGCTATGTTTGCACTCGTGGCCGACTTGTAGAGTAACGAGTTGGTCGACTCACTTGCCAAGAAGCATGTCACTAATTATGAGCAACTGATGGATAAAGCCCACGGGTATATGGACATGGAGGATGCCTGAGCCTATAAGATGTCAACTAGTGCTGCAAAGGCTTCCATAGCCACAACTTCAATGGCACCAGTAGCGCCACTTGCCCTATCGACTCCAGCAGTAGTATCAACGGTGGCACTAGCACCAAAGTCGACTACAGGCCCCCGTGAGGTAGGAGTGGCCAAGAGACCCTCCAAGAGTCGACTCTCATCTCAATTGGTCTAACAGGAGGGACCGACAGAGGGACCCAACACTAAAGTCTGCTTTCACAGTCTTCAACACCTCCCTCACTAATGCTTTCACTATAGTCTAGAAGGGGGAACACCTCAAGGAGCCTTCTCCTCAGATGAGGTCGAATCCGAGGAACCAAGACACCCAGCAGTTTTGTCGTTACCACAAGGATCACAATCATCTCACCAATGACTACCACATCCTGAAGAGAGATATTAAGGACCTGATTGAGAGAGAGTACTTGAAGAATCTCGTCTCTCAGAGAGACTGAAGGGAAGCTCCCCCAACTAAGGAATATAGGAGATCCCGCTTGCGGTCGCCTTGTCCTCGGCCACAGTAAAATGGCCGACCCCCAGAGCCCATTCATAAGGGGGTCATCAACATGATCAATGGTGGTCCTACTGTTGAAGGGTCGTCTAACAACGCCCAGAAGAGATATGCCAAGAGGGTGTTGCGGGTCAACCAAGGCAACAAGAGGACGAAGGCGGAGGAGCCCATGTCTTTTGGGGATGCCAACTTGCAAGGCGTTGAGACGCCTCATGATGACCCTATCATCATAACCATAGCAATTGATGGCTACTAAGTGAAGCGAATCATGGTCGACATAGGGAGCTCAGTGGACATCATATATGTTGATGCCTTCAATTAGATGGGTATTGACAAATCTTACCTGCTCCTCTGTAGAGTCCCCCTCATCGGATTCACGAGCCACTCTCTTTTGTCGAAAGCGATGATTACTCTCCTCCTAACAAAGAGTACCCTAGGTAAACCACCATCCAAGTCCAGTTCCTGGTGATGAACCTCAAGTTAGCCCACAAATGTCATCTTGGGCCGAACCACCCTTCACCTTCTGTGAGTCGTTCTTGCAACTTACCACTAGATGGTCAAGTTACTAACTCCTAATAGAGTCAGAGTTACCAGGAACAATCAGCGAGAGATCAGGTCCTACAACCTGCTCTCGACCAAGGGTAAGGGCGTGCAAGACGCCATGTCTATTGAGAAATCCTACCTCTAGTTGGAGAAAGCAACAGAGCGACAGAGGATGACACTTGTGGAAGAGCTTTAGGAGATACCCATTGCCCGAGAAGGATTAAAGACAGTCAAGATTGGGTCTAGCCTAATCGAGCCCTTGTGAGGAGCTTTGACCAAGTTCTTGCAGGCAAACACTGATGTGTTCACCTAAGGGACCGAAGATATGCGAGGGGTTCCCCTAAAGTGATCAACCATGAGATGGCTGTCGATAGGTACACTAAGCCTATTTGACAAAAGAAGAGACATTTTGGCCCAGAGCACCAGAAGGCGGCGGCCAACGAAGTCGAGCGACTTCTCAAAGTTGGTTTCATCTGTGAAGTCCAATACCCTAAGTGGCTAGCCAATATTGTGTTGGTAAAAAAGACGATGAACAAATGGAGAATGTGTGTGGATTTCACCGACAGCAACAAAGCTTATCTCAAGGATAGCTATCCCTACCTCAAATTGATCAGGTAGTCGATAAGAGTGCCGAACGTGAGCAGCGCAACTGCATGGATGCCATCTCCGGCTATAACCAAATCTTCATGGCAGAGCATGATCAGGAGAAGACCTCCTTCATCACCGACCTGGGGATATACTACTCCAAGATGATGACATTCGAACTAAAGAACACCGGAACCACATATCAGAGACTTGTCACCAAGGTCTTCAAGCACCAGATTGGCCGCAATCTGGAGGCTTATGTGGATGACTTGTTAGTGAAGTCGAAGCAAGCATCGGCCCACATTTCAGACCTAGACAAGAACTTTTCCACTCTCCGGTGCTACCGAATGAACCTCAATCCTGTCAAGTGTGCCTTTGGGGTGCAATCGGGAAATTTTCTAGGGTTCATGATCACCTATAGAGGTATAGAGATCAACCCCGAGAAGATGGCCGCCATA
Source organism: Asparagus kiusianus (assembly GCA_022839385.1). Lineage (NCBI taxonomy): Eukaryota > Viridiplantae > Streptophyta > Magnoliopsida > Asparagales > Asparagaceae > Asparagus > Asparagus kiusianus. The sequence goes on from BQKN01063453.1 coordinate 364,936, forward strand.
GAGCGATTGCCCGAGACGCTCACCTTGAAGGATATCTAGAAGTTGAACGGGAAGATTGCGATGTTGGGTCGCTTCCTCTCCAAATCTGCCGAGAGGAGCCTCTCATTCTTCAAGACTCTAAGGGGAAGCAAGAACCTGAAGGAGAGCATGATGTGGACGGCTGAATGCAGTGCAACTTTTTAGGATCTCAAGGCCTACTTGAGTACCAAACCCAAACCACTACTAAGCTAGCCCATAGGCGGAGAGACATTGTACCTATACATGGCCATCTCCTCTGAAGCCGTCAGCTCCATCCTTGTTCAAGAAGAAGAAAATATTCAGAAGCCAGTTTATCATGTGACCCGAATCCTCAAAGCGGGAGAGCTTAACTACCCCCTCATAGAGAAGGCTGCCTTCACCCTCATCACCACTGCGTAGAGACTTCGCCCATGCTTCCAGGCCTATGCTATTATTGTGTGGACAAGTCTACCTCTGGAGAAAGTGCTAGGTAGTCCTACAACTTCTGGGAGGATGGTCACCTAGGTAGTTGAACTCAGTGAACATAATGTGCAATTTGAACCCAGGATGAAAATCAAAGCTCAAGCCTTGGCCGACTTCCTAATTGAGTCAACTTCGCCAGGAGATGAGCCAGACGCACCTATGCCGCCAATTTAGCCAGTGCCTTCAGCACCTCCAGTAGTCTAAGCATCTGCTCTACAGATCCGTCACACTCTAGAACATGATTCCCCCAAATTCACCTGATGGTGGTGGTTATTGAAGGTGGACGGATCCTCTGGAGAAGCCGGTAGCAGAGCAGGAGTGGTCTTGTGTAGCCCTGATGGGTCGACGCACGAGCACTCCATCTCCTTTGACTTATCGGCCTCAAACAATGAAGCCAAATATAAGGCTCTTCTCACTAGCCTTCGAGCAGCACAAGCACTAAAGGAAGATCGCCTCTACATTTTAGCTGACTCACAGTTGGTCGTCCATCAGGTCAATAGAGTATATGCAGCTAAAGATCCAAGTATGGCCTTGTATCTCAAAGTTGCTAAGGAGCTTTTGACCAGTTTCTTAGATTTCAAGATAGCTCAAGTCCCCTGCGTGCTCAATGTTCAGGCGGATGCCCTCTCCAAGCTCAGGTCAACAAGCTCAAGGACCAGCTCGGGGCCTGTCTACACTGACACCCTCGAGCGACCTAGCATCTCCAAGTCACCAGAGACCATCATGGAGACCAAGATGCTAATTGTGCCCTGTTGGTTGGATCATATTGTTCTCTATCTAACACAAGGTACCTTGCCTGAAGATCCTACCGAAGCCAGACATCTCTAGAGGAACTCTCACCGCTATCTCATAATCGATGGACAACTCTATCGGATGCCATACTCGAACAATAGTATATGACCTATCTGCAGTGTCTTCGGCCATCAAAGGCCTATTATGTGCTCAGGGAGATTCATGAGGGCACATGTAGAAACCATCCAGGGGCCCAAACCCTCACACAGAAGATCATCCACCAAGGGTACTACTGGCCCACCATATTAGCCGAGTCGAAACGACTCGTCTCTTAATGTAAGAAGTGCCAGTTCTTCTCGTCCATCCCACAAGCAGCAGCCACCGAGTTAACTTCCATTTTAAGTCCTGTACCATTTTCTCAATGGGGGCTAGATTTGCTGGATACTCTCCCCCTAGCTTCGGGACAGAGGAAGTTTCTCATTATGGTGATCAACTACTTCACCAAATGGATTGAAGTCGAACCACTAGCCAAGATTGATGAGAGCAATATCACAAGTTTTGTATGGAATTCCATTGTCTTCTATTTTGGCGTGCCCTAGTCCTTTGTGACTAAAAATGGCACCCAGTTTGACGGCGGAGGCTTAAAGAGCTTTTGCGAGGAATACAACATTCACCTCAAGTTCTCCTCAGCCGCACACCCAAAATCCAACGAGCTTACAGAGGCCGTCAACAAATGCACCCTCTAAGCATTGAAGAAGAAGATGGACGCTGCAGTAGGAAATTAGGTTGAAGAGTTGCCTAGTATCCTCTGGTCATACCACACGATCCACAAGAACTCAACCGGGGAGACTCTATTCAAGCTAGCTTATGGTACTGAAGCAGTCACTCCAGTCGAAGTAGGCATGCCGACCATCTGACTACAACACTTCGACAAGGGCTTGAATTCAGTTGGACTACGGGTAGGGCTCGATCTCCTGGATGAGACCCGAGAGAAAGTGCTACGGACTGAGGTCACCAATCAGCAACAAATCGCCTGCTAGTACAATAGCAAAATCAGACCTAGAGATTCAATGCTAGCGACCTCGTCCTTTGTAAAGCTGCTTTTGACAAAGACACCCTAAGAGGCAAGCTAGCCCCTAATACACAGTCCTAAAAGAGCTATGACTAGGCACTTATCGACTAAGGGCCCCAGACGGGAGAGTTTTGCAACATCCCTAGAATGTTGAGCACTTGAGGAAATATTTTCAATGATTATGTACAGTTTCATTCATTATAAATGGAATTTTTATCGAAACTGACTCCTGTCATGCACTCCTATAGTGCATAATCTATGCAGAAACTCTATGCCTTTGGTACTTTCTCAAGGTAAACCCAAGGCACTCTCACCATGTGGTCGACTCCTACAGTTGCCACTTGACCATTATGGTAGGGTCAAAAGACCCAGGTGTCTACGTAAGTCCTGGGCACCCAACCTCAATATTGTCAATTTGCTAAAGACACAGGCGTTAACGTAAGTCCTGGGCACCCAACCTCAATGCTATCAATTTTCCAAAGACCTAGGTATCTACATAAGCCCTAGACACCTAACCTCAAGGTTGTTAATTTGCCAAATACCCAGGCATCTATATAAGTCCTGGGCACCCAACCTCAGGATTGCTAATTTATAAAGATCCAGACATCTACGTAAGTTCTGAGCATCCAACCTCAGGGTTGTTAATTTGCCAAAGACCTAGACGTCTACGTAAGTCCTGGGCATCCAACCTCAAGGTTGTTAATTTTCCAGACCCAGGCATCTATGTAAGTCCTAGGTACCCAAACTTAGGGTTGTCCTCTTGCTAAAGATCCACACGTCTACGTAAGTCTTGGGCACCCAACCTCAGGGTTGTCATTCTGCCAAAAATACCTTGATGTCATCATGAATAAACCCAAGGCATAGAGTTCAACTGTCTGGTCGTCCTCAATAAAAAACACTTAGGTGCTTCAAATTGCCATTCCTCGTCAACATATGATCCGAACTTCTCGCCAACACAAGGCGTAAAATGAGTCAGTCGTCTCAACCCCTCACCACTCGGGTTAACACAATGCGGCCGACTCACAACAATCAACATTTATTCTCCTAGCAAAGTCAGAACAAAGTTACAAAGCAAAAAAGCAAGGAATAATTGAAGGCATACTTCAAAATGAGATCAAAGCTGATCTTTATTCCAAACTCCAAAGTTTATTACAAACTTTATTACAAGTTCAATTACAATATCCGTGTCAATATTTACAAAAGGCATGTTGATATTTATAAAAAAAAGGAAGATACGAGCCATCAGATATCTCGGCCAGATCCGAGAGTTGGGCTTGGGAGACCCTCGATAGGGAAAAGAGCAGCAGAAGTAGAAGTGGTAAGGTCCTCTCCAGGGGCGTCCCCCTACTCGTCATCACCATCATCTAATACCAATTCCAACCCCCCCTCCACTCACCTTAATTTCTTTTAGGAGGTCAAGATAGCAAGAGACACGGGGAGCGTAAATGCGATCAGGTGTAGGACAATAGCTAGGAGGGAGCAGCGAAGCTATGTAGTCGACACTAGCCTTGCAAGCCAAAGCCACCTTATAGTTTTACCCAAGGTTCCCTGACACCATTCATCGACCACCTTCACCCTATACTACTCCAAGTCCAGCTGAGCAAGTCGATCCTCGAGGTCCATGATCATTATCATGGACGCGTGCTGAGTCGACTACTCCTCCTCAAAGTCCCATCTTAGTTGATCAGCCGAGAGATGACTCGATCGAGCGTCCTCCTCGGCCACCTCCTTGAGATGCCTCTCGTACTTGATCTCTCCCTCCAAAGAAGTCAGACGGCCATCCCGCTCAGAGATTCCTTGCTGGAGGCGGTCGACCTCACCCTTTAGCTAAGCAACCTCATCTCGGAGCTTCTCGATTGAAGCCACTTGCTTGGTGCTATAGGATTGGATCTCCTTAAGGAGCATTTCCCTTGTATCCACCTCTAGCGCCAGCAGCCCTCGATCCCGTTCAGCTCAGTATCCAAGGTAGCTTTCTTATTCTCCACTTCCTCCCTGGCCGACCTATCCCTGTCAAAGTCCTTTCGCCACTCTACAGGAGCATTGTACATATGGTGGAGCCGGTTGTATAGCTCCTGCTCCACTAAGGCCCCTCGAACCAAGTAGTTCTTGAGGGACATATGCAAGCCGACGCTTGGCATGCCCCATAAGAACCCCTCATCCATTGGGAGGGTGAACTGTTGGATGGCTCGAATTAGGGTAGTTGAAGACCCTAATATCGAAGAGTCTATGTCGAGAGGTGCCACCGCGATGAACTTACCACCTTCTGGGAGTTCCTTCCTAGGCAAACAGGGGCCTAGCGGCACTCCCATCAACATGGCCTTAGCCTTCTCCCAGAAGAAGGGGTTAACTTCTGAAAGCCAATGGTGGAATGGTCAGATCTCTTCTTCCTCTCACCAGCCTCTCCCGCCGCGGATGATGGAGGGGGTGCCGCTTCCTCTTTGACACCCTCGGAAGTCCCCGTAGGCTCCTTACATGGCTTGTGGGATAGCTCGGGCATAGGGCTCGAGTCATCCATCTACTCGCCAGGAGCCCCAACTTCAGCAGCCTCAACGGGTGGAGCCACCCCATCTGGCCCAGGAGGGGAAGAGTAGTCGATGACGATGACCTCATCCGGCCAACAAGCTTGGATAGCCGATTGCTGCACCTCGGCCGACTACTGTACTTTAGTCGGGTCAGCCTAGACCGATCCAGTCGGCCTGCTGGGCCATTGGTCTTTCTTGGTCTTCACCTTCTTGGCCTTCACCCTCTACTCTACCAGTTGGGTAGCAATCTTAGCCACTCGCGACTTCAAGCTGGCCACCTCCTCAGGGTTGAGATTACCTCTCAACCTCTTCTGGGGCCTTGTGGCAGAACCCGACACCTTGCCCCTCAAATTCCTCTTACTACTTTCTTCAAGGGGGAGGGCCAGCAGACTCGCCCTCACCTTATTGGCCTCAGAGGGCAAGACCATGGATACGCCCGCCACCTGGAGAGATGCTGTCTTGAAGAGATTGCTCCTCTCCCGAGAACTGAAAGTACCCTAATGCCACTAGGAAAGAACCCTAGAGGGGGGTGAATAGGGTTTATGCTAATCAAATCCGATTTATGATAAATTAAAACTTATTAATAAATATATCCTAGCAAGAATGATATATTATAAATATATGCGCAAGGATATACAAGTAACACAAGGGTAAATAATCTAAACTAGATAGTGGGTAATATAAACAACAAGCAATATATAAAGACGATATAAGATATGAACATAAAAATAAGTGCATCAATGCATTCATAAACAAAGGATATGTTCACGGAGTTCGGTCCCCACGACCTACGTCTCCGCTCCTCACCTCGAGGAGATCTCCATTATCACACCGGGTTTTCTACGCTTACCCGAAAAATATTTACACCTTACAATATCGGTTTTTAACGCTCACCGATCAACGTTCACAGTCACTCACAATGTAACTACACTAACTACCACATCAAGTATTGGTTTCTAGCCCGTGTCTCCCTCAAGTGTTAGGAATTACAACCTCTCTCTAGGCATTACTACTTACCCTACTCCTCTTGGGACGACCCCGTCTCTCACCACACACTCCTCTTGGTGTACCAGTGTATTACAAGGTGAACCCCATAATTTAGGCACTCAACAAATGATTGTTCTCTAAACAAGGTGAGAACTCAATTAAGCACAACTCAAAGTTACAATCTCTCACAACCCTAATTATACTATGTATGAAATACTATAAGCTCAAGTGAGTATGTGTAACAATGAGATTTAATAAAACAAAATCAAACTAAACTCAATATAGATTCTAGCTTATGGAAATAAAAATCAAACATATAAAATAGCTAGATTGAGTTTAGAAAACTTCTCTAGATGACAAGAGAGAGAAGGAGAAGAGTTGAATGCTCAAACACCAATAGATGATCTCCCCAAGCTCTTGTGAATGTTTCTTCACAAACAAACTCTTAAACAAACTTAAACACCCTTAAACTTATTTTAAACAATACTCTTGAGTTAATAAAACTAAGGATATGTGGGAGTATTTATAGGAACCCTAAAGCCAAGAGAAAACAAGGCAAAAAGACCAAAAACCTAAATCTATAAAAGGCTGAAAAAACTAGCCGTTACAGCATCAGTCGACTGACGGCTTCCATCAGTCGACTGATGACCTGACCGTTAGAGGCGTTTTTTAGCTCATCAGTTGACTGATGGACCTTATCAGTCGACTGATGACCTCATCAGTCGACTGATGACCTTTGTTCGCGGGAAAAATGGTAGCTTTCTTCATTGATGATTCCATTGTGCTCTTAAATAACAACTTTTTGGGTTACAAAGATCCAGTCTTTTTATAAGATCCGGTTACAATGAAAATCAAACAAAAAATGAAAATTACAACTTTCCTTATTTGTCGAACAAATCGCGAGCTCTTGTTATCCGGTCACTCGCTTTCGTGGGTTGTTTGCCTGCGCCGATGGTTGATCCGTTGACCACCACACGATCTAGATCCGAACAGATCTACGTAATATTACGGGTATTATTTCACCAAGGAAATAATAGCCGGAGGGATTATTTCACCAAGGAAACAATCGCTCGATTCTCGGGATCAAAGACCAAGCTTTGATCCGGAGTATAGCAACGTAGATCTGAGATCCGGTCCTCTCGAACTCCTGCCTTTCGTGATGCGGATGCTCGCCGAGAAACAGATCTGAATGTCCAAGTCTTCAAGCCTTCAAGAACTCAAGAACAAGATCTCAATCCGGCAGAGTTTCGGCTCTCCAAAAGTCCTCTTAAATGATGAATCACCCCCTCTATTTATAGGCAACCAGATCTGTGCATTTGGCACAGATCTGGGCCGGCCACCTCAGGGTGTTGATTTCTATCGTTTCCCGTTTTCCGGTTCTGTATTTGATTTATCCGGACCTCGATTTAACAGTCTGGATCTTCATTTGGTAGTAAATCCGCCTTGGTGTTTGAGTTCGAATCCGTTTTATGGTTGGACGACTCGTTGACTTCCCGAACTGTTGGATTGATTCCGCACGCGAATTCCGTTGCTCGTGTGCAATTCGTTGACCTCGTCGCCTCGTCACTCGATGGTTCGTTGTTTTGTCGAATCACCGTGTCGAGCTGTGCTAAGGGACCTATAGGCAATTTTATACGCCTACAACCTTATCAGTCGACTGGTCAGTCGACCAAAACAAAATAAAAACTTTTTGTTATTCCAGGTGCTTTTGCAGTCAACTAAACATATTCATCAGCCGACTGATAACGCTGTATCAGCCTGATTTGAATAGTAAAACTAATTTTTGAAGTGCCTTTAAAAATAGCAAATAAATTCCAAAAAATATAAAACTTTAGGAAATCATTGTAAACATGTAAATAAACATGTTACAAAAAGAATTTTTGGAATTGCACTTTTCAATAGTGAAAACTCATTATTTTTCAAATATGTCCAAAAACATGAAAACAAAACATACATATTTTTGTCATTTGACATAAACACAATATTGAAACTTTTGTAAAATAATTTTATAGACTTAATGAATTGATATAAACTTATATTAAAGTCTATAAACTAATAAAACATGAACACAATATTTTTTCAAATACAATAGAATATGAAACATATAAAAGTATATATGAAGATATATTGTTTCATGTCTATCTAGCTAAGCCAAAACATATATGTATATATATATATATATAACTATATATATACAAAAACCAAAATGTTTATGTATGTATATAATTGAGCTTAAAATACTAACACACATAATATAAAACCTAAACTAAATTACCCAAGCTTGATGAAGGTCTTCAATAAGCTCGACTTGGTAAACTTACGGATGAAGCTTGAACTTGGATCTTCAACTTGAATTGTAAGGCTTCAATCACTATTCCGCCATCCTTCATTGGATATAATCATGAATGCTCGATTCCATCTATCCTCTAACATATTGTTTGCCTAAAATAAATACAAAACACAAATACTAAACACACAACATTAGATGTAAATTGTTTGTAAATCATCATCAAAACAAAAGGACCTAACAAGAATGACATAGAAGCAGATCTTCTCCAACTGCCTCCTCTCCTCGGCATTAAGGATGCATGGTTTCAACAAGTCCTTGGTCACCTCAGGCCAATTGAGGTAGGAGAGGATGTTGTCGGTGCTGAAGACCCACACGAACTGCTCCTTCCAGTCTTGGTTCAATTCAAGGGCATCCGAAACAAATTTACCACCTCTACTATAGTGGTAGAAGTAGTGGGGGTCCCTCCTCATTAATTTGACCCCGACCAAATGCCCCAAGAGGTACATGTTAGGCAGGACGTCGACCCGGTGACAGATTATGATGAAGCCCACCATAACACTAATTGCATTCGAGGTGAACTGAGAGGGGAAAAGCCCTAGAGCAATGCATACATCCCTAATGAAGGGATGGAGAGATAGCCGGAGCCTATACTCTAGATGGGTGAGATACAATGGTGCTTTATTTTGGCCATGGCGGTACACCGGCTCATCCCCACTTGGCATTGCAAGCATAAAAGCCCTAGGGATATCATAGAGCTCGTGGTATTGCTCGAGCTCTCCGATGATGACCTTCAAGCGGATTGGCCGAAGAAGAGCGATCCTTTCCTCATTATAGTCAGTGGTGTAGGTCTGAGAAGCTATCTAAAGATTTGCAGTGCAAAGGATTTGAGAAAGTTGAGAGAGACAAGCTCCAAAAATTTAGAGAAAGAGTTTGTGAAGAAAATTCTTCTACGCCCACAGTGGGCTATTTATAGCATTCAAGAGGAACATGTGGATTAATTTGGATGGTTGGCTCATTTCAAAATGAACGAGCGAGATTTATTTTGAAATCTCAAATGGTTCACACGAAACGCGAAGTGCCGCCCCTTTACTCCGTGCCTCTTCGCATAAAAATCAAAGCGATACCATAAGTCTCTGATAACTGACAGTGTCATCATGTCATTTCAAATAGTAACGTTTCACCTGCTCAATAAAGGCTTCTGGAAACTCACCAAATGACATCTATTCAGTGAGTAGTCGACCAGACCTAAGTCGACTCTCAATAGCCGACAATGAACTTCAAAGAGTATCTCTCAAGCACTCGCCCCAAGAAGTTCAGACGCTGACTAGCAAGAGCAGTCGACCAGATTGATTCCATACTTAAACAAAAAACTAACACATCAGAAGTGACTACTCAAGTTCGAGACGTATCTTCTCAACGAAGGATGAGTCCCCTCGAGTCAGCAGTTCAAGTTTATGATGAAGCTAAGTCATCCAAAAGACATAAGTTGAGATTGCACAACACAGAGAAAGGCATTTTGGATTCAAAAATATTTCTTTATTCATTTATAAGGAATATTTACAAGATAAAATATATACACATATACAACAAGAGCAAGAGAGGAAAGTCCTAGGAGACTAAGAGAGGTCTATCCTCGCTCCAGGAGTCAAAGGCAAGGAGTTGTTAGGAGCAGCCGGCGGAGGAGTCGAGCAGTCTCCTCCTTCGTCCGACTCCCCCTCTTTCTCACCAAGATCGAGTCCCTCCAAGTGCTTCCACTTCCACCAACTCATCTAAGAAGTTAGCTATGATAGGAGAATAGTGAAAGCGATTGGGTGGGTTTCTCATGTCAGCCAGAAGCTGCACCGATAGGTAATAATACCCAGCATTGCAAGCTATCGCCACTTTGGTTTTTCCAGTTAAGCTCTGGTGATATTTGTTTCGTTCAAAAGTTAGCTTTTTCATTGTCATTGAACCTGTTATAATCGTTTATCAATTACAAGTTCAAAAAATAGAAAAGTTGATCCTTTTACAAAATCTCCTTACTCAATAAAAAATAAAAAATTATAATTTTATCAAACAACACAGAGATCCTATTTATTAGTCTCTGTTTGCGTGGGATCTTTGCCTATGCCAAAGATGCGTTAGTCCGTGTACCGTCACAAATCGGATCCAGTTGACAGAAAAGCTAATTAATGCTCTTACTTCACAAAGAAAACAATCATAGAAGTGATAATCTCAACCAAGCAAGATTACGACTCTTCTTGAGATCAAAACCAAGTTTGATCCGGAGGAAAGGGGGAACGGGCCTCAGATCCTTCGAATAGCTTCCTCCTTATGCTGAAGTTCGTCAAGATCTGCTAGCCCTCCTCTGAAATTCATGCTCCACTCGCCCTAACTCCTCTAAAATTTGTATCTCCCTTTAGATATCCCTTTATGAGAGTGTTAGGAGTGTATTTATGGGCTTTAAATACCGTGTTCGTGGATAGGAATGCCGTGTTTGTGGATAGGGTCAAAGAACAATTGTTATTATCCGTTCAGGTGGATTTTTAGTTGTGTAATAGCTTCCACATATTTAAGGATAATCCCACATATTTATGGATGACCCCAAGGAGTTTTGGAAGTTAATCTTATCAGAAAACACGTCGGCAACTAACCTGGGCGCGAGTCACTTCGTCTGTCCCGCACATGTCCGAGACAGCTTGGACTATCTTGAGTATTTTGGTATTAACTCTTTTGTACAAACTCAGAATGAGATGATTCAAAATGCATTGGAAAGCTAAAAAGAGACCTAAAATTTTTATTTTTTTAAGATTCTTCATATTTGAATTGTATCATGGCCAAAATATGCGAGACACAATTGGTGTCTCACAGGTGCGAAACAGTCTGGACTATCTCGAGTATTTTGGTTCTAACTCCCTCGTCTGACATCAGAATGAGATGATTGAAGATGTGTTAGAATGATGACAAAGATACCTACAACTTTTTTATTTTGATATTCTTTATATTCAAATTGTATCATAACCAAAATGTACGAGACACAATTGGTGTCTCGAAGGTGCGAAACAGTCTGGACTATTTTGGGTATTTTGGCTCTAACTCCCTTGTCCGATATGGGAATGAGATGATTTAAGATGCGTTGGAAAGATGACAAAGATACCTACAACTTTTATATTTTGAGATTCTTCATATTTGAATCGTATCATACCCGAAATGAAGTGATCCAAGGTGCATTAGAAAGCTCACGAAGATCTCTACAACCTCCCATGGGCGAGACACCCATGGGATGACCAAGACACGAGTGGTGCTTACTCCTCTATGGGTGAAACGTAACCCCAGGTCGAGTCGCTTCTTCGTTATTATATCATCCCATTGATTTGTATACTTTATCAACTCGCTTCATGCATTTGTTAGCTTCTCTATGACATCAGATAATCCTCCTTGATTTGGATAATAACGTTCATCGTCTTCTCTTCATCTTGAACTGTATGCGGGAACCCATAGGTAATTTTTGATACGTATAGATACCCTCTCCACAGTATTTCAGTCTCGTTTCTTTTATAGAAGAGTCTAGAATACTTTGGATATGATAGGTCCAACCTTTAGTCGGTGTAAAAGGATTTGTAATTAGCTTTAGTTCTTGACTTCTTTAATTTTTGCCTATTCAGTATTTTGTTGAATAGCTAAAAATTTTCCAATGCTGTATTTATCGTCTGACTGTTGTCGAAGTCTTGAACTAAAACTGATGTATTAGTTTCTGATCTTAGCTCATGTCATTAAGTCGATGTTGAACTGATTATCTTCATTGGGGATTCGCATCTGAATCATGATCGAACTCCCTAGGATTATCCTTTGATTTGGAATTGATCGAAGCCTTATTTTAGCAAAAATTATCGACACATTGACCTTCATCGCAATGTGTTGACTAGCATTGACTCACAGCTATGCGTTAACCAGCGTTGACCATCATTACAACGCGTTGATCGGTGTTGACTTTCATTGCAATGCGTGCCAGTCCCAAATGTAGAGGCTACAATACCAACTATTGAGGCTTAATTCTTCTGCATATATAGATTTCATCTTTACGTCCCGTTAGTTATTTACTTAACCACACGGGAGTTTTGGTTGTAGGATCAGCTATTAGAGCTGATACGGCTATCATGCAAATGCTTTCAAAGTTCCTCATGAAGACTTCGGTTGGAATTGGTGTTGTCTCGGGTGCTTAAGTCACGAGACCAACTGATGAAGCTGGTGCGTCAATGACTATCGGACTTATAGGATTTTTAGCAAATCCTCAGTCATCAACGGATTTGATAAGTCTTTACCGACTACCGTTTGAGTCGAGCTAGCATGCGGATTGTCTAAGTCCATACTGTATGTAACATTATGCTAAAAAAGTTAACTCTCTTAGACTTAGTGCTATGATATTGTATACATAGACTTCATCATTGTTACGGGAATAGGCTAACCAGCAACGTGTATTAGGAGTAGACTTGAACAAACCTTTGATCTTAGGTTATCCTTAAGAATATGTGTAATATTCTCCAGAAACTTCTCGCTGGAAATAAGGGAAGCAGTTTATACTCGTATACCCATTGAAGTTTCACAGAGAAGTAGTTTAACCTTTTATACTCATCGGAGGATAGGAGCAGTTTAACCTCATATACCTGTCGGAGGAAGCCATTCTCATTCAGCTTCTTTCAGCGTTATGATGCCGACATCAACCAATATTTGAATGTTGTTTTTCAGTGTAATACAAGTCTTGGTAGGGTGATGGACCCTCTTGTGGTACGCACATCACTTAGGATCCAAAATCTTATTTGTTTCCTCCTGATTTGTAATCGGTGGTAGCTTGATCTTATTGTTGATGAGGAGGTACTTGAAGATGGTTGGAACTTCATCATCTTTGAAAGAATACTCCTCCTGGAACTTTGGATTAAGAGTCCCTTGTTGCCTTCAAGGTGACTGTTGATGAATATCGTCAGTAGTTGTAGGTACTTTAGTCATCGGTTGATCCCTCTCAAGCTCCTTTCTTTTGAGAAAACACTCGACCTATTCTCCATGTAGTTTTAATTCCTTCCAGGTGGTTGAGGGGACAACCCCCATGACTTCAAGGACATCGATGGAGTGATTGTTATGGCATGTCTGCAAGATAAACTCCTCTGTGACAGGATCCCTGCAATTTATTGCATTGTTGCGGAAGCATTTGAAAAAACTATTAACTGACTCACTGTCCTTCTGCTTCTCATCCTGAAGTGCTCCAATCGACACTTTGGTATCATCGTCGAAGAAGTTGTTGAGGAACGAGCTTTCCATGTCGTCCTAGCAATTGATGCTCCCCGGCTTGAGATGTCGATACCAATCGAAGGTCACCCCGCGAATGGTGCCCACGAATGACCAAATCATCAAGGTTTCATTCTCGGAGATCACTCCCAAGTAGGACTTGAAATAAATCAAGTGTTGAGTAGGCAAGCGTCTATCGTCGAATGGTGTGAAGTTAACTAGGGTGAACTTTACCAGGTATAGGATTGAATCCCACTCTCTTGGATATGGGCACAAAATGCCTGTTCTCCTTACTTTTTGAGCAGACATTAAGGCATTGACCTTATTCTCCAGTTCTTTCATCATCTTGGTCATCGTCTACATCTTTATTCGAAGGACGTTGAGGAGAATGAGTTGGACCAGCCCCAACGTTTTTATTTTTATGGGGTGCATTTGAACCACCCCACTGTTATTAAGGGGTACGATTAGACCAGTCCTAGTATTTTTGGGGGGTGTGTTAGCCATGATGACTTCGTTCACTTCTGGATCGTTGTCAACTACGACGTTCTGGGTGTGACGGCTAGATTCAGCTTGCTGATTTGATAAAACTTGAAGCTGCTGGTCATGTAATTCCCTCACACGTTGCATGTTCAGCTCCATTTGCATGTTCAATTCAGCTCTAAGCTCTTCTCGCTGTCGAGTTAAAGCCTCTTGAAGCATTTGAGCCACTTGATCCGGGGTGATCATGAATGACTCCCTTGCTTCACCCATGCTGGACATTGTGTCATTGGAGGCAATTGTAGAACACGTATCTGAGGGCTCGTTATCTGAAGTGACTCCGGAGCAAGTGTCTGACAGCTCGTTATTTGAAGACAGTCCTTTGTGCATCCTCGGATAATCCCTATATCTGATGGCTTCTAACTGGAGCCGAGACATTCGTTGGGCAATTCCTAGACTAACTTTTCCTCCTGGGCTAAAGTCAAGATTAGGATCATTCAAGTGCCTGTTGATTTTCCTTTGTCAATCATATTGATGGTGACTTCAGGGAATTCATCATCCTGAATGGTGGATTTTCTCTCGTGGAAGCATTTTGGCTTGGGCTTTGATGCTTCAGTGGCTAGCTTCTCGAATATCGAAACCCTTTGGGAAATGGTCCTTGGGCAGCTACATTTTGATAACACCACCCTAATAAGCCTCTCACATAGATAGTGAGAGCTAGTTTCTTGGACAACCTTCTTTTGGGATTTGTTCACACCCCTAGCCTGATGGTGCAGGTCATTAGAACAATCCATCACTTATTGGTGTGATACCCCAAGTATAATGTTGTCTTTTGATGAACGCATTTTCTTCTGGTGATGAAGAGCCTTGTTGACATTCTTGAAATGATTCGTTGTCTCCTTTGAATGATCCAAGGTCGTATCAGGAGTCGTACATTTATAACCACCCCCTTGCGAGCGTGAGGTCTTAACGGGCTCCTAGGTTCTAATACGAACCCCCAGGTGATGAATGCCAGGAGTCCTCTTATGCACGACGCACGAACACATACAATGAGGTGCCCTGGTTTGTTTGGAGGCGACAGGACACCTTTGAGTGGCTTTTGGCTTGACGGGAGTATTTGTACGACCCCCAGCCTAAGGAACTACTCGAGTTTTATTCACTGGAGCTTTGCCTTGATCTTCGTGTAGAGGACCCAGGCGATCTTTCATCAGAATCTTAAATTTGGATAGATCCATGTTGCCGTAGGGGTTTGCCGGAGGTGCGGGAGCAAGACGAGTGGACTCGGAGGCTCTTGGAAACGCCCACAGGGCTAGAATCAGGCACGAGACACGAGTCCTGTCTTGCCCTAAGCGAAAGCGTTTCAACTATTTTCGGTGATGTTTTCGCCTTCGGCACCCAGACTTGTTTGGATTTTAGTGATTCTTTGATCACCTCTTTCCTCTTCATGCCTTGTGTCTTTCGCACAAAGGCACGCCCACGTACGACACGTGCGCGAAAATGTTGCAAGTGTACAATCGTGTCAAGTTATAGTATAAAAGTATCGATCCCACGAGAAAGGTGATTTTAAGAGATTATTAAAATTGGTTCTTATGTTTTGTGCGTGACAAAAATAGGATTAAAGAATAAATGTGATTATGGAGAGAGATATGATGAGTGATTGTTTTGAATATATGCAAGTGACAATAAATTAAATTTTAGAGGAGAGAAGAGAGAATCAAAGAATAAAATAAAAAGTAAGAATGAAAAGAGAAAAATCAAGAAAACAAAAGATGGAGGATTCAATTAAAGATATGAAAAATCTAGAATTGAATCAACTAGCTAATCTCAACTATAAAATACAAACTATTCTCTTTTTATCATATTTCAATGTAGATTTATTAAGCATAGACTATCAAACCATTTAAGGAAAGTATAACCTATCAAATTATCATCTAAGTCAAAAGTACAATTCATGATAAGAATAACAACAAGATAGTAATCCTAGAATTTATAAGCATAACCTATCAAATCATTTAAGATAAGCATAGATCATCAGATTCTTTTTCTACCAATTAGTTCTCTAGTTAATTATCCTAAACATGAATATTTAAGTGCAAGAGAATAATTCATACAATGTAAAGGAAATTAGACTACTTTTATACAATTCTAAGATTCATATAAAAATTAATTTCACATCTTAAGAAATAAAAGCAAGAAGAAAAAGAACTAATTACAAAAATAAAAAAGAAAAAAAAATATAAACTATGAACAAAAATAAATCTAACTACAAATAATTAAAATCTAAACTACAAAATAAATTGCAAAAATTAAATGCATAAAAATAAATCTACTCTACAAATTAAAGTGCAAAAAGAAATAAAAAGATAAGAAAATAAATCTATACTACAAGCATGAATGTAAATCTAACTAATAAGCAATAATAAAGAAATTACTAAAAAGAAATAAAAGAAATGCAAAACTTCAAATTGCTCTTCATCTCCATCCTCATCATTCAACAAAGAGGAGAAAAGAAAAATTTAAAGCGGAGAAAAATTCTTTTATTAATTATAACAAAGTTATAAATTCGAAAGGTCTTCTCAATTAAGAGTAACCCTCCTCTCTAAATGGAGTTACAAAATTTTTCATACTCCTAACCCCTCACTCTCTACCCCTATTTATAGTAAATATTAGTGAATGAGAGACCTTGGATTGAAATCTTATCCAAAACAAGTAAATTTCTGCCATTAATCTGTAACAGAACGTCGATGGTATAGATACCAGCATCGATAGGGGTATTGATGCTAGCATCGATACAGGCATCAATGCTGGCATCGATGCCCCCATCGATGCTGGCATCGATGTCAACTCGTTTCCAATTTCTGTCCAAACTTCCTTCTTGTGTTTGTTCTTGGGCTTGGGCCTTGGATATTTTCTTGGCATTTTGGGCTTTAACACTTTATTAAATATTTATTTGGCTTCATGGGCTTCATTTCTTTATGGCTTGATTCTTTTGCTTTTGGATAAATTGGCAATTTGATTCTCTAATGGGCTTCTTGATTCCTCTTGTGCTTCATTTCTTCATTTACTCAAGGGGCCTTTGTTGAGAGATGAGATTTTTAGAATTTATTCTTCATTAACCTGCAATTAAAGATAAAAATAATTATTAATGGCATATTTATTCATATAAAATAGATAATAAGGGTATAAACTTATAATAAAATATGATTATCACCTGTCAATAACCGAGTCACCTCGGGGTGACCTGCAAATGATCAGGTCACCTGTGAGTGACCCGCGGGCGGTCGGGTCACCTCTGAGTGACCCGCAGGCGCCCGGGTCACCTTTGTGTGACCCACGTTCTGCGGTCTTTTTGGTTGTTATTTCGGACTTTGGCCTCCATATTTGACACAGTCTTCATGATTTCTTATCCACTTCCTCCTTCTGCATCTTTTGTGCCCTTTGCACAAGAATTCGCATGTGCGCAAGTAGTACGCGATATTTGTGGATATGCTCCTCAAGAGTTAAACGGGTCCTTTTGACTAGGATCCATTCATTTGTTATTGGTTTGGAGGAGGGGCTATTTGCTTGCTATTGTGGCACTTGGCTCCTTTTGTGTTTCAGATCCACCTCATAGCAGATCCTATTAATAGGCTCCAAAGCCTTAGCTAATTGGTGCATGAGACGTTGACACTACCTTTGGTGAGCTCTCTTCGATAAAGTGGATGCGCTTCCAACAGTTATCTCCTTGATTAAGGAGGAGTCTAGGTCTGTAGATCCGGCCTCGTTAGAGGCCAGAGGGGCATTGTAAGGTGAGATTGCAGCAGCAATGGGGGCCTTGATCTTCCTGTACTTGCAAGGGACGGAGGATCTGGAGGAGGAGGATGACAAATATTCCTCAAATTTTTGTTGGTTGAACTCATACTCGACCTCTTCATCAACCGGAATTCAGATCCGAGGTTGCAATACGACAGCCTCTGTAGAGAAGCTGTTGGCTCCCACTGTAGTCGCCAGCGTGTTTGGTTCGAAAGTTGCCTTTTTCATTGCTAAACTTATTATAACTTCAGTCGTTACAATAAGTTCAAAAAAGTAAAAGTTGATCTTTTTATAAGATCTCCTTACACAATAAAAAATAAAAGATTACAACTTTATCAAATAACACACAAATCCTATTATTAGTCTTTGTTTGTGTGGGATCTTTACATGTACCGGGGACATCAATATCCGTGGACCGTTGCGGATCAGATCCAGTTGACAGATTAATTATCAGAGCTTTCACTTCATAAAGGAAGTAATTACAAAAGTAAATGATCTCGACCAAGCGAGATCACTACTCTTCTCGAGATCAAGTCCAAGCCTGATCTCAAGAAACACTAGAACGAGGCCTCAGATCCTTCGAATAGCTTCCTCTTTATGTTGAAGTTCACCAGAAATCTGCTAGCCCCTCTGGAATTTCATGCTTCCTCCTCTGCAATTCGGCAGCACCTCGTCCTCTTTGATTAAATCCCCTCCTCTAAAAGAATGTCCTAGGCTTGTATTTATAGGGTTTCAGATGTAGGATATTTGGATAAAAATGAATGATTTGACCATATCTTTACTTGACAACGGCCTAACCATGTATCAAAGTAGTTGGGACACTTTGGAACAAAGAAATCCCGAAGAAACCACTCGAAAACGTAGTTTGGGAAGTCGGTGCATGCGTCAGGTCCTGGTGACCCAGCCCTATGCGGGTCACTTCATGGTGACCTGCACGGGCACGGGTCACCTCGTGGTGACCCGCATGGGCGTAGGTCACGTTAGGGTGACTCGCCCGTGCGAGGCTCTTTGGAGTATTTTGGCATTTTCTGACTTTTCTGGACCTATATTTTTTGCCGATTTGTATTTTTTGTCATTTAGTTGACTTGTACACTTTGCTGACTTGATTCATGTGCTTGTTAGCTAATTTACGACCTTAGATGATCCTATTTAGACTTAGATAATAACGTTCATCATCTTCTCTTTGTCTCGAACTGTATTCGGACACCTATAGGTATTTTTAGATGCCTACAGCGATCTCAGTGCGTAACATGAGTGCAAGATAGCATACCTTATAGGTATCCTAAAAGACGGCTCACAAGCCTCATCACACCATTGTGCGGAAGCACTGCTAGACAAATCATCCAAACCCGACTCAATGGTCTGTACAAATAGAATATCAACACACTATCCCACGTAGTACTAAACTGAGCTCATTAACGATATCCATCCCATGCATAAATTGCATAAAAATCCGGCATATCGACGCACTATCTCATATAATACTGAGCTGAGCTCATTAACAATATCTGACATGTGTATAAACTACTCCAACTCAAGTGTAATCACTCAACACTTGTCAAATCCCCTTTGGGATACTCATGTGTGTGTCACAATACTATTCATGTATATTCATGTCTATACGTGTGCTATCGTGTGACTCGAACCCCAGGATCACTTCTCAAAACAATGAAACAAATATGCTCAGGAAAAGTTTTAGTAGTCGACTACTAACCTAAGTATTAGACTACACTGAGTTCATCCAGACTCTGTAATTTCTGTGTCAAACTTAGTATTCGACTAGTAAGCACATTAGTCAACTACATTGTGATAATTTAGTTTCTGTATCAAACTTATATAGTCGACTAGTAAGCACATTAGTCGACTACACTGTACTAACTTAGTTTCTGTAAACTTAAACTGGGCATTAGTAGTCGACTACCTTGTCAAAACGTGCATTCTTTCAAGCACGAATGAGATTTATCATTCATCTACACTTCTCATGTGATTTAATACAAAACAAAACATGTAATATTCATCAAATTACAAGAATCATCCTGAACATGAAACAATCTTTTAATTTGCTCTAATTAGGGATTAACATCCTAATTAATAAAATTTCTCAAATTAGCTCTTAATTAAACCATGAAAATTATCAACATATGACGTTAACTACTCATGAACAGAAGCAAACTTTCGTTTATACATGTTAATCTATCTTAGGTATCATAAACCTAGGTTTTTAGCATAATTAGCTTATAAGAAACCTTAATTAACAACTAATTAGGGTTTACTCATGCGTTAAACATAATTACCAAGTTAAAAAACAAGATAAACATAAACCCTAATGATCATGATCACATTTATATCATAAATGGCAAGAACACCATGTAAATATAACATTTGTTTATCATTAATATCAAAATTCTAACCCTTTTCATATTAGATTAAGATCTAAACATGTAAAACATCGATATAAACATCTTAAATCATTCATTAACTAAGGGTGCAGGTTTGGATACAAGTGATCTTGCATGAAACATTGTGTCGAGCCTCTGGACACGTGTGCAAAATCCCTCCTCACTCAAAAGCATGCGATCTCACTCTCCGCTCAACGATTCACCTCGAATCTCCTCGAGGAACACCAAGAACAAGCTCTAGGGTTTGAGGGGAGATGACAGCTATGTTCTTTCATGAACTATCTCAAAAATTAGGTTTAAAACACATTTATATAGTTAGGTTATCAATTAGGCTCGAAGAAAAATGAATTCGACCCAAAATCTACAACCTGTCAGCCCAGAAAAATTCCCGATAGTCGACTATTCTGAGTAGTAGTCGACTACTAAAAGTTTCTAAAAGTTGAAGATACCTATAACTTTTGTCTTTTGAGATTTTCTTGATTCTAAATGTATCGGTGTGAAAAACATATAAACTCTTAATTGGTTATTTTTTTAGATTTCTTCTTCGTGCATGATTTGTGCATTTGTACTCATACATTCTCACATATAAATTGAATTGATCTCAAATCAATTCCTAGCATTCTCAAACATAAAAATATATTATTTATCATAATATAACATATTTATTATTATTTATCACATAATATTTAAGTTTATGGGGTTTTACATTCTTCTCCCCTTAAAAGAATTTCGTCCCCGAAATTTCTCCATCGTAGCATAAAAGTATCTACACTTAACGGTCTAGAATGTAAGTGCTTCCACTTAACTCCTAACTAAGTGGAACTAGTATGTTGGGTAAAAAATCTAAACAAGGAACCCCCTATATATATACCATGTGTTCCAAGTGATTAGGAGTTAAGTATTAACACCTCCATTCTAGTGTTAAATATAAACATGTCCACATAGACAACAATATGTATAAGCAAAGCGTAATTAAATCAATCAAATTACCTACTCAAATAGGTGTGGGTAGTCGCGACGCATATCCTCCTCGCGCTCCCAACAAGCCTCCTTAGTTCCACTTCGGTTCCACTAAACTCTCACTAAGTGAATCACTTTATTTCTTAGTTTCTTGTCCTCTCTCGTAAGGATGCAAACCGGTACCTCAATGGTGGATAAATTTGTTTGAATCTCGATCTCAGGTATATCAATCACCCTCTGTAGGCGTATAAAATTGCCTATAGGTCCCACAACACAGCTCGACACGGTGATTCGACAAATTAACGAACCATCGAGTGACGAAGCGACGAGGTCAACAAATTGCACACAAACAATGTCAATCGCGTGCGGAATCAATCCAACGGTTCAGGGAGTCAACGAGTCGTCCAACTAAGAATGGACTCGGACGAATCGCG
>BQKN01063454.1:0-14636 GCA_022839385.1 Asparagus kiusianus
ATAAACATGTACCAAAAAGTTACAAGTGCACAACCGTGTCAAGTTATAGTATAAAGATATCGATCCCACGAGGAAGGTGTTTTGTAGAAGAAAATATAAAATCGATTCTTATGTTGTGTGCGTGACAAAAAGGAGTGATGAGTGAATGTGATTGTGGAGAGATAATGACAGTGATAGTGTGTAGATAAATGTGTTTGAGAATAAATGTGATCAATAAGGCAAGAAAGAAGAATGTATAAAATCGAGAAACAAATCAAAAATAAAATTCAAGAATAAAAGAAAATGCAAGAAATTAAAGATGGTGGATTCAATTATAGATATAGGTAATCTAAAATTGAACCCACTTCTTAGAAAAGGGTGATTCCCTAGAGGGTTCTAGCCTAAAGGCGAATCAAACAAAATGAAAATAAACAAAAAGAAAAACAAAACCCAAGAGGGTTCTAGCCTCAAGGTGAATAGTGCAAGAAATTAAAATCTAACTACAAAATGAATTAAAAAATCTAAACTACAGAATAAATTACAATAATTAAATATAAGAAAATAAATCTACTCTATAAGCATGAAATAAATATAAGGCAAGAGGGTTCTAGCCTCTTGGCTATTTAACAAGAAAATAAAATCTAACTACAATCTAAACTAACAAGCAATAAAAAAGAAATAAAAGAGAAAAAGAAAAGAAATACAAACCTCTAAACAATTCTTCATCTCCATCTTCATCATCCAACAAAGAGAAGAAATATTTAAAGTGGTAAAAAAATTATTATTATTAATTGTAATAAAAAGTTACAAATTTGGAAGGCCTTCTCAATTAAGAGTAGCCCTCCTCTTCAAAAGGAGTTACAAAAATTTTCACACCTCTAACCCCTCACTCTCTACCCCTATTTATAGTAAACATCAATGAATGTGAGCCCTTGGATTGAAATCTTATCCAAAACCATCAAAAATTAGCCCTTAATTCGTAACAGAATTGTCAGTATCGATGCCAACATTGATACTGGCATCGATGCCTGCATCGATGCTGGTATTGATGCCCTATCAAAATTTTGCCTTCGCGGATGGCTTTGTCTCATCGAGATAGGCGATTTTTATATATTATATGTTAAATTCCGCCTTCCGGATTGAGAGATATCGTCGTTTCTTTACGGCTAACCATCTTGAATACATTTTTTTTCATATTTGATTTTTTTATTTTCTTCGGCTTCTACAGGCTACTCGGCTTGATTTTGGGCTTGGGGTTTTTGCCTCTTGCCTGTGTTCTTCATTTAATTCATGGGTTTTTGTTGAGAGATGGGATTTTGAGCTTTATTCTTCATTAACCTGCAATTAAAGATAAAAATAATTATTAGTGGTATATTTATTTATATAAAATAGATAATGAGGGTATAAAATTATAATAAAATATGATTATCAAATACCCCCACACTTAAACTTTTGCTAGTCCTCTAGCAAAGAAAATAAAATGAAAGAAAACCTAACTCATTTTCGTAGGAATCGCGGTTGTATTTAGCGCATACAACAAGCCTTTAAACCCCTAGGTTACCCTAGTGGACGAGTTGTAGTCTCGTGAGGGTTTGCAGTTAATATACCCACAAAATTCGGTCAACTTGCTAAATTAAAGAAGTTAGTAAATAACTAAATTTACTTGATAATTGAAGCTAGTTATTACTCAAGAAAACATTTTTATATATAATTCTAAGATAAATTTCCTAGAAATCTTCTCATTATAGCAATACAAAACCAAGCCAACATTAGAAATTTAATTTAAAAGTTTTGAAAAGAACATGCTAACTCTTTGTTTAAAATAATATTCAAGTTGCTTGATCTAAAATATTTTCCAAGACCATATATACAAATATAACTATGTATAAAACATTTATTAGTATTTTTATTTTTTTATATTATTATTGTTTTTAACTCTTTCTTCCTTGGTGATTTTTTTTCTACTTTAACGGGCTTTCTAAGCGATCATTTAACGAGTTTTGGGCTAATGGATCCTAACCCAATTGGGCTTAGGTCATTAAGTATGGAAATACTCATTGGGCTTAATTACTCGATCAGCTTAGGCTTTATAAGATAGAATCACCTTGAATTTAAGAGTTTTTTTTTGTGCCCATTTTTCGCACTCTTCTTTTTGCAAAATTTTTTTTATATGTATATGTGTACATATTCTTAAAAAAATATGTGAGTCAAGCCACTTTGAAAATTTATTTTTAACTCTAAGCTAAGCATGCGTTCCATTATTTTAAATAAAAGTTAAGGCTTAAGTAAAGTATAATACTTTGAAAATTATTTCTTAAGAACTTTATTTAGACTTATCATAAAAGGTGAACTTAAGTAAATAACAGATTAGAAAATTTAAAATTTATCAAATAAATCAATTATTACATAACTCTATCAATTTGGCAAGTGACGATATTTTTATAATTTTTTTAGAAAAAGAAAAAAATGAAAAAATGCAACAAAAAATATAAAACAAAGAGAAAAATTAACTAATTCCCACCCCCACACCTAAATTTTCCATTGTCCTCAATGCAAACTCTATGATGCACAAAATAAGGCAGATAAGAAGTGAAGTACCTACATTTGATCAGCTGAGAAAAATCTGCAATTACCTTTGGTCTGTGGAGGATAGAATCAAAAATTTATTATTCTCTTTTTTTTCTTTTTTTTTTCTTTTTTTTCAACTGAATAGGAAACTCTCGAATGAGAGAAGAATAAATTCTTTTTATTATTCTAAAATAAACAAAACAAATAATGTAGAATGAAGTGTTCCACACGAAGAGCTCGTATTCTACATTGAATCCTACCTTATTGTTAAAAATTCTTCCCCGGATTTTAAATAAATTCAGAATGATGTAATCAATATTGTGAAATTCCAAGCATTTTAGGGTGTTCAATAATTCTTGCAACAAAGTAAGGTAGGTATTATTGGTGTCATGCATTTTGTATTTCTTAATGAACTCAGACTCTTGTACCGTGAAGTTTTATTTTCTAGCAACCAATTCTTCTGTAGAGTTCTAAAAATTCGGTTGTTGATTATTCTCCAAGAGTCTAAGTTCTTCAAAATTTAATTCAAAGAAGCAATTGTTTAACACAGTTTCATTATTCTCAACGACCTGAACTGCTTCTTCTAGAAACTCTAACTCTTCATCAAAAATTTCCTCAAAACTCAAATCAGACTCTTCTTCTTCTTCTTCTTCTTCTTCTGATCTCTCCTGAATATAGTTTAATTCTTGAGGCTGATTATTTGGCTGGTCCCCTGGATTAAAAATGTTAAGATCAGCAGTCAAATTCCCAAAGGACAGCTTCATTTGACCAGTTCTACAGTTGATGAGAGCATTAGAAGTGGCTAAGAAAGGTCGTCCTAAGATGACAGGTGTATGTCCTTTGGGATTGGAAACAGGCTGTGTTTCCAAGACTACAAAATCTACTGAAAAAATAAAATCTTCAACCTTAATCAGAACATCCTCTAACTCACCCATAGGGACCTTAACAGATCTATCAGCCAACTGTAAGGTGCTTCCTCTCTCGTGTCGAGGAGATTCTATTCAGTTAGGGAGGTAGCTGAGGCTGCCACTTCCCAGGAGATTGAGACCTCTATGTTCCAGAAGGACAAGGAGGGGAAGACCAAGACAGGGCAGAGTAGTGATAAGGGCAAGAACAAGAGAGGCTTTTCTGGGCATCAGCAGCAGCATCAGGGCCCTCATAAGAAGGGACCCCAGCAGGATCAGCGAGCGCACCAGCAGCGTAAGTTCCAGGGTTCTTGTTTCAACTGCCACAAATTCGGGCACAAGGCTTCAGAGTGTCGTAGTGCACCAGCAGGAGCTCAGCAGGGCAAGGGCCCGAACCAGCCGCAGCAGCGACAGCAGAGTAGAGGACAGGGTCAGCCGAACCGACTTGAGGCACCGCCAGCGACGCAGAGGGCAGAGGGGCAGGTTCGAGCAGTTCAGGAGGCTCCTCAGGGGCAGATTGTTCCATACTCCCCAGCATTAGCAGTTGAGCAGACTCCAGCTCCAGGCAGAGTTTATGCAGTGGTCCCCCGTGATCACGGTGCTAGCGGAGCAGTTGTGGAGGGTACGTTCCTTGTGAATTCCTTTCCCGCCCGTATTCTATTTGATTCGGGAGCTTCACATTCTTTCATCTCGCATGCATTCATGGCTAGACTCCAGCTTGTAGCTCAGCCACTAGACACCCCTTTGTCAGTTTCCACCCCTTTAGGTGAGGTATCGCTTCTGGAGAGCGTGTGTAGGAGGTGTACCGTCAGTTTAGACGAGTCGGAGTTCATAGTTGATCTGATAGTATTGCATATGTCCGAGTTTGATGTTATTCTTGGTATGGACTGGTTGTCGTCCTACCATATTAGTATTGACTGCTTTGCGAAGACAGTCAAGTTGCGAGCGTCCGATGGGTCCGAGTTGATTGTAGCCACCTCTCAGGGTAACCGATTTGCGGAGTCGTTTTTGGCGTACATCGAGGAGGTGCTGCGACGGGATCAGGGAGCCGAGTTATTGGAGACTAGAGTTGTCTCAGATTTTCCGGATGTCTTTCAGGACATACCTGGGTTACCTCCTGTGAGAGAGGTTGAGTTCTGCATCGAGTTGCAGCCTGGCACAGCCCCTATATCCCGCGCACCCTATCGCATGGCACCAGCTGAGATGAGAGAGCTGCAGACCCAGTTGGACGAGTTGTTAGCTCAGGGTTTTATTCGCCGGAGTCATTCTCCGTGGGGCGCACCGGTCCTCTTCGTGAAGAAGAAGGACGGTAGCATGAGGTTATGCATAGATTATAGAGAGTTGAACAAGGTCACAATCCGGAATAGGTACCCACTACCTAGGATTGATAACTTGTTTGACCAGCTGCAGAGAGCGCAGTATTTCTCGAAGATTGATCTTCGCTCTGGCTATCATCAGTTGCGGGTTCGGGAGATGGATATCCCCAAGACCGCTTTTCTTACTCGATATGGATCCTTCGAGTTCTTGGTCATGCCATTCGGGTTGACCAATGCACCCGCGGTATTCATGGATTTGATGAACCGGGTTTTCCGTCCCTTTTTAGATCAGTTTGTGATCGTTTTTATCGACGATATTCTTATCTACTCGAGATCGGAGGCAGAGCACGAGGAGCATCTACGGATAGCGTTGAGGACCCTCTAGGAGCATCAGCTGTATGCTAAGTTTAGCAAGTGTGAATTCTGGCTTTCAGAAGTCAGATTTCTTGGCCACGTCATCAGTAGAGAGGGCATAGCAGTGGACCCGGCTAAGGTCACGGCAGTTCTTGATTGGGAGCCACCGAAGTCGGTGACAGAGATTCGCAGCTTTCTGGGTTTAGCTGGATATTACAGGAAGTTCATTCAGGACTTCTCGAAGATTACGACGCCGATTACACACCTTACGAAGAAGGGTGTACAGTTCATATGGAGCATGGAGTGCCAGAAGGCCTTTGACATTTTAAAGGCTAAGTTGACTACAGCGCCGGTTCTGATTATTCCGAGCAGCGACAGGACATTCGTGGTGTACACGGATGCATCATTGGCAGGCCTAGGAGGCGTATTGATGCAGACCCAGAGGGTGGTAGCCTATATCTCACGGCAGTTGAGGGTGCATGAGCAGAACTATCCCACTCATGACTTGGAGTTAGCAGCAGTGGTGTTTGCACTGAAGTCATGGAGGCACTATTTGTATGGAGTGCAGTTCGAGCTATTCACAGACCATCAGAGTCTGAAGTATCTCTTTTCTCAGAAGGAACTCAACTAGAGACAGAGGAGGTGGATTGAGTTCATCAAGGACTACGAGTTCGCGATTCAGTATCATCCAGGAAAGGCGAACGTCGTAGCAGATGCCTTGAGTAGGAAGCGTCGACATCGGATTGCGGCTTTGAGGTGTTCATTGCATAGAGATCTTATCACTCTTAGCCAGTTTGATTTTCGACCCGAGGTTGGAGGAACCAGTGCGTTTTTGGGAGCTGTGTCAGTGCAGCCATCTTGGAGTGACAGGATTGTCAGAGCACAGTTAGAGGACTCTTGGATTCAAACCCGTAAGGGGGAGATCTCCAAGGAGCCAAAGGCTGATTGGACCGTTGGAGCAGATGGAGGCCTACGGATGAAGGGTAGGTTGGTCATGCCAGCTAGTTCAGAGCTGAAGAGGGAGTTGCTTGATGAGGCTCATCGTACTCGGTACACAGTGCATCCAGGGACTACCAAGATGTACAAGGACCTGAAGAGACGTTTCTGGTGGAATGGTATGCGGAGAGAGATTGCAGACTATGTGGCTAGATGTTTTACCTGTCAGCAGGTGAAGGCAGAGCATCAGAGACCCACAGGGACCCTTCAGCCTTTGCCTATTCCGGAGTGGAAGTGGGCAGATATTTCCATGGATTTTATCGTGGGGTTGCCGAAGTCGAAGAAGGGGAACGATTCAGTCTGGGTGATAGTAGACCGGTTGACGAAGTCAGCACATTTTATTCCAGTGAGGACCACATATACAGCCGAGACCTATGCGAGGATCTTCATTCGGGAGATAGTTCGACTTCACGGAGTACCAGACACGATTGTGTCGGATCGAGGATCAGTTTTCACTTCATACTTTTGGAGGAGTTTTCAGGATTCTTTTGGCAGCAAGCTATCTTATAGCAGTGTATTCCACCCACAGACGGATGGTCAGACAGAGAGGGTGAATCAGGTGTTGGAGGACATGTTGCGGGCATGCGTCATTGACTTTCAAGGCAGTTGGGAGGACCATATTCCACTAGTAGAGTTCGCTTATAACAACAGTTATCAAGCGACGATCGGTATGGCGCCGTATTAAGCACTATACGGGAGACCTTGTAGATCACCGATATGTTGGGCCGAGCCGGAGGATAGCTTGATGCTTGGGCCAGAGTTAGTGAGGCAAACTACTGAGAAGGTAGCCTTGATCAGGGAGCGGATTCTAGCCGCTCAGAGTCGGCAGAAGAGCTATGCAGATAAGAGACGAAGACCCCTCGAGTTTCAGATTGGGGATTTGGTTATGCTGAAGGTGTCGCCTATGAAAGGCGTACAGCGATTCGGGAGGCGAGGGAAGCTTGCACCGAGGTATATTGGACCATTTTAGATTTTGGAGCGCATTGGAGCTGTGTCATACAGACTAGACCTTCCAGCTTCTATGTCTAGTATACACAATGTATTCCACATTTCTATGCTCAAAAAGCACTTGCATGACGAGGAGCAGCAGCGAGTGTTGGATGCACCGGAGATTGAGCTTCAGGATGATTTGACTATTATTGAGATTCCAGTATCTATTCTTGCTAGAGAAGACAAGAGACTCAGAAACAAGGTGATTCCATTGGTGAAAGTTCGGTGGAACCGAAGCGGAGTGGAGGAAGCTTCTTGGGAGCGCGAGGAGGACATGCGACGTGACTACCCACACTTATTTGAGCAGGTAAATTAACTAAAGTATTTTTGACGTGAATTCCTATTTGTATATTTATATGAATACCTTGACACCTATACTTAACACTAGAATGATGGTATTTTTATCTAATTCCTAATCTTGCGGAACACATGGTATATGCATGGGGGGTTCCTTGTTTGGATTTTTCGCCCGACGTACTAGTTCCGTTAGGTTAGGGGTCGAATAAGAATATTACCATTGTAGATCGTTAAGTGTAAATGTCACTATATGCTTATTTTAGTAATTGATATGTGTGAATGAGTATGTGTGCGGGTTGGATTAGACCCTTGTTGTGCTTTTCAGCATCATTGCGAGTTAGATATGATTCCTGAATTTCGAGGACGAAATTCTTTTAAGGGGGGAAGAATGTAAGACCCCGTTAATTTTGACAACTTTCAAGTGTGAATATGAGTGAACAAAGATAATTAATATATATTATAAATATCTTTGTGGCATGGTCATGCATGGGAAATGATATTTGAGTTTATGAGCATGTGTATATGCCTCAGGTATGAGGATGAGTTGTAAGTTTGCATATCGTGTGCAAAAGAATCAATGTATGCAGATTTTTGTTCATGAGTCGACTCATAACATGTCATGAGTCGACTGATCAGGTTGAGTCGACTCACGCCTGTCATAAGTCGACTCATGATATCGAGTCCTGTTCCCAATTTTCTTCTGCTGAGTCGACTCATAATTTTTATGAGTCGACCCATGGCCATGAGTCGACCCATAATGAGTCATGAGTCGACTCATCGCATTTTTTCTGGCTTCTTTCGATTCGGGTTTGTGGGTTTCGGGTCGGGTTTAGTTGGCTCCTATATATTGCTTAGCACCCGAAAAACACCCATTTACATCAGATCTCCCCAAGAAAACCCTAGCCCCTCCCTTTTCTCTCAAACCCTAGGTGTTCTTGGAGATTTTGGGGGCGTTTCAAGGAGGATTTCAGCGTTCTCTCTTGGATTGCAGCGAGGGGGATTGTTATTCTTCACATCTGAGGCGAGTAGCATCTCACCTAAACCCTTCCCCATGTTTTTAACTGTTTGTAAATGTTTTTAATGGATTTTATTGAGCCTAAGACTTATTTTAAGTACAAAACAATATTCTTGTTAGGGTGAATGCTAGAAATCATGTGTTTAAGATTTTAAATCCTCACCAACAAGTTTATAATGAAAACCCAGATCTGGAATTTTGTGTAAAGAATAAAAACAAGAGTTTTTATACTAATTTAAATGTTTTCCTTCATGATTAGGGATTTAAATGTTAGTGTTAACATGCAAGTAATTGTTTCATGTTATATATATGCTTCCTCTCTGTGTAATAGTCTAAACTTGAAGGCTAGATGCATGTATACTGGTAAAATTGAGATATGGAACGAGTTGAACAAGTTCAGTTCAAACAAATGCAGATTTTAGCCCTTGAGTCGACTCACGACTCATCATGAGTCGACTCATCATGTTGAGTCGACCCATGGCTAATCATGAGTCGACTCACGAACTCGTTTCCTGTTGTCATTTATCTTCTGCTGAGTCGACTCGTCAGTATACAAGTCGACCCATGATGTATAAGTCGACTCATAAGAGTGCATGAGTCGACTCATCTGAGTTTTTCCTGTTTTCTTTTGTTTCCTGTTTAAACACTTGATGTGTACAAACATATAGACTGAACACGCATGTTATATATGTAAGATGACTTGACATGATACAAAGTTTGGACATGCACGGCAAGGCACGTGTAAGAGTTGAATGGACACTCCATTAATAGTAGTAACTTCATGGTTCACGTAAAGTCCTCGTGTTGGACTATAAGCGATTAAAGTCCTCGTGTTGGACTATAAGCGATTAAAGTCCTCGTGTTGGACTATAAGCGACTAAAGTCCTCGTGTTGGACTATAAGCGACTAAAGACCCCGTGTTGGGCAACCTTTGCTAAACCTTGAGCATATTACACATTTGGGTTGTGAGCACGACACTTTGATGTAGTTGGACATGATAGTGATTTAAGTGTATATGACACTTATTTCGACTATGTATTTTTGGCACAGCTGAGTTTATTGGTAGACATGGGAGTATTATCTTTTCTT
Source organism: Asparagus kiusianus (assembly GCA_022839385.1). NCBI lineage: Eukaryota > Viridiplantae > Streptophyta > Magnoliopsida > Asparagales > Asparagaceae > Asparagus > Asparagus kiusianus. The sequence goes on from BQKN01063454.1 coordinate 9,510, forward strand.
TTCCTTATTGTTCATATATTAGACTTCGGGTTTGGAAACTTAGGGATTTTCAATTTGAGATACAAGGTATATATATGAGGGTTTCCTTGTTTGGATTATTTCGCTCGACGTACCTATGCTCGTGTTGAGATTTCCTAAGTACTAAAACCCCTTACTATTAGGACATTGTATATATATATATATTCTGTCATTACTGTATTTTCTTATGCAACGAGCCCTATCCCTTGGGGTTTGGTTGTGATGTTGCTCGCTAGCGCTTTGACGCTCGTTGTCCCTCCCCCTTTTCAGGTCACGAGCCAGGAGCACGGAGAGCCGTAGGTTGATAGCGGACTACTTTAGTGTTCAGCATTACTTATCTATGTATTACTTTCTGTGGGCTCCACTGTAGTGTTTTCAGACATTTGAGAGTTTATTCTAGAGTTGTAAAGGCTGTGTTGCCTTAATTTCCTTTACTCAGACTTGCTGTATTTTGAGACTTGTAAGAACTCCAGTTTATTTCATTTCAGACTTTGACTATGTACTACAGCTTATTTCGTTGATGAGATGTATTGTGTTCTGTCATTTCATCTAGTATGGTTGATTCACTTTTCACTTGCTTTGTACCTACACCTGATGTTGACTCCACTAGAGAGATAGTGATTGTGATGGTGAAACGTGTTATTGCACGGTGTGGTGCATGGCAGGTTTGACATCCATGGTTTCACCCCGGACTGCAGCCGTGTGTGAACCCAGGGGCGTCACAGCCTTATCAATGTGAGTATTACTAATGATACATGAAATGATGGGGAAACCTGGATCTTTACATTTCAAAGGTATGGGATTTGATAGCATTTCACTGATATTGGCGGCTAAAAAGACTTTCTTTGGAACATTTATTCTCCTCTTCTTAGTGCATAATTCTTTCAAAAATTTAGCATAAGATGGAATTTGTTCAATTACATCTAAGAGAGGAATATTGACCTTAACCTGCTTGAATGTTTCTAGGATCTTCTCCTCTTGAGGGGAGTGTTTCATAAGCCTGAGTCTATCTGGAAAAGGCACAACTGGTCTAAACCTATCAAAAGCAGGCTCAGGTTCCTGTTCAGGTTCTTGATCATCTGAGGAGGGTGATTGTTGAATAGATTCATTAGAAGGAGAAGGAGAAGGAATTTATACTGGATCAAAAGTTTGACTTGGAGGAGTTCTCACTTGATTATCGACCTGTCTACCTGACCGAAGTGAATGGATTGCATTCACTTGAGCTTCATAGGATGAACTGCATCCTGTGTCCTTAGGGTTGACCACGGGTTGACTCGGAAATTTTCCTTTCTCTCTTTCACTCACGGCACTAGCTAGTTGACCAAGCTGGGATTCTAATCTAGCTATAGCTTGAGTGTTGGAGTTGAGCATTTGTCCGGTTGATTGCATGAAGGAATTCAGAGTGCTAGACGTTTGAGTCAACATATTCATGGTTTGAGTGGAGGCCTTAATTATGGTTTCCAAACCCCTTTCCAAGACGTTGAGACGTTTATCCTGATCTGGATTGTAATGAGTCTGAATTACAGCTTGATGAAGAGGAGACTGATTTTTATACGACAGATTGGGTTGTTGAAATTGTGAATGAGAATTGAACGGAACTGTGTTTCCCCTAGGAAAATGTTAGGTCGAAGCGGGAGTGAAGTTTTGAGTTCCGGGAGAATTTCCTAGATTCCATGCAAAATTGGGATGATTTCTCCACCCTGGATTGTAGGTTGGAGAAAATGGATCATTTCTAGGGTGCTGGAATGCAGCGTTCATCTGTTCTAATGCATTGTTGTCTCCTAGGAGAGGGCATTCCTCTGAAACGTGGGTAGGAGACTGACAATTATGACATCCTGAGGCAGAAACATGATTGATTTGAGCTGGAGCTCGTTCCTTAATTTCTAAAGCTTCTATCCTTCGCAGAATCGTCGCCATCTTCGCTTCAGAAGCAATGTTTGACTCCAAAAAAAGACCACTAGACTTAGATTGGGGAACTGATGAAACCCTATCATCACAGTGTTCCCATTGCATTGTTTTTTCAGAAAGACTCTCTAAAACTCCCAAGCTTCATCAGCGTTTTTCCTCATGAAATCCCCATGGCACATTGATTCTAAGAAAGTTTTTGCAGAATAATCTAATCCCTCATAAATTATTTGGCACAATCTCTATTTTTCTAAACCGTGATGAGGACATTGGATGAGAAGATCTTTAAATCGGTCAAAATACTTCCAAAAGAGTTCTCCTGAGACAATTTTAAAATTCATGATACTGTTTCGTAGCTTCACCGTTTTATGGATAGGAAAAAATTTCTTAAGAAAAACGGTGAAAAATTCCTCCCACATAGTGATGGAATTTATGGGTAAGCTATACAGCCATTTTTATGCTTTGTCTTTGAGAGAAAATGGAATAAATCTGAGTTTGATCGCATCTTCATTTAATTCTCTCATTTTAATCATAATACACACTTCCTCAAATTCTGAAATAAAAATATATGCATCTTCTGTTTCATTACCAAGGAATTTGGGAAGCATGTTTATATATTGCGGTCTAAGCTCAAAATTTATTCCATTTGTTTCGGGGAGCCTAATGCACGAAGGGATTGCATTCCTAATGGGATAGCACATATCATGAAGAACGGGTGGATTAGGATGCTCCATTTCTATGAATGGTTCAAAGTGAATTAATCGACGTGTATTATCCCCAATCCACTGTTGCATACACCAAAACTATTTCTATTTATATTTTTTTATAAAGAAAGAGAAAAAAGAAAAAAAATAGTTCTTTTTTTATGAGAAAAAAAAATAGAGAAAACCTAACTAAAACAAATCAAAGCAATCACTTTTTAATCACTCTAATTCTAGGGTTTAGCCTAACTCAACTAGACCAGCTCCTAACCAAAAATTCCTACAGTGAAAAGATTAAAGTTTTACCCAGGTAGTTAGTCAGGTAAGGATAGTACTAAAGGGTGATCAGAGATCAATTAAATACCTCGTTCCTTACGGAGCGCTTTACGCAACACCTAAACCTTGCCTTAGACACCAACTAATCTGAGAACACTTAAACCAGTTCACATAAGGATTTCTTGTTCCTTATTGAGCTCGAATCCTTAGGGGCCAACGTCTAATGAGTTTTATTAGGCTTGGGTTTGTGAAGTGAGGAATTAGTGATTTTTGGGCTAAGGAAAGGGTGATGAAATCCCTCGCATTATCTTGATTATGGGGTTTTGCCCTTAAAACTATTTTTAAGTATGTGCCAAATCAAGATGCTCAAATCACTTGGTGAATTCCTACTATCAATATGAAATGCAACCCTATGAATTAAAAGCAACTAAAAAGGATGGAAAAGAAAAATCTTTTTTTAATTAGGGTTAACAATCAAACAAATGAGAAGGGGGGAATATGTTTGAATTTATTATCTTGTTAGTAAATGTCAAAGTGGAGGGTGAATTTTATTATAGTCAACAAAATAAAATCTTTTTTTAAGTCCTAATTATCTCTAAATGTGAAGAAGTAGCTAAAGGGTGGAATTAAAAATTAGAAAGAGGACTTACCCGAAAGCAAATCTTCAAATCCTAATTCTCCAATCCGCGATCTTCAAGCTCCAAGCGTTTCCTTCACAAAAAACACACAAGTTAAAGAACCAAAATAATTAAAACCTACTTAAGCACCTTCCATGGCAACGGCGCCAAAAACTTGATGCGACATAAACATGTACCAAAAAGTTGCAAGTGCACAATCGTGTCAAGTTATAGTATAAAGATATCGATCCCACGAGGAAGGTGTTTTGCAGGAGAAAATATAAAATCGATTCTTATGTTGTGTGCGTGACAAAAAGGAGTGATGAGTGAATGTGATTGTGGAGAGATAATAAGAGTGATAGTGTGTAGATAAATGTGTTTGAGAATAAATGTGATCAATAAGGCAAGAAAGAAGAATGAATAAAATCGAGAAACAAATAAAAATAAAATTCAAGAATAAAAGAAAATGTAAGAAACTAAAGATGGTGGATTCAATTATAGATATGAGTAATCTAAAATTAAACCCACTTCTTAGAAAAGGGTGATTCCCTAGAGGGTTCTAGCCTAAAAGCGAATCAAACAAAATAAAAATAAACAAAAAGAAAAACTAAACCCAAGAGGGTTCTAGCCTCAAGGTGAATAGTGTAAGAAATTAAAATCTAACTACAAAATAAATTATAAAATCTAAACTACAGAATAAATTACAAGAATTAAATGTAAAAAAATAAATCTACTCTATAAGCATGAAATAAATCTAAGGTAAGAGGGTTCTAGTCTCTTGGCTATTTAATAAGAAAATAAAATCTAACTACAAGCATAGAAATAAATCTAAACTAAAAAGCAATAAAAAAGAAATAAAAGAGAAAAAGAAAAGAAATACAAACCTCTAAATAATTCTTCATCTCCATCTTCATCATCCAACAAAGAGAAAAAATATTTAAAGTGGTGAAAAAAATTATTATTATTAATTATAACAAAAAGTTACAAATTTGGAAGGCCTTCTCAATTAAGAGTAGCCATCCTCTCCAAAATGAGTTATAAAAATTTTCACACCTCTAACCCCTCACTCTCTACCCCTATTTATAGTAAACATCAATGAATGTGAGCCCTTAGATTGAAATCTTATCCAAAACCATAAAAAATCAGCCCTTAATTCGTAACAGAATTGTCAGTATCGATGCCGGCATCGATACTGGCATCGATGCCGGCATCGATGCCTGCTTCGATTTTGGTATCGATGCCCTATCAAAATTCTGCCTTCACTGATGGCTTCGTCTCGTCGAGATAGGTGATTTTCATATATTATATATTAAATTCCGCCTTCCGGATTGAGAGATATCGTCGTTTATTTACGGCCAACCATCTTGAATACATTTTTTTTTATATTTGATTTTTTTATTTTCTTCGGCTTCTACAGGCTACTCGGCTTGATTCTGGGCTTATGCTTTTTGGCTCTTGCCTGTGTTCTTCATTTAATTCATGGGTTTTTGTTGAGAGATGGGATTTTGAGCTTTATTCTTCATTAACCTGCAATTAAAGATAAAAACAATTATTAGTGGTATATTTATTTATATAAAATAGATAATGAGGGTATAAAATTGTAATAAAAT
>BQKN01063455.1:0-19246 GCA_022839385.1 Asparagus kiusianus
TGTATATTTGATTTTTCTCATTGTCACGTGACTGATTTTGTAATGCTTATACAGCCATAATGATGCTACTTACTATATTTTATGTGAACATGTATCATTCAGATTGCACGTTAGTTTGCAAATTTCTAGTGAATATGTATTATTCGGATTGCACATATTTTCTGTGAATTAATTAGTAACGTTGTTATTTGTAATTTTTTTGCGTAATTCTTCAATGCACAAACTAGGTTCCTAACCAAGCAGTAGCCAAAAAAACTACTGTAGCATAGCATTAATTTCCGTCTAGCATGCTCAAATTCCGTCTAGGATGCTTTTTTTAAAAAAATAAAAAAAATTAAAAACATCAATTTCCGTCTAGGATGAGTATTCTAGATGGAAATTTCGTCTAGGATACTCATCCTAGACAAAAAAATTTTCCGTCTAGGATGTAGTAATCTAGAGGGAAATTCCGTCGAAAATATTCTGTCTAGGATGTATTCTAGATGGTTTTGAATTATATTTAGAATATTCCGTCTAGAATGTATTCTAGATAGAATTTCCGTCTAGAATACTACATCCTAGACGGAAACTTCCTAGACGCGTATTCTAGACGGAACTCCGTCTAGGATACACATCCTAGACGGAATTTTCCATCTAGGAGGCCTCATTTTTAAGTAGTGATATCGTTTAATTGTATTGATTTTTGCATTATTTTTATATCACACACATCGTTATATTGCATGTTTTTCATTAAAAATATATAAGTAACATAGTCTAAGGAAAAATATTACTTATATATTCAAAATCATGTTCATTAGGTGTTTTACATTACTTTAGATTTCACATATACATCGCATATCATATCTGATATTTAGATTATTTTATTGTGTTTAATTATACTTTTGCATATCTACATTATGTATGTGTGCGTTTTCTGTCATACTATCTATCATTTACTTATGTTATTGTAAAACCCCAAAAATTTGAATATAGTGTGATAAATAATTATAAATATGTTATATGGTGAAAATAATGTATTTTGATGTTTGAGTATGATAGGAATTAATTTAAAATCAATTCAATGTATATTTGTGAATATATGAGTGTAAATACACAAAACATGCACAAAGGCAAGAGTGAGAATCTGAGAATTTTGACCAGTTGAGAGTTTCTATATTTTGCACACTGATTTATTTAGAATCAGGAAAAGTGTAAAAGATCAAAGTTGTAGGTCTCTTCAAGAGATTTCTAACGAATCTTAGATCACCTCATTCTGAGATCAGATAAGAAAGTTATAGACTTTTCACCTAACCCCAGCCTGAGAATGACCCAGAATCCTGCGCAGTCGACCGCCGTGGTCGACCGCGCAGTGAACCTGGTTCTGTCAGTTCTGTTTCGGGTTGGGTTTTATTTATACCAAACCCGATTGTTACCTTATGTATATATACTCGTTTTGAAGCTCTCAGAACCCTCTTTTGAACCCTAATAGCCTCAGCCCCCTTCTCTCTCTCCTCTCAAAACCCTAGCTCGGAATTTGGCATTTTTGGGCGTTTCGAAGGATTTTCGGTGGGATTTCGCGAGATCCATCGGTGTTCAGCGATAGGGATCATCCTCCTACAAATCTAGGGTTCTCTTCTCATCAGAGGCGAGTAACATCTCGCCTAACTTCTTCCTTTTTATGTTTCATGTTTTATTTGGGTTTTAAATCCGGTTTTATTGGGCCAAAATCATATTTTCATATAGATAAAGTAGATCTTTATGGCATAAGATAAGAGAATCATATATTTTAGATTTTAAAGGCTCACCAATGAATTTTTATTATTGAGATCTAGATCTAAAAATATTTTAGCAAAGGTTAAATCCTGTTTTTACTGTTTTTAGAAACTTTTTAATCATATATATATATATGGGATCATGATGATGAAATTTTAAAGGTTTAAATTCTCTGTTTTATATTATATGATATATTAGAATGGTTAGATTTACTTTAGTAAAGAAATCATCAAGTTTATATGGGGTTCGAAGCTGATAGAAACCCGATCTGGGCTTCTGTCTGCTCCGCGGTCGACCGCAGTAGACGCGGCAGTCGACCGCTAGGTGATTTGCAGAGCAGAATTGTTTCTTCTCTTTTCGCGGTCGACCGGAGTGACCTCTGCGGTCGACCGCCGCTTAGTTTTGAGCTCAGTAGATTTTTGCTATGTGTGCGGTCGACCGGAGTGACCTCTGCGGTCGACCGCCGCACAGTCTTGTGCACTGCTGATTTTTGTCAATTTTGTCACATGTTCGAGAGATCGATTCGATTATCTGACACTACTTAAAATGTTAGTGATTTATCTGTGCATGTGATTGACTTCTGACACAAGTTTAGACCCGCACATCAAAACACGTGCGAGTTTAGGATATGTACCACATATACCTTTGACAATTGCACCTCTTTACTTATAGTCCATGTGTTGGGCATACATTACTATTAATCCATGTGTTGGATACTTATCATTTTGGTCCATGTGTTGGACATGCATTTTATTCAGTCTATATGTTGGACATACATTACCATTAGTCAATGTGTTGGACATTTGCTAGACCTTGAGCATGATACATATTTGAGTTTGGAACATGACATATTTATCAAGTTTGGACATGATAGCTACCTAGGCTGGATATGACACTTATTGTGGTTTTGACATGGTTGCATTTATCGATAGAGATGGGTTATATTCTTTTCTTTATTTGTTTCTTGTATTAGACCTCGGGTTTAGTATTTCGGGATTTACAATTTGAGATACAAGGTATATACATGAGGGTTTCCTTGTTTGGATTATTTTGCTCGACGTACCTATGCTCGTGTTATAATTTTCTAAGTACCAAAACCCATTGTTGTTAGTATAGATGATTTATATTATTATGCAATAACTGTATTTTTATATACAACGAGCCTTATCCCTTGGGGTTGGTTGTGATGTTGCTCTCTAGCGCTTTGACGCTTGTTGTCCCTCCCCCTTTCAGGTAACGAACCAGGAGCCCGGAGAGTCGCAGGTTGAGGACGACCCTTATTAGTGCCTATTCATCCTCTTATTAGATGTATTTTATTTTGTACTCCACTTGAGACATTTTTAGACTTGAGAGGTCTATGTTCTAGAGTTGTAAAGGCTATGTGCCTTATTTCTTGTATCAGATATTATGTACTTTGAGACATGTTAAGATCTCCAGAATTGTTATTATTCATTTCAGACTTTGACTATGTATTCTAGTTTATTTGGTTGATGAGATGTGTTAATTCGATATTCTATCATTTCATCAAGTATATGTTGTAAAACCTTTTACTTGCTTTGTACCTACAACGGTTGTTGATTCCACTAGAGAGATAGTAATTGTGATGGTGAAACATGTTATTGCACGGTGTGTTACATGGTAGGTTTGACATTCCTAGTTTCACCTCGGACTGCAGCCTTGTGTGAACTCAAGGGCGTCACAGTTGGTATCAGAGCTCTAGTTCCAGTATCCTTAGGATCATCCTGTATCGAGTCATGGAGCTAGGATAGAGTCTCTTAGGATTCATGTATAGAGTCCGTAAGGATTTCCTAGTATGAGTGAAGACGATATATGCGTATATTTCAAAAATTGAGAAATTTTTTTTATGATAACTGTTTTATGTTGATTGAAGGTATTTGCGTGAACACTATATGTTATGAATTCGTATTGTGATACGTTATATATATATGTATTTTTGCTATCTCACTTACTGTGAAAATTATGCTCTCCTTTTGAAATTATAAATATCAAAACGAGGATGTGGTCGAGGTAAAACTCGTACCTGGAGAGCTGGGCAAGCAGAGCCGGGCCGCAGAAGGCTCCACAGTATTTGATCGACTCTATGGTGCCGCTAGCAGCAAGATCTTACAACGATCGAGGAGCAAGAAGTGTATCTATTTCCGTCAACTATACCACTTTCAAGAGATTCACCACCGGTTGTACCCGTCGTGGAAGTAAAAATGAAATACCAATAAGTACACCACAACCACAATCATTTGTTGATAGAGCCGCAGAGCGGGAGATTTAACTCTGAAAGGATAAGAAAAGTATCAGACAATATGAGCACTAGAATTTCAAGTCACGCAAATTTTATTTGCAACCTATAAAGGGAAGAAGTATGTGAAAATTTCTTGAACGTCGACGTAGTACCAAGCAGAAGTTATATGTATTTAGCACTAAGGACATCGCTGGAGGATAGCAACAACATCCAGATTTTTGACGGGTAGTAATTATCACCTATTTGGGAGAATTTTAGTCACTACTTCAACAAGCTGTTAGAGCTAGTCTTAGTGAAGCAGGGAGATATACCCGTAGTGAAGGAAGAAATCAAAACCAGAATAGTAAATGACAATAGCAAGAGAACTATTGTGAAAATCTAGAGAAACCTAACAGCGGGAGAATGATTTTACCCCAGTAACAAGGACAATATAAGAAAGGAGCACGATATGATTCGAGAGCGCTGAAGCAGCACAGAGTTTGGGGTACATGTTACCATTATAACAAGATTGAACAGAGAGCAAAGGACTTGTCGCAGTACACCAGCAGGAAGTCATCCTGATATAGGTCTCTGTCGATAGTCTCAGAGTCATAATTTCAGCCAGTAGTGGGAAAATAGAGGCACTACTTGTTAATCCGAGGATTTAGGGGTCAGCAGGCCATACTTGCATTATCCAGAAGATTTGCATTATCCAGCAGAGTCTATTCAGTAGTACCGCGTGATCAGGGTACGAGCGGAGCTTTCTTCGTAATTTCCTTTTCAGCTCGGATCTAGTTTGAGTTAGGGAATTGCTTATCTCTTATCTTTCATACCTTTGTTGATAGGTTTCAGCTTGTAGCACATTCCTTAGATATTCCGTTGTCAGTCTCTACTCCTCTAGAGGGAGTGTCCTGTAACGCCCCTGGGTTCACACAAGGCTGCAGTCCGAGGTGAAACCAAGAATGTCAAACCTGCCATGCACCACACCGTGCAATAACATGTTTCACCATCACAATTACTATCTCTCTAGTGAAATCAACAACAGGTGTAGGTACAAAGCAAGTAAAAGGTGAATCGACAAATACTGAATTAAATGATAGAACATAACATGTCTCATCAACGAAATCAACTGAAGTACATAGTCAAAGCCTGAACTGAATAAACTGGAGTTCCTTAACGAGTCTCAAAATACAATAAGTCTAAAATAAGGAAATAAGGCGACACAGCCTTTACAACTTCTAGAATAAACCCTCAAATGTCTGACAACACTACAGTGGAGCTCACAGAAAATAATACATAGATAATATGAAAAAGCTGGACACTAAAGTAGTCCGCTAACCACCTGCGACTCTCCGTGCTCCTGGCTCGTGACCTGAAAGGGGGAGGGACAACGAGCGTCAAAGCGCTAGCGAGCAACATCACAACCAACCCCAAGGGATAGGGCTCGTTGTATATGAAAATACAATAATGTATAATAGCATTAAATCATTATACAAACAGATATGGGTCTTAGTACTTAGGGAAATACAACACGAGCATAGGTACGTCAAGCGAAATAATCCAAACAAGGAAACCCTCATGTATATACCTTGTATCTCAAATTGTAGATCCCTAAACACCAAGCCCGGAGTCTAATACATGAACAATAAAGAAAAGATAACAATCCCATTCTTATAATAAACACATCTATGTCAAAATCTCGTAGTCAAAATAAGTGTTATGCACAGCTCATGCCACTATCATGTCCAACTACATAAAAATGTCATACTCAAATACCCAAATGTGTATTATGATCAAGGTCCAGCAAAAATTGCCCAACACGGGGTCTTTAATCGCTTATAGTCCAACACGAGGACTTTAGTCGCTTATAGTCCAACACGAGGACTTTAGTCGCTTATAGTCCAACACGAGGACTTTAGTGAACAATGAAGTTACCACTAGTAATAGAATATCCATTCAACTCTTATACGCCTTGCTGTACAAATCCTAAACTTTGTATCAGGAAAAGTCATCTCACATGTATCACATATGAGTTCAATCTATATGTGTGTATACAGCATGTGATTAAACAGAAACACAAAGAAAACAGGAAAATCTCGGATGAGTCGACTCATGCACTCTTATGAGTCGACTCATGCCTCATGGGTCGACTCGTATACCGACGAGTCGACTCAGCAGAAGATAAAAGACAACATGAACGACTTAGTGAGTCGACTCATGATTAGTCATGAGTCGACTCGACATGATGAGTCGACTCATGATGAGTCGTGAGTCGACTCACGAGCTGAAAACTGTATTTTTTGAACTGAACTTGTTCTACTCGTCCCACATCTCATTCTTAACAAGCATACATACATCTCATTCTTAACAAGCCTTCATTTTTAGACTATTACACAGTGAGAAAACATATATTGCACATGAAACAAATACTTGCATGTTAACACTAACATTTAAATCCCTAAACATGAAGGACAACACCAAATTAATATAAAAACTCATGTTTTTATTCTTTAAACAAAATTCCAGATCTGGGTTTTCATCAAAACTTGTTGGTGGAAGTTTTAAAAATCTGAAACGTGTGATCTTGAACTTTTCACTAGTAAGAACATCATTTTATATTCAAAAATACATCTTAGGCTCAACAAAATTCGTGAAAAAACATTTATGAAAACATAAAAACAAGGGAGAGGAGTTTGGCGAGATGTCACTCGCCTTAGATGTGGTGGAAGACTATCCTCTTTGCTGAAATCCAAAAGAAATGCTGAAATCCCCCTTGAAACGCCCCCAAGATCACCAAGAATACCTAGGGTTTGAGAGAGAGGAAGAGGGGCTAGGGTTTCTTGGGAGTTCAGATGAGAAATGAGAGTTTTCGGGTGAGGGAAGTATATGTAAGTCAATGAAAACCCGACCCGAAACCCAGCAAACCCGACCCGAAAACACCCAGAAAATCGTCGATAAGTCGACTCATGATATGTCATGAGTCGACTCATGACTCATGGGTCGACTCATAAATTATGAGTCGACTCAGCAGAAAGAAAATGGGAACATGACTCGATATCATGAGTCGACTTATGACAGGCGCAAGTCGACTCAACCTGATCAGTCGACTCATGACATGTTATGAGTCGACTCATGAACAAAAATCTGCATACTTCGATTTCTTGCACACGATTTGCAAACTTGCAACTCATCCTCATACCTGAGGCATATACACATGCTCATAAGCTCAAATATCATTTTCCATGCATGACCATGCAACAAAGATATTTATAATATATATTAAATATCTTTATTCACTCATATTCACACTTGTAAGTTGCCAAAATCAACGGGGTCTTACATTCTTCCCCCCTTAAAAGAATTTCGTCCTCGAAATTCAGGAATCATATCTAACTCGCAATAATGCTTGAAAAGCACAACAAGGGTCTAATCCAACCCGCACACATACTCATTCACACATATCAATCACTAAAATAAGCATATAGTGACATTTACACTTAACGATCTATAATGGTGATATTCTTATTCGACCCCTAACCTAACGGAACTAGTACGTCAGGCGAAAAATCCAAACAAGGAACCCCCCATGCATATACCATGTGTTCCGCAAGATTAGGAATTAGATAAAAATACCATCATTCTAGCGTTAAGTATAGGTGTCAAGGTATTCATATAAATATACAAGTAGGAATTCACGTCATAAATACTTTAGTTAATTTACCTGCTCAAATAAGTGTGGGTAGTCGCGTCGCATATCCTCCTCGCGCTCCCAAGAAGCTTCCTCCACTCCACTTCGGTTCCACCGAACTTTCACCAATGGAATCACCTTGTTTCTGAGTCTCTTGTCTTCTCTAGCAAGAATAGATACCGGGATCTCTATAGTAGTCAAATCATCCCGAAGCTCAATCTCCGGTGCATCCAACACTCGCTGCTGCTCCTCGTCATGCAGGTGCTTCTTCAGCATAGAAATATGGAATACATTGTGTATACTAGACATAGAAGCTGGAAGATCTAGTCTGTATGACACAGCTCCAATGCGCTCCAAAATCTGAAATGGTCCAATATACCTCGGTGCAAGCTTCCCTCGCCTCCCGAATCGCTGCACGCCTTTCATAGGCGACACCTTCAGCATAACCAAATCCCCAATCTGAAACTCGAGGGGTCTTCGTCTCTTATCTGCATAGCTCTTCTGCCGACTCTGATCAAGGCTACCTTCTCAGTAGTCTGTCTCACTAACTCTGGCCCAAGCATCAAGCTGTCCTCCGGCTCGGCCCAACATATCGGTGATCTACAAGGTCTCCCGTATAGTGCTTCATACGGCGCCATACCGATCGTCGCTTGATAACTGTTGTTATAAGCGAACTCTACTAGTGGAATATGATCCTCCCAACTACCTTGGAAATCAATGACACATGCCCGCAACATGTCCTCCAACACCTGATTCACCCTTTCCGTCTGTGGGTGGAATACACTGCTATAAGATAGCTTGCTGCCAAATGAGTCCTGGAAACTCCTCCAAAAGTGTGAAGTGAAAACTGATCCTCGATCCGACACAATCGTGTCTGGTACTCCGTGAAGTCGAACTATCTCCCGAATGAAGATCCTCGCATAGGTCTCGGCTGTATAGGTGGTCCTCACTGGAATAAAATGTGCTGACTTCGTCAACCGGTCTACTATCACCCAAACTGAATCATTCCCCTTCTTCAACTTCGGCAACCCCACAATAAAATCCATGGAAATGTCTGCCCACTTCCACTCCGGAATAGGCAAAGGCTGAAGGGTCCCTGCGGGTCTCTGATGCTCTGCCTTCACCTGCTGACAGGTAAAACATCTAGCCATATAATCTGCGATCTCTCTCCGCATACCACTCCACCAGAATCGCCTCTTCAGGTCCTTGTACATCTTGGTAGTCCCTGGATGTACTGTGTACCGAGTACGATGTGCCTCATCAAACAACTCCCTCTTCAGCTCTGAACTAGCTGGCATGACCAACCTACCCTTCATCCGTAGGCCTCCATCTGTTCCAATGGTCCAATCAGCCTTAGGCTCTTTGGAAATCTCCCCCTTACGGGTTTGAATCCAAGAGTCCTCCAACTGTGCTCTGACAACCCTGTCACTCCAAGATGGCTGCACTGACATAGCTCCTAAAAACGCACTGGTTCCTCTAATCTCGGGTCGAAAATCAAACTGGCTAAGAGTGATAAGATCTCTATGCAATGAACACCTCAAAGCCGCAATCCGATGTCGATGCTTTCTACTCAAAGCATCTGCTACGACATTCGCCTTCCCTGGATGATACTGAATCGCGAATTCATAGTCCTTGATAAACTCAATCCACCTCCTCTGCCTCTGATTGAGTTCCTTCTGAGAAAAGAGATACTTCAGACTCTGATGGTCTGTGAATAGCTCGAACTGCACTCCATACAAATAGTGCCTCCATGACTTCAGTGCAAACACCACTGCTGCTAACTCCAAGTCATGAGTGGGATAGTTCTGCTCATGCACCCTCAACTGCCGTGAGATATAGGCTACCACCCTCTGGGTCTGCATCAATACTCCTCCTAGGCCTGCCAATGATGCATCCGTGTACACCACGAATGTCCTGTCGCTGCTCGGAATAATCAGAACCGGCGCTGTAGTCAACTTAGCCTTCAAAATATCAAAGGCTTTCTGGCACTCCATGCTCCATATGAACTGTACACCCTTCTTCGTAAGGTGTGTAATCGGTGTCGCAATCTTCGAAAAGTCCTGAATGAACTTCCTGTAATATCCAGCTAAACCCAAAAAGCTGCGAATCTCTGTCACCGTCTTCGGTGGCTCCCAATCAAGAACTGCCGTGACCTTAGCCGGGTCCACTGCTATGCCCTCTCTGCTGATGACGTGGCCAAGAAATCTGACTTTTGAAAGCCAAAATTCGCACTTGCTGAACTTAGCATACAGCTGATGCTCCTGGAGGGTCCTCAACGCTATCCGCAGATGCTCCTCGTGCTCTGCCTCCGATCTCGAGTAGATAAGTATATCGTCGATGAAGACGATCACAAACTGATCTAAGAAGGGACGGAAAACCCGGTTCATCAAATCCATGAATACCACGGGTGCATTGGTCAACCCGAATGGCATGACCAAGAACTCGAAGGATCCATAACGAATAAGAAAAGCGGTCTTGGGAATATCCATCTCTCGAACCCGCAACTGATGATAGCCAGAACGAAGATCAATGTTCGAGAAATACTGCGTCCCCTGCAGCTGGTCAAACAAGTCATCAATCCTAGGTAGTGGGTACCTATTCTGGATTGTGACCTTGTTCAACTCTCTATAATCTATGCATAATCTCATACTACCGTCCTTCTTCTTCACGAAGAGGACCGGTGCGCCCCACGGAGAATGACTCCGGCGAATAAAACCCTAAGCTAACAACTCATCCAATTGGGCTGCAGCTCTCTCATCTCAGCTGGTGCCATGCGATAGGGTGCGCGGGATATAGGGGCTGTGCCTGGCTGCAACTCAATACAAAACTCAACCTCTCTCACAGGAGGTAACCCAGGTATGTCCTGAAAGACATCCTGAAAATCTGAGACAACTCTAGTCTCCAATAACTCGGCTCCCTGATCCCATCGCAGCACCTCCTCGATGTACGCCAGAAACGACTCCGCAAATCGGTTGCCCTGAGAGGTAGCTACAATCATCTCAGACCCATCGGACGCTCGCAACTTGACTGTCTTCGCAAAGCAGTCAATACTAATATGGTAGGACGACAACCAATCCATACCAAGAATAACATCAAACTCGGACATATGCAACACTATCAGATCAACTATGAACTCCGACTCGTCTAGACTGACGGTACACCTCCTACACACGCTCTCCAGAAGCGATACCTCACCTAAAGGGGTGGAAACTGACAAAGGGGTGTCTAGTGGCTGAGCTACAAGCTGGAGTCTAGCCATAAATGCATGCGAGATGAAAGAATGCGAAGCTCCCGAATCAAATAGAATATGGGCGGGAAAGGAATTCACAAGGAACGTACCCTCCACAACTGCTCCGCTGGCACCGTGATCACGGGGAACCACTGCATAAACTCTGCCTGGAGCTGAAGTCTGCTCTACTGCTAATGCTAGAGAGTATGGAACAATCTGCCCCTGGGAAGCCTCCTGGACAGCTCGAACCTGCCCCTCTGCCCTCTGCATCGCTGGCGGTGCCTCAAGTCTGTTCGGCTGACCCTGTCCTCTGCCCTACTGTCGCTGCTGCGGCTGGTTCGGGCCCTTGCCCTGCTGAGCTCCTGCTGGTGCACTACGACACTCTGAAGCCTTGTGGCCGAATTTATGGCAGTTGAAACAAGAACCCTGAAACTTGCGCTGCTGATGCGCTCGCTGATCCTGCTAGGGTCCCTTCTTATGAGGGCCCTGATGCAGCTGCTGGTGTCCAGAAAAGCCTCTCTTGTTCTTGCCCTTATCACTGCTCTGCCCTGTCTTGGTCTTCCCCTCCTTGTCCTTCTGGAACATAGAGGTCTCGATCTCCTGAGAAGTGGCAGCCTCAGCTACCTCCCTAACTGAATAAAATCTCCTCGACACGAGGTATCATCGGAGATTTGGGCGGAGCCCAGCTAAAAACATCTGAGCCTGACGCTCTCCGGTCTGCCACATGCCCGTGAAATGCAATAGCTCCATGAATCTGCTCTCAAAATCTGCCACGGTCATGTCTCCCTGAGTCAACTGGGATAACTCGAGCTCCTTCCCATTCCGTGCTGAGGAAGAGATATACTGCCCATCAAAGAAGTAGGTGAAATCCTCCCATGTGAGGGTCATCCTCTGCTCTGGAGTAAACTGTAGCCGGTACCACCTCCCGGCATCTCCCTTCAGGCTATACGATGCCAATCTCTGCTTCTGCACCGGGCCTACACTGAGTATATCGAGAATGTTGCTCACATCCTCCTTCCACTTGTGGGCTGCAAGAGGGTCTGGTGACCCCTGAAACTCTGGTGCCCTCATCTTCTGATATCTCTCTACCATGCGGAGCCAAGCTTCCTGCTCCGTGGCTCTAACAGGTGCTGCTGGAGGAAGAACTGCAGGCGTGACCTCTGGGGGCCTCTCTCCAACAGGAACGGCAGGTATCCCCTGCTGCTGAGCTACTGGTGGTGGTGGTGGTGGTACAATGTGAGTCGTCACCATCTCCTCGATAGCTGTCATCCGAGCAATAAGAGGGGCCATGAGGTCCACTAGATACTGAGGAGCCTGCTGCGGCTCGGATGGAACCTGCTGGGGCTCGGACTGAGCTGACTGCTGATCAGGAGGAGTCTGCTGTGAGTCTGCCTGGCTAGCTCCCCTGGTACGGGGTCTACCTCGTCCTGCCATCTCTCTCCTGATGGTAAGAAAAACAAAAGTCCATAAGTCAAACTAGACTTTTATAAATAGCGTATCATAATACAATTTTTCACAACATATAGTATTCACACTAATACTTTGAATTTATGCAAAATAGTTGCCATAAAAAAAATTTCTCAATTTTGAGATATACGCATATATCGTCCTCACTCATACTAGGAAATCCTCTCGGACTCTATACATGAATCCTAGGAAACTCTATCCTAGCTCCACGACTCGACACAGGATGATCCTAAGGATACTGGAACTAGAGCTCTGATACCAACTGTGACGCCCCTAGGTTCACACAAGGCTGCAGTCCGAGGTGAAACCAAGAATGTCAAACCTGCCATGCACCACACCGTACAATAACATGTTTCACCATCACAATTACTATCTCTCTAGTGAAATCAACAACAGGTGTAGGTACAAAGCAAGTAAAAGGTGAATCGACAAATACTGAATTAAATGATAGAACATAACATGTCTCATCAACGAAATCAACTGAAGTACATAGTCAAAGCCTGAACTGAATAAACTGGAGTTCCTTAACGAGTCTCAAAATACAATAAGTCTGAAATAAGGAAATAAGGCGACACAGCCTTTACAACTTCTAGAATAAACCCTCAAATGTCTGACAACACTACAGTGGAGCTCACAGAAAATAATACATAGATAATATGAAAAAGCTGGACACTAAAGTAGTCCGCTAACCACCTGCGACTCTCCGTGCTCCTGGCTCGTGACCTGAAAGGGGGAGGGACAACGAGCGTCAAAGCGCTAGCGAGCAACATCACAACCAACCCTAAGGGATAGGGCTCGTTGTATATGAGAATACAATAATGTATAATAGCATTAAATTATTATACAAACAGATATGGGTCTTAGTACTTAGGGAAATACAACACGAGCATAGGTACGTCGAGCGAAATAATCCAAACAAGGAAACCCTCATGTATATACCTTGTATCTCAAATTGTAGATCCCTAAACACCAAGCCCGGAGTCTAATACATGAACAATAAAAAAAGATAACAATCCCATTCTTATAATAAACACATCTATGTCAAAATCTCGTAGTCGAAATAAGTGTTATGCACAGCTCATGCCACTATCATGTCCAACTACATAAAAATGTCATACTCAAATACCCAAATGTGTATTATGCTCAAGGTCCAGCAAAAATTGCCCAACACGGGGTCTTTAATCGCTTATAGTCCAACACGAGGACTTTAGTCGCTTATAGTCCAACACGAGGACTTTAGTCGCTTATAGTCCAACACGAGGACTTTAGTGAACAATGAAGTTACCACTAGTAATAGAATATCCATTCAACTCTTATACGCCTTGCTGTACAAATCCTAAACTTTGTATCAGGAAAAGTCATCTCACATGTATCACATATGAGTTCAATCTATATGTGTGTATACAGCATGTGATTAAACAGAAACACAAAGAAAACAGGAAAATCTCGGATGAGTCGACTCATGCACTCTTATGAGTCGACTCATGCCTCATGGGTCGACTCGTATACCGACGAGTCGACTCAGCAGAAAATAAAAGACAACAGGAACGACTTAGTGAGTCGACTCATGATTAGTCATGAGTCGACTCGACATGATGAGTCGACTCATGATGAGTCGTGAGTCGACTCACGAGCTGAAAACTGTATTTTTTGAACTAAACTTGTTCTACTCGTCCCACATCTCATTCTTAACAAGCATACATACATCTAGCCTTCATTTTTAGACTATTACACAGTGAGAAAACATATATTGCACATGAAACAAATACTTGCATGTTAACACTAACATTTAAATCCCTAAACATGAAGGACAACACCAAATTAATATAAAAACTCATGTTTTTATTCTTTAAACAAAATTCCAGATCTGGGTTTTCATCAAAACTTGTTGGTGGAAGTTTTAAAAATCTGAAACGTGTGATCTTGAACTTTTCACTAGTAAGAACATCATTTTATATTCGAAAATACATTTTAGGCTCAACAAAATTCGTGAAAAAACATTTATGAAAACATAAAAACAAGGGAGAGGAGTTTGGCGAGATGTCACTCGCCTTAGATGTGGTGGAAGACTATCCTCTTTGCTGAAATCCAAAAGAAATGCTGAAATCCCCCTTGAAACGCCCCCAAGATCACCAAGAATACCTAGGGTTTGAGAGAGAGGAAGAGGGGCTAGGGTTTCTTGGGAGTTCAGATGAGAAATGAGAGTTTTCGGGTGAGGGAAGTATATATAAGTCAATGAAAACCCGACCCGAAACCCAGCAAACCCGACCCGAAAACACCCAGAAAATCGTCGATAAGTCGACTCATGATATGTCATGAGTCGACTCATGACTCATGGGTCGACTCATAAATTATGAGTCGACTCAGCAGAAAGAAAATGGGAACAGGACTCGATATCATGAGTCGACTTATGACAGGCGCAAGTCGACTCAACCTGATCAGTCGACTCATGAACAAAAATCTGCATACTTCGATTTCTTGCACACGATTTGCAAACTTGCAACTCATCCTCATACCTGAGGCATATACACATGCTCATAAGCTCAAATATCATTTTCCATGCATGACCATGCAACAAAGATATTTATAATATATATTAAATATCTTTATTCACTCATATTCACACTTGTAAGTTGCCAAAATCAACGGGGTCTTACATGTCCTTTCCATCTGTAAGAGATGTGTCATCAAACTAGATGAGTTTGAGTTAGTCATCGAGTTGATCATGTCGTTGATGTTAAATTTCGACATCATTCTTGGTACGGATTGGCTATCTTCCTATCATATTAGTATTGACTGTTTTACGAAGACGGTCAAAATTTACGAGCGTCTGATGGGTCCGAGATGATTATAGCAACCTCCCAGGGCAACCGTTTTGCGGAGTCATTTCTGGCGTACATCGATGAGGTAATGTGACGAGACCAGGATATTGATTTATTAGAGACTAGAGTTGTCTCAGAGTATCAGGATGTCTTTCAGGACATACCTGGATTAACTCCTGTGTGAGAGGTCGAGTTATGTATTGAGTTGCAGCCAGGCACAGCCCCGATATCCCGCGCACCCCATCGCATGGCACCAGCTGAGATGAGGAAGCTCCAGACCCAGTTGGACGAGTTTTTAGCTTAGGGTTTTATTCATCAGAGCCATTCTCCGTAGGGAGCGCCAGTTCTCTTCGTGAAGAAGAAGGACAGCAGTATGCGTTTGTGTATTGATTATAGAGGGTTGAACAAGGTCATTATCCGGAATAGGTACCGTTACCTAGGATTTATGACTTGTTCGATCAGCTATGCGAAGCACATGTTTCCCGAAGATTGATCTTCATTTTGGGTTTTTGTAGTTGCGAGTTCGGAGGATGGATTTGCCCAAGTTCGTGTTTTCCTGATACAATATGAATCTTTTGAGTTTCTGGTCACACCATTTGGGTTGACCAATACACCTGCTGTGTTCATGAATTTTATGAACCGGGTTTTTCGTCCCTTCTTGGATCAGTTCGTGATAGTTTTTATCGATGATATTCCTATTTTTTTAGATCGGAGGCGGAACACGAGTAGCATCTACGGTTAGCTTTGAAGACTCTATAGGAGCATCAGTTATATGCCAAGTTCAGCAAGTGTGAATTTTAGCTTTCAGAAGTTAGATTTCTAGGCCACGTCATCAGCAGAGAGGGCATAGCAGTGAATCTGACTAAGTTTATAGCAATTCTTGTTTTGGAACCGTCGAAGACGGTGACAGAGATTCGAAGCTTCTTGGGTTAGCCGGTTATTACAGAAAGTTCATCCTAGACTTTTCGAATATTTCGGCGCCACTTACACGCCTTAGGAAGAAGGGTGTACATTTCATTTGTAACACAGAGTGCCAGAAGGCCTTTGATACTCTAAAGACTAAGTTGACAACAGCACCGGTTTTGACTATTTCGAGCAGCGACAGGACGCACGTGGTTTACACAGATGCATCATTGGCAGGTTTAGGAGGCATCTTGATGCAGACTCAGAGGGTAGAAGCATATATCTCATGACAATTTAGGGTGCACGAGCAGAACTACCCTACTCATGATTTGGTGTTAGCAGCAGTGATATTTGCACTGAAGTCACGAGACATTACTTGTATGGAGTGCAATTTGAATTGTTCATCGACCACCAGAGTTTAAAGTATCTTTTCTCCCAGAAGGAACTCAACCAGAGACAGCGACGGTGGATTGAGTTTATTGAGGACTATGAATTTTAAGATGTACAAGGACTTAAAGAGACACTTTTGATGGAGTGATAGGCATAGGAAGATTTCAGAGTATATAGCTAACTGTCTTACCTGTCAGCAGGTGAAGGTGGAACATTAGAGACAGGTAGGAACACTTTAAGTCTTTTTCCATTTCGGAATAGAAGTGGGCAGACCTTTTTATGAACCTTATTGTAGGGTTGCCGAAGTCAAAGAAAGAAAATGATTCTGTTTGGGTGATAATGGATAGACTAATAAAGTCAGCATATTTCATTCCAGTAAGGACTACTTATACCGCCGATGCATATACGAGGATATTTGTTCGGGAGATAGTTTGACTTCATGGAGTTCTAGTCACGATTATATCGGATCGAGGTTCAGTGTTCAATTCGCACTCTCGGAAGAGTTTTTAGGATTCACTTGGTGGCAGACTATCATACAGTAGTGTATTCCACCCATAGACGAATGGTCAGACGGAGAGAGTAAATCAGGTGTTAGAAGATATGTTACGGGCTTGTGTCATTGACTTTCAAGGCAGCTGGGAGGAATCATATTCCACTGATAGAGTTCTCTTATAATAATAGTTATCAAGTGATAATTGGTGTAGCCTCGTATGAAGCATCGTACGGGAGGCCTTGCAGATCGCCTATATATTGGGTAGAGCCAGCGAATAGTTTAATGCTTGGGCCAGAGCTTATGAGTTAGATCACTGAGAAAGTAACATTAATCAGAGAATAAATTCTAGCCGCTCAGAGTCAGCGAAAGAGCTATGCAGATAAGAGATGGGGACATTTAGAGTTTCAGATTTGAAGAGTTAATTGTGCTGGAAGTATCATCTATGAAAGACGTTCAGCGTTTCGAAAGTCGGAGAAAGCTTGAGCTGAGATATATTAGACCGTTTCAGATTTTGGAGCTTATTGGGGCTGTTTCATATGGACTAGACTTTCCAGTATCGATGTCTAATGTACATAAAGTATTTCATATTTTAATGTTCAAGAAGCACTTACATGATGAAGAGAAGCCGTGAGTGTTGAACACATCAGAGATTTAGCTTCAGGATGATTTGACTACGATTGAAATCCCAGTTTATATACTTGATAGAGAAGACAAGAAATTTAGAGACAATATATATATTTTTTTACCTTGGTGAAAATTCAGTGGAACCGGAAAGGAGTTGAGGAGGTTTCTTAGGAGCGCGAGGAGGATGTACATCGCGACTACCCACGCCTGTTTGATCAAGTAAATTAAAATATTGTGTGACTTGTTTATGGCTTATGGTTACCTGTATGGCGATGTTTATACTTAACACTAAAATGAGGGTATTAACTCTTACCTCCTAAGTACTTGGAATATATGGTATATATATGAGGGGTTCCTTGTTTGGATTTTTCGCTCGATGTACTTGTTCCATTTAGTTAGGGGTTAAGTGGGGGTATTTACATTTTTGATAGTTAAGTGTAGACATCGAAGATGATTTTCGGGAGTGCGAAGATGTTATGCCGCGCGACTTCCTACACCTATTGAGGAAGTGGATTGGTTTATGTGTGCGATTAATTGTGTGAATTATATTTAGATTTAATGCTAGAATGAGGATATTTCTGCTTAATTCTTAATCATTTGGAACTCATGGTATATAAATGGGGGGTTCCTTGTTTGGATTTTTCGCCCGACGTACTAGCTCCATTTGATTAAGGGTTGAGTGAGAATATAATCATCCTAGATTGTTAAATGTAAATATCACCATATGCTTGTCTAGAGTAATATTATTTGTTTAAGTATAGTTTCTGAATTTCGAGGGCGAAATTCTTTTAAGGGGGGAAGAATATAAAACCCCGAAAATTTGAATATAGTGTAATAAATAATTATAAATATGTTATATGGTGGAAATAACATATTTTGATGTTTGAATATGATAGGAGTTGATTTGAAATCAATTCAATGTATATTTGTGAATATATGAGTGTAAATACACAAAATATGCACAAAGGCAAGGGTGAGAATCTGGGAATTTTGACCAGTTGAGAGTTTCTATATTTTGCACACTAATTTATTTAGAATCTGGAAAAGTGTATAAGATCAAAGTTGTAGGTCTCTTCAAGATCTTTCCAACGAATCTTAGATCACCTTATTCCAAGATCAAATGAGAAAGTTATAGCCTTTTCACCGAACCCCAGCCTGAGAATAACTCAGAACCCTGCGCAGTCGACCGCCGTGGTCGCTGCGGTCGACCACGCAGCGAACCTGGTTTTGTCAGTTCTGTTTCAGGTCAGGTTTTGTTTATACCAAACCCGATTGTTACCTTATGTATATATACTCGTTTTGAAGCTCTCAGAACCCTCTTTTGAACCCTAATAGCCTCAGCCCCCTTCTCTCTCTCCTCTCAAAACCCTAGCTCGGAATTTGGCATTTTTGGGCGTTTCGAAGGATTTTCGGTGGGATTTCGTGAGATCCATCGGTGTTCAGCGATAGGGATCATCCTCCTACAAATCTAGGGTTCTCTTCTCATCAGAGGCGAGTAACATCTCGCCTAACTTCTTCCTTTTTATGTTTCATGTTTTATTTGTGTTTTAAATCTGGTTTTATTGGGCCAAAATCATATTTTCATGTAGATAAAGTAGATCTTTATGGCATAAGATGAGAGAATCATATATTTCAGATTTTA
>BQKN01063456.1:0-16735 GCA_022839385.1 Asparagus kiusianus
TTAAATATGGAAGTTTTGAAGGATTTTTCGGTCTAAGATCAAAAGGAAACCTAGATCTAAGACAAATTTCAAGGTTTGAAGGAGAAAAGATGCTCGAGGGAAGAAAAATCAAGAGAAGAGGCACAAGGGGGGGGGGCCGGCCCTAGAGAGAAGAAAAAGGGGGTTTTTATAGTATTGAACCAGTCTGAACCAGACCAGAACTGGCTGAACCAGACCAGATCAGACCAAATCAGTTCAAATGAGGCTGAAATAGACCAAACCAGTCTGAACCAGACCAGACCAAGCTGAACCAGGCTGAGCCAGTCTTGAACCAGTTTTAAACCAGGTTGAACCAGATTGAACCAGTTTGAGCCAGTTTTGAACCAGTTTGAACCAGATTTGAACCAGAATTCAAATTGAAGATGAATCGAGCATCGAAACAACTTCAGATCAACCTACGGTTCAGTCCCTCATTTATTCACCCCTCTCTCATATATTTGGAGGGGTTGGAAGGATTTTTGAGCATAATTACTACCTTTTTTGGGTCAATATCAAGCCGGTTCAGATCATTCGAACCTAAAAATTACTCCAATGAGGTATACGAGTATAAACTATTCCCTAAATTTTGTTGAGAAGTTTTTGGAGAATATTTTTTTAAATATTCTTAAGGATAACTCAACATGACTCCCAGGAGTGTATGAGTATAAACTAGACCTCCATGCTCCAACTCCTTAAGAGCTTAAACTGTGTAGACTCCAATAAACATACGAGTATAAACTGTGTCAAACGCCGGACAACGCGTTACAATGAAGTTCAAACGCCAGACAACGCGTCGCAAATACCAATCGATGATCAGTTCTATGTTGAAGCAACCAACATGAGCTAAGGAATCAGAAAATCAGGAATTGACTTCAAGTTTAAAATTCCGACAACGGTCAGACAATGAATTCAGCACCGGAACCCTTTCAAGCACCGAATAGCCTGGAGGATTGAAAGAATCAAGAACAGAATAGCCATTCCAAGGCCCCGTTACACCGATTTAAGGTTGGGACAATCATATCCAAAGTATTCCAGACTCTTCTATAAAAGAACGAGGCTGGAAAACTTTGGAGGGGGTATCTATAGGCGTATAAAACTGCCTATAGGTCCCTTAACACAGCTTGGTATGGTGATTCGACAAATCAACGAACCATCGGACGATATATCCAAGCGTGTTCGAAGCTAAGTGAGACACGATGAAGCGGGTTAACGAAGCGACGAGGTTAATGAACCATACGCAAGCTAACGAGTCAAGAAATCAACGAGTCATCCAACCGAGAGCGGACTCGGACGAATCGAGATCGAATCAAGATCAGTTTCGAACTCGAACTCAGAAGTAGATTTACTGCTAAATCAGGATCCGGATTTACTGCCAAATCAGGTCAAAGAATGAAGTCCAGACAAGTCAACTACAGAGCCGGAAAATGGACACAACAGTGAAGAAATCAGCACCAAGAGAGGCTCGGCCGAAACCGAGCCACCTCTTGGTGGCTCGGCCAAAGCCGAGCCACCTTGAGGTGGCTCGGTGGCTGAGCCACCTCAGGGTGGCTAGGTGGTTCGGCCACTTGTGTCCGGGCACAGTGAAGAGAGGCTATAAATAGGAGAGGTGTGGCTCATTTGAAAGGACTTTTGGACTCTTGAGAGAAAACTCTGCCGAATTGAGAACTCAACCTCGAATCGTCGGAGCCTCAAAGACTTGGACTAAATCCCCAGATCTGATCCTCAGCGACCATCGACGCCAAATAAGGCAAGAGTTCAAGAGGAAGCCCGATCTCAGATCTACGCGGTCATCCTCCGGATCAAAGCTTGGTCTTTGATCACGAGAATCGGGCGATTATTTCCTTGGTGAACTAATCCCCCCCGGCATTATTTCCTTCGTGAAATAATACCCGTCGTACTGCGTAGATCCGACTGGATCTAGATCACGCGGTGGTCCACGGATAAACCCCGGCGCAGGCAAACAACCCACGCAAGCGAGCGACCGCAAAACAGGAGCTCGTGATTTGTTCGACAAACAAGGAGAAAAAGTTGTAATTTTTCTTTTCTTTTATTTGATTTTTATTGTAACCGGATCTTATAAAAAGACCGGATCTTTGTAACCGAAAAACAGTTATTTGAGATAGCAATGGAATCAACGAAGAAAGCTACGATTTTCCCCACGAACAAATACTTGACATGCCTACCTGTGTTGGGGTTCCTGTTAAAGGATGTCCTTAATATTATATACGACTACATTACTAATGTATTTGGTAGCATTATTGGCCCAAGTTGTGATGCCCCAGGGTTCACACAAGGCTCACACAAGGCTGTAGTCCAAGGTGAAACCCGAATTGTCAAACCTGCTAAGCACCAAACACCATGTTACGACATGTTTCACCATCACAGTCACTATCTCTCTAGTGGAAACAACAAATAGGTGAAAGTACCGACATGCAAATAAGATGGAACAAACCTGGTGTACACAGAAGAAATAAGAGAGTAATCATCAGTGAGCCCAACTAAAATCGAATAGAAATATCTCTGAGTCTGAAATAAACCTCAAGTACAATGAGTCAAATGAAATCACAATAAGGCATTCCGCCTCTATAAAATATAAGTCTAGAGTCTGAAAAATAAATAACTAAATGTGGAGTTCTGAAATAACTATAAATATAATAATATCTAGATGGAATCTAAGATGTAATCCCATCAACCTACGACTCTCCGCGAGTCAGACTCGCTGCCTGAAAGGGGGGGGGGGGGGGACAACGAGCATCAAAGCACTAGCGAGATCATCTCCACCACTCCCAAGGGGAAGGGGTAGGAGTATATAAGAAAAATAGAGTTAGTACATATAAGTATGAAATCATTCATATTACTCTAACTGGAGATTAGTATTTAGGAATCCACAACATGAGAATTAGTACATCGAGCGAAATAATCCAAACAAGGAAACCCTCATGTATATACCATGTCTTAAATTGTGACACTCTAAATACCAACTCCAAACTCTATGAATGAAAAAAAGCAAACAAAAGAAAACATTCCAAACCTCAAACATGTAGAATAAATTTCTCATTTCAAAACTACACTCGAGTAGTCAGCTCTAATGTAAGGGGAATCTCATCCAAAACAAAAGTTAATCATAAACTATATCATGTAAGCCACGATCTCAAAGAAAGTACCCTACTCACGGGAATCCAATATGAAAGCCAAACTACAACCGATAATACTTACATGTGTGCATCTCTTTATGCAATAGCGATACTCTTGTAATAATCTTACTCAACCGCTCTGCGGCAATATGTTTTATCCCCCTATTCCAGACACATGAAATGATGATACTTTTGTAATACTCTTACTCAATCGTCCTGCGGAAATAGGTTTTATCTTCCTATTCCGGATACATGAAATGACGATACTTTTGTAATACTCTTACTCAATCATCCTGCAGAAATAGGTTTTATCTTCCTATTTCGGATATATAAAATGCTGATACTTTTGTAATACTCTTACTCAATCGTCCTGCGGAAATATGTTTTATCTCCCTATTCCGAATACATGAAATGATGATACTTTTGTAATACTCTTACTCAATCGTCCTGCGGAAATAGGTTTTATCTCTCTATTCCGGATACATGAAATGACTCTATTTCATATGTCAACCAACTCCACATGTATCAACTACCCCAACATTGTACGTTAAAAAAAACAATCACTTGAACTGAGTGTACATGCACATAACCCGGTGTGTGTGTGTCCATATCTGATGTTCACCATCATCCCAGGTATTAAACAACTCTTAATCATTGTAATATAATAGTACAAGATCGAAAAACTCTCTCGAAAATAACAAACAAGAGCAAAACTCAAGAAACCTTCACGCTATATATATCAATTATTTCAAATCAGCACATTTGTAGTTTTCTGCAGAACATATCCTTAGTAAATTGAGCGTATCTTTCTCTAAACAAACTCTTTTTAAGAATAGTTTTTCGTTTTGGAAACTAGATTCACATAGCTATCATTAGCGCTAGTTTGGTTCAGTTTGGAGTTCATATGGTATCTCTAATTTCCAGTTAAATATTATATATGTGCAACAGTTTTTCTGCATAACGTATCATCAGTAAATTAAGCATATCTTTTTCTTGGAAATCTATCTTTAGGAATGGTTTTCTGTTTTGAAATCTAGATTCACATATATTTCAATTACCATTAGTTTAGTTCAATTTGGATTTTATTTGTTATCTCAAATTTCTAGTTAAAATATTATATATGTGCAACAGTTTTTTTATAGAACGTAACAAGCATGATTATTTACACAAGAAATCATATTTAAACCTTCAACCATGCACGAAATTTAAAATAGAAGAATAAGACATCAAAATTTAGATAAACAATGTTTTAAATCATTTTCAGATCTTAAAATACTTCTGTAAATTCATGCTTAATCTCTTTAACATGAAAAGACCTAGTTTTTATACATATAATACAAAAGATCTGATTTTTATACACAACTTAATTGATTAGGCTCTATATAACTCATTAAAAACTCTTCAAAAATATTTTAAAAACTAGAAGAGGGATTAGTAGAGATGAAACTCGCATGAGACATGTTAAAAAAACATGCAAGATGCAATGCCAACATAGATCCCTGAGCCAAATGCCAAAAACAAACTGAAATCCCGCTCCAAATTCTTTGAATCTTCCTCCAAAATCAAAATAGGATTTGTAGAAAAGTTTGGTGGCTACTATGGTTTTAAAATACTGAAATAGTACTAAAAATTTCATGAATACATGTTATATATAGTAAAAAAATAGGTGTGGGCTTGAAAATACCCAAAACCAACCCGAACCAGGAAACCTAATCTGACTAGGAAAATACCCCTTCGGTATGTTGACCGTAACTTCCTCATCTGACATTAGAATGAGGTGATCTAAGACTTGTTGGAAAGATAAAGAAGATACCTATAACTTTGGTCTTTTACACTTTTCCAAATTCTAACTGTATCAGTGCGTAAAACATAAAAACTAATAACTGATCATTTTCCCCAAATTTCTCTCTTTTGGCCTTTGTGCATGTTTTGTGCATTTGCACTCGTATTTTCACAATTATACATTGAATTGATCTCAAATTAATTCTTATAATACTAAAACATTAAAATATGTTATTTTTCACCATATAACATATTTATCATTATTTATCATAAAATGTTCAAATTTATGAGGTTTTACATTCTTCCCTCCGTAAAAGAATTTTATGCCCGAAATTTCGCAATCGTATGTTAGAAATTAATAATATGAGAAAAGCACTAATAGGGGATAATCCAGACAAGAAAACCTTTCTGTACACATCTCATATCATTAATCTCTAGATATGAACCACTAGCAATATCTATGCTTAACAGTCTAAAATACGGATACTCCCACTTAACCCCTAACTAAACGGAACTAGTACATCGGGCGAAAAATCCAAACAATGAACCCCCCCATATATATACCATGTGTTCTGAATGATTAGGAGCTAAGTGTTAATACCCCCATTCTAGCTGATAATCATATTTTATTATAATTTTATACTCTCATTATCTATTTATATGAATAAATATATCACTAATAATTGTTTTTATCTTTAATTGCAGGTAATGAAGAATAAATCTCAAAACTCTCATCTCTCAACAAAAACCCCTTGAATAAATGAAGAAATGAAGCAAAGAAGCCTATTGGAAAATCAAATTGTTAATTTATCCAAAAGCCCAATATCAAAACAATGAAGCATGAAGAAATAAAGAAAAGCTCAAAGGGAAATCAAGAAGCCCAATGGGAATTCAAGAAGCCAAAGTGAAAAACCAAATCAAAAGCCCAAGCCCAAAAGAACAAGAGCTAGCTTCGGACAACAACCAGAAGAAGGTCCACATCGATGCCAGCATCGATGCCCGTATCGATGCCAGCATCTCTACTAGCTCTCGGACAACAACCAGAAGAAGGTCCACATCGATGCCAGCATCGATGCCCGTATCGATGCCAGCATCGATACCCTTATCGATGCCAGCATCGATACCCTTATCGATGCTGGCATCGATACCATCGGCCAGACAGTTACAATTCAAAGGCTAAAATTTATTATTTTTGGATAAGATTTCAATCCAAGGGCTCTCATTCACTGATGTTTACTATAAATAGGGGTAGAGAGTGAGGGGTTAGGGGTGTGAAAAATTTTGTAACTCCATTTGGAGAGGAAGGTAACTCTTAATTGAGAAGGCCATCCAAATTTGTAACTTTTGTTACAATTAATAAAAAAAATTTTTCTCCACTTCAAATCTTCTTCTCTTTGTTGGATGATGATGATGGAGATAAAGAAAAGTTTGAAGGTTTGCTTTTCTTTTATTTTTCTCTTTTATTTATTTTTAGTAATTTCTTTATTATTGCTTATTAGTTAGATTTACATTCATGCTTGTAGTGTAGATTTATTTTCTTATCTTTTTATTTCTCTTTGCACTTTAATTTGTAGATTAGATTTATTTTCTTGCATTTATTTTTTGTAATTTATTTTATAGTTTAGATTTTAATTCTTTGTAGTTAGATTTATTTCTTGTTCATAGTTTAGATTTTTCTTTTCTTTTTCTTTTTGTAATTAGTTATTTTTCTTCTTGCTTTTATTTCTTAAGATGTGAATTTAATTCTTGTAGGAATCTTAGAATTGTATGAAACTAGTCTAATTTTCTTTATATTATATGAATTATTCTCTTTTACTTAAAATATTCATGTTTAGGATAATCAGCTAGAAAACTAATTGGTAGAAGAAAAATTTGATAATATATACTTATCTTAAATGGTTTGATAGGTTATGCTTATGAATTCTAGAATTACTATCTTGTGTTGTTCTTATCATGAATAGTAATTTTGACTTAGATGATAATTTGATAGGTTATAATTTCCTTAAATGATTTGATAGTCTATGCTTAATAAATCTAAGTTGAAATATGATAAAAAGAGAATAGTTTGTATTTTGTAATTGAG
Source organism: Asparagus kiusianus (assembly GCA_022839385.1). Classification (NCBI taxonomy): domain Eukaryota; kingdom Viridiplantae; phylum Streptophyta; class Magnoliopsida; order Asparagales; family Asparagaceae; genus Asparagus; species Asparagus kiusianus. The sequence goes on from BQKN01063456.1 coordinate 7,018, forward strand.
ATTAGCTAGTGGACTAAATTTTAGATTTCTCATATCTTAATTGAATCCTCCATCTTAACTTTCTTGAATTTTACTTTCATGCTTGATTTTATTTCTTGATTTTATTCATTCTTCTTTCTTGCCTTGTGATTTTATTTATTCTTTGATTCTTTCTTCTCTCCTCTAAAATTTAATTTATTGTCTCTTGCATATATTCACAACAATCACTCATCACAATCATATTTATTCTTTAATCCTATTTTTGTCATGCATAAAATATAAAAACCAATTCTAATAATCTCTTAAAATCACTTTCCTCGTGGGATCGATATTTTTATACTATAACTTGATCAATTGTGCACTTGCAATTTTGGTACATAATTATGTCGCATTAAGTTTTTGGCGCCGTTGTCGGGGAAGGTGCTTAAATAGGATTTTATTATTTTGGTTCTTTAACTTGTGTGTTTTCTTGTGAAGGAACCGCTTGGAGCTTGAAAATCTTGGATTGAAGATTAAGAACTTAGAGAATTGCTTTCAGGTAAGTCTTCTTTCTAGCGTTTTCAATTCCACCCTTTTTAGTTAGCTTCACAATTAGAGACAATTAGGATTTAAAAAAAATATTTTATCTTTGTTGACCATAATAAAATTCACCTTTCACTTGGATATTAACTAACAAGATAATAAATTCAAACAAGAGCTCTCTTCTCACATTTGATTGTTGTTGACCATAATTAAAAAAATATAAAGATTTTCTTTTTATCATCCTTTTTAGTCGCTTTTAATTTCTAGGGTTGCATTTCATATAGTTTGTAGGAATTTATCAAAGTGATTGTAGAACTTGATTTGGCACATACTTAAAACATTCTTAATGGCAAAATCCCATAATCAAGATAAGGTAAGGGATTTCGTCACCCTTTTCTTAGCCCATAAATCACTAATTCCTCACTTCACAAACCTAAGCCTTCTAAAACTCATTAGGCGTTGGCCCCTAAGGACTCGAGCTCAATAAAGAACAAGAAATCCTTAAGTGAACCGGTTTAAGGTTTCTCAGATAAGTTGGTGTCTAAGGCAAGGTTTAGGGATTGCGTAAAGCGCTCCGTAAGGAACGAGGTACTTAATTGATTATTTGATTACCCTCTAATACTATCCTTACCTGGCTAACTACCTGGGTAAAACTTTAATCTTTTCACTATAGGAGTTTTTGATTAGGAGCTGGTCTAGTTGAGTTAGGCTAAACCCTAGAATTAGAGTGATTGAAAAGTGATTAATTTGATTTGTTTTAGTTAGGATTTTCTTTATTTTCTTCTTTTTTAAAAAAACTAATTTTCTTTCTTTCCTTAAAAAGAAAAAGTTGTTTTGGTGTATGCAAACTTAGGTTAGGGATAATTCTCATCGTTTAATCCGCGTTGAACCAATCCAAGAAATGGCAAATCAACCCGTTCTCTAGGATATGTGTTACCCCACCAGAAATATAATTCCATCTTGCATAAGGCTCCCCGAAGTAAATGGAGCAAATTTCAAGCTTAGACCGTATTACATAAATATGCTTCCCAAATTCCTTAGAAATAAAATAGAAAATGCATATATTTTTATTTCAGAATTTGAGGAAGTGTGTATTATGGTTAAAATAAGAGAATTAACCGAAGACACGATTAAGCTTAGATTTATTCCATTTGCTCTTAAGGATAAAGCTAAAAAATGGCTGTACAGTTTACCGAAAAATTCCATCTCAACTTGGGATGAATTTATCACCGTTTTTCTTAAGAAAATTTTCCCTATTCAAAAACGGTAAAGCTAAGAAACAGCATTCAAAACTTTAAAATTATCCCGGGAGAGCCATTCTAAAAATATTTTGACCGATTCAAAGATCTTTTAAGCTAATGTCCTCATCATGGTCTAGAGAAATGGCGATTGTGCCAAGTCATATATGAAGGATTGGACTATTCTTCAAAAACATCTTTAGAATCGATGTGTCAGGAAGATTTTATGAGGAAAAATATAGATGAAGCTTGGGAATTCCTAGAAAGTCTATCCGAGAAAACAATGCAGTGGGAATACTGTGATGACAGGGTTTCATCAATTCCCCAATCTAAGTCTAGTAGTCTTTCCCTGGAGTCAAACATTGCTTCTGAAGCAAAGATAAAAACAATTTTGCGGAGGTTAGAAGCCTTAGAAGTTAAGGAACGAGCTCCAGCTCAAATCAATCATGTTTCTGTCCCGGGATGTCATAACTATCTTTCTTCTACCCACGTTTCAAAGGAATGCCCTCTTCTAGGAAACATCCATACATTAGAACAGATGAACGCTGCATTCCAACACCCTAGAAATGATCTATTTTCTCTAACCTACAACCTAGGTTGGAGAAATCATCCCAACTTTGCTTGGAACCAAGGAAATTCTCCCGGAAATCAAAACTTCATTCCCTCGTCGAATCCACAATTCCCTAGGGGAAATACACTTCCATTCAACGCACCAAACAATTTTCAACAAGCTAACCCAGTTTTTCCAACCCAACATTCTCATCCTTACCAGCCTACAAATCCTTCAAATTCTGATCATGACAAATGTTTAAGTGTCTTAGAAAAGGGTTTAGAAGCTATGATCAAAGCTTCTACACAAACTATCAACATGTTGACCCAGTCATCCACCACTCTAATTCCTTCATGCAAACCACCAGCCAAGTGCTCAACTCGAACACTCAAGCCATAGCTCGGTTAGAAACCTAACTTGGGTAACTAGCCACTGCTGAGAGTGAGAGAGAGAAAGGAAAATTCCCAACTCAACCTGTTACAAACCCTAAAGACAATGGATCCAGTTCAAACCATCCAGCTCATGTGAATGCAGTTCACACACTGCGATCAGGAAAACAAATAGACAACCAAGTTAGAATGCCACCGGATCAAACCCCTTCTCCCATCCAACACACTCCTTCCGATGAAGCAATTCCTTTCAATGACCAAAACGCTGAACATGAGATTGAGCCTGATCTAGTTAGGTATAGGCCCGTCACCCCCTTTCCAGATAGACTCAAACCTAGGAAAAACTCCACGCAGGTTGAGAAAATCCTAGAAACGTTTAAACAGGTCAAGATCAACATCCCTCTCCTAGATGCAATTGAACAAATCCCCTCTTATGTAAAGTTCTTGAAGGACTTATACGCTAAGAAAAGAACCACCAACATCCCCAAGAAAGTCTTCTTAGCTGCCAACCTCAGTGAAATTTTTTCAAAACCCATGCCGTTAAAATACAAGGACCCTGGTTGTCCGACAATTCCATACGTCATAGGTAACACTCACATTGATAAGGTACTTCTAGACTTGGGAGAAAGCGTCAACCTCCTTCCTTATTCAGTCTATCAACAATTAGGTATAGGAGAACTTAAACCGACAAGATGTACTCTACAGTTAGCTGATAGATCTGTAAAAATTCCCAAAGGAGAGGTAAAGGATGTTCTGATCAAAGTTGGAGAGTTCATTTTCCCTATTGATTTTATTATCTTAGAAACACAGCCCGTTTCTAATCTCAAAAGTCAAATCCCCGTCATCCTAGGAAGATCGTTCTTAGCCACCTCAAATGTTTTGATCAATTGTAGAGCCGGTCAAATGAAACTATCTTTTGGGAACATGATTGTTGACCTTAATATTTTCAACTTAGGGAGACAGCCTAGTGATCCATCTGATCAACCCATGGAAGTAAATTTTATTCAGGGAATATCCAATGAACAACAAGAGGGAGAGTGTGAATCAATTCAAGTGCATCTGACTTAATGATTGAGGAGTTTTCTGATGATGAACTAGAGTTAGATCCGCTGGTCAATCATGTTTTTGCTGTTGGCTGGCAACGAGAACCTTTGGAAATAGAACCCCGAGTCTAGCTTCGTCCATCTGTGGATGAACCCCCTAAGTTAGAGCTCAAACCTCTACCTAAAAATCTAGAGTATGCCTACTTAGGGAAGAACGAGTCTTTACCGGTCATTATATCTTCTGACTTAACTACCAGTCAAAAGAAAGCTCTCTTAGATGTTTTAAGAGAGAATAGGGAAGCCATTGGATGGACCATGGCTGATATCAAAGGGATTAGTCCAACCATTGTTCAACACTGAATCCATTTGATAGATTACGCCAAACCTACTAGAGATCCTCAATGTAGGTTAAACCCAGTGATGAAAGAAGCCGTGAGGAAAGACATTCTGAAATGTCTAGATCATAGGATCATTTATCCCATTTCTGATAGTTCATAGGTGAGTCCGGTCCAAGTTGTTCCAAAAAAATCTGGGATCACCGTGATCCAAAATGAGGTTAATGAGCTGATTCCCACTCGAATCCAAACTGGATGGCAAGTTTGTATTGACTACAGAAAACTTAACTTAGCCACTCGGAAAGATCACTTCCCTCTTCCATTCATTGACCAAATGTTAGAGCGTTTAGCAGGACCTGAGTTCTATTGTTTCTTGGATGGATATTCAGGTTACAATCAAATCCCTATCGCTCCTGAAGATCAGGAGAAAACCACCTTCATTTGCCCGTATGGAACATTCGCATACCGACGCATACCTTTTGGCCTATGCAATGCACCGGCCACATTCCAACATTGCATGATCAGTATTTTTTCGGACATGGTAGAGCGATTTCTTGAAATTTTCATGGACGACTTTTCTAATTTTGGTGACAAATTTTCCTAATGTTTGCATCATCTTAAACTGGTCCTAGAACGATGTAGAGAGAAAAATCTGACTCTCAATTGGGAGAAATATTATTTTATGGTCAAACAAGGCATTGTCTTAGGATATGTAGTTTCCAATAGGGGAATCAAAGTGGACAAAGCTAAGGTAGATCTCATTTCCAATCTCCCTCCTCCCAAAATAGTCAAAGATGTCAGATTATTTCTTGGTCATGCTGGTTTTTACCGACGTTTCATCAAGGATTTCAGCAAAATTGTTAGACCCTTGACCAATCTCTTAGCCAAGGATACATCATTTGTCTTCTCTCTCGACTGCCTCAAAGCTTTTGAATATCTGAAAAAGGAGCTAACCACAGCTCCTATCATTCATGCACCGGACTGGACCTTACCCTTCGAACTGATGTGTGATGCATCCGATTCTGCGATTGGTGCTGTTTTAGGACAACGGTTTGATGAAAAACCGCATATGATCTACTATGCCAGTAGGACTCTGAATGATGCCCAGCAAATTATTTTGTCACAGAAAAAGAGTTTTTAGCTGTAGTCTTTGCCTTAGAAAAATTCAGGTCCTACGTCATCGGTTCCTTAACCAAAGTTTTCACAGATCATGCAGTACTAAAGTATCTTTTGACCAAAAAGGATGCTAAAGTACGACTCATTAGATGGATTCTCCTTCTTCAAGAGTTTGACATTCAAATTCTTGACAGAAGGGGAACAGAGAACCCCGTAGCAAATCACCTCTCTCGACTCCCAAATGAACCAACATCATCCGTCTCGATCAACGAACATTTTCCAGATGAACAACTCCTAGAAATCCAATCTGTTCCATGGTTCGTCGACATTCTGAACTACATAGTCATGAATCAGATCCCTTCTCATTGGTCTAAACATGATAGATCCCGTTTTCTCTCCCAAGTAAAATATTTTTACTGGGATGATCCATATCTGTTCAAATACTATCCTGATTAGATCTTTAGAAGGTGTGTTCCCACTGAAGAAACTAGGAGTGTTCTTTCCTTTTGTCATGAGCAAGCATGTGGGGGCCACTTTGGCCCAAGAAAAACAGCTAAAAAAATTCTCCAATCTGGGCTATACTGGCCCACTCTTTTTAAGGATTTATACGAGTTTTGCAAAACTTGTACCCGCTGTCAGCTTTTAGGGAAAGTCACTAGGAGAAATATAATGCCTTTATAACCCATCTTATCTGTTGAACTTTTTGATCTGTAGGGGTATCGATTTCATGGGACCATTTCCAAATTCCTTTGGAAATGTTTACATTCTAGTAGCCGTTGAATACATGTCAAACTGGGTTGAGGCGGTAGCTTGCAAAACTAATGACAACAAAGTCGTTGTCAAGTTTTTGAAAGAGAACATTTTTGTACGGTTTGGAGTACCCCGAGCGATCATCAGTGACAACGGTACATATTTCTGTAACCATTCTTTTGAGGCTTTGATGAGGAAATATTCAATCACACACAAATTGTTAACTCCTTATCACCCCAAACCAGTGGACAAGTAGAGGTCACAAACAGGTAGATCAAACAAATCTTAGAAAAAATAGTTAATCATAACAGAAAAGATTGGTCTGTAAAATTATATGATGCTATATGGGCATATAGAACAGCTTTCAAGGCAAATTTGGGGTTGTCACCGACTAGTGTTTGGGAAAGCTTGCCACCTACCAGTGGAGTTGGAGCATCGAGCAATGTGGGCAATAAAACAGTTGAATTTTGACTCAGACTCGGCAGGTAAGAACAGATTGCTCCAAATAAATGAGTTGGAAGAAATTCGGAATGATGTATATATAAACTCAAAAATTTACAAAGAGAAAACCAAGATTTTTCATGACAAATCAATTTTACGAAAAAAATTCTCTCCAGGACAGAAAGTTTTATTGTACAATTCAAAATTGCATCTTTTTCGTGAAAAATTAAGATCAAGATGGACAGGTCCATTTTTTGTCAAATAAGTTTTTCCGCATGGGGCTGTCGAGATAGAAAATCCTAAAAATGATACTATTTTTAAAATAAATGGTCAACGTTTGAAACTATTTTTAGAATTTTCTACACTCGGAGAGGAGGAGGTGTTGGTTCTCTATGAACCACACTATTTGCAAAAAAAAATATATATATATTCTTATTAAAAAAACTTTTGAATAACTAACATAGGTTTAAAAAAACAACAAAAATATAGAATAATTACAGGTCCACAATAATAGGCCCAAAAGAAAAAAATAAAAGAAAGAACAAAATAAAAGAAAGAAAAAAAAATTTTAACCCAAAATCACAGGCCAAAAAAAAAAGAAAAGAATTTTTTTTTACAGGCCCACAATCACAGGACCAAAAAAAAAAGAAGAGAGAAATCGTGTTTGGGTCGGCTGGCCCAAACACCATGGCTTTGGGCATCAATGCCCAAACCTGCTGCATTTAAAACCGCAGCCCCCAACCCCCTTTCTTTCCCCTCTTCATTTCAACATCTCCCAAACCCGATTTACCCCCCTCTCAAACCCTAATGCCCCCACACAAGATCAAGAGCATTTTGGAGGGAGTTTTCTTCAATTTCTAGGGCTTTTTCCTCATCTCCCCAAGGTACACTCTCTTCTTGATCTTGTAATTTCATTTTTTTTCATTTTAATTTTGAAGGTATACATGAATGATCTAGTGGATGAATCATGAATAGTTTTGAATTATTAACATAGTTGGTGTTGATTCATGATAAAAATTGATCAAATTGAGGGTTTAATTTGGGGATTTTGTACAAAATCCAAAAATTTAGGGGTTTATACAAAATCCAAAAAATTCTTGGGGATTTTTGTGCAATAACACAAAAAAATTAAACTTGGAACTCAATTGAGGATATCTTGTACAAAAATCTGAACATTCAATTAGGGTGTTTTATGCAAAACCAAAAAATTAGGGTGTTTTATGCAAATTCAAAAAAATTGGGGGGGGGGGGGGTTGGTTTGCAAAAATAAAACTTGAATTTGGGGTGTTCTGTACAAACAATTCAAAAAAATTAATTAAAAATTTGCCAATCATTTTAACATTTGTAAGGTTTAGCTTATAATTATCATATCAACATGTATGTTTCACCGATCAAGTTATCAAAATTTTAATATTTTTGTTCTAAAAGAACAATTTTAAGGAAATTTATTGTCAAAACAAAATTCTAATAACTTGAAATTAACGCATGTTGAACAATTTGTAGCTAAATTCTTTTAAAAAATAATAAAAAAATAATATTAATAATAAAATAAAATACAAATATATATATATATATATATATTGGAATTTTGTTATTAAAATGTTTTTTCTTTTCTTTTCTTTCTTTTTCTGTAGATGCCCCCCAGAAAGAAATCCCGAGCAAGTTCATCATCGTCTGATCCTTCTGATACCGATATAGATAGGCCCACAATTTTAGCCAGAATTGTGGGTCTTAATATTCATTTTGAGAGGGGTTTTCAGATGAGTGCATTACATACATATCAATCCACAATCACTATGTTAACTGCAGTAGGTCTTAGGAGCATGATGACTAAACCCCTAGAGAAAGCAAACATTTCATTAGTCCATGAATTCTATTCTGGATGGGAAATTGATCCAGATAGAGAATTTTTAGCTTTTTCTATAGTGAGGGGTGTTAGGGTTATTTTCGATCTTTCCACTATTTGTGCTACCCTTGATCTTGCAGAACCACCCACTGATGTACCAGATTACTTCCACTTAGCCTACACATTACAGCCTGGTACACCAGAATACAATAACATGTCTACAACCTTGTGTGGGAGGATCTTTACATCTAGTTTCGGTTCAGGAAATCTCAAACCAGAATATAGATTACTTAATCTTTTCCTAAACTTTGATTTGAAACCCACCACTGCATACTTTGTCATTACCCCACACGATATTCTCCTTCTTTTTAGGATACCCACTGGTCAGCGGTTTGATATAGCGAAGATTATATTTGTATGGATGTGCTCATCAGTGGAGAATGTGTTGGATTGGGTCAGGACATAGTCTGTGTCACGAACTCAGCTCATTTACCCCTATTTCATCACTAGACTCTGCCATAGCTTTCACGTTCCAGTATTTGCAGAGGATAGGTTAGAAGCAGGGAAGGGGTTACTAAATGATCAGACTGTGAGAAGGAGCATTTCAGGGCGAGATCAGTCCGGTCCTTCAGGTAGAGAGCCTCCTCAGCACCAGCCAGATACACATGACCCCATTCGAGAGGAGATGGATAGGATGCAGAGTCGTATGGACAGGATGCAGATTCAGATGCACAAGATGCAGCGGCATATACACGAGATACATGGTCAGATGAGCTACTCTACTGAGACCCTGACATATTTGGCGAGAGGATGGCAGAGAGAACATGGAGATACAAATGGACCTCCACCTGAGCTTCATAGTTTTATCACACCATTTCAGCTATATGATTTCCCAGGAGAGGATGAGGCGGGACCGAGTTCAGCAGGTGTCGCTGATGATGTGGATGACGATATATCAGGAGATGAGCAGTGAGTGATGTTCTTTTTATTTTACTCAGTCTTTGATTTTTATTTCAGCATGTACTTATTAAATTGTGATATTTTGGATATTATTTGCCTTGAGGACACTGCAAAGTTTGGGTATGGGGGTGTAAGCTAGTTTACATTTGTTTATATTTTGCTAGTTAGTATTTTGTTTCAGTATTTTTTTTTCAACATTTATGTTTTGTTAGTTTTAGTAAAAAAAAATATTGTCATTTGCCAAATTAATAGAGTTAAGTAATAATTGATCTAATTGATAAATTTTAAATTTTCTAATTCCTAGTTAGTGATATACTCAAGTTCACCTTTTATGATAACTCTAAATAATTTTCTTAAGAAATGATTTTTCAAGTAGTATACTTTACTTAAGTCTTACCTTAGATTTTTAATTAAAAATAATAAAATTTTTGCATGCTTAACTTAGAGTTGAAAATATATTTTTTAAGTTATCTTGATGTATACATTTTTTCAGACTATATATACTTACACACACACACACACACACACACACACACACACACACACACA
>BQKN01063458.1:0-13774 GCA_022839385.1 Asparagus kiusianus
TTAGCCGAGATATACGCTTTAAAACTTCTAGATCTCACGCGGATCGATAAAGTTCTGTTTCTATATCCCTCCGCGGATAGACGAAACTCTGCCCGATTTTTATCGGATCAGATCTAGATCGACCGGTGGTCCACGGATATTGACGTCCCCGTCACAGGCAAAAGACCCACGCAAGCGAGACCGCACCAAAACGGGATCTCGTGTTTATTTTCGATAAAGTTGTAATCTTTGTTTTATTGCACAAGTAGATCTTATAAAAAGATTGACTTTTCATTTGATTTTGTTGTAACGTCTGAAGTTGTAACAGATCTCAAAGCATTAAAAACAGCAACTTTTCCCGAAAACAAGCTGGCGACCACAGTGGGAGCCACCGATCTCGCTGCCGAGATCGTGGTGACGCAACCGGCATTCAAGATCCGGGTGAATGAAGAGATCGAATACGAGTTCGATCAGCAGAAGTTTGAAGAGTACCTCTCTTCCTCCTCCTCCAGATCCGCCTCTCCGAATAGGCGTGGGAAGACTCCGTCTCCCAAAAGGGCTCGTGGGATCTCCAACTCCTCAATCCAAGATCCCGCCGCTGCAACACTCGCACCACACAACGTCCCCGCGTCGTTCAGCGTGGTCGAGGCTGTAGATCCGGCTCTCCCTCCCGCTACAAAGGTGATGGATGATGCTGTTCCAGCTCTGTCAAAGAGGGCCCACCAAAGACGGCGTCAACACCTTGCACAACAACTAGCCAAGGCTGCCGAATCAAAGGACGGGGTTCGCTACGCGGAAGACTTAAAGTCAAGGCAGCGACAAGAGCAACCGCGCCCGACAACCAACTCCTCCTCCAAACCAGAAACGAACGAATGGGTTCGTGTCAAGAGGAATTGCTCCACGCTCGAGGAGCGAATCAAGAAGCGCCACGCCTTGCTTGCGCGTGCCCGAGCCCTATTGCAAAAGGCGGAGGAGATGCAGAAAGAAACGGCAGTTAAAAAGCTGCCTACAAACAAGTTGGTGTGGGTACCCAAGTCGAAACCAGCACCTCCGACAAAGATGGGTGGACTTATCGCCCGAAATTCCTCCAAACCAGATGTCATTATTCCTGTTCCGGCACCTTCAACGGGGCCAGGTAAGAACGGGGATCATTCAAGATCCCAAGTTCCTTTGATAGGTCGCCTCGGTCCTTTACCTGAGAACCGAGGTAGAGTACCTGTCAAAGAACGACTGGGACCATTGAAAGGTCCCCAAGTTACAAATCAAACTGGGGGTCAAATTAATCCCCCCAAGAAAAATGATAAAGGGAAAACCCCTATTACCGACCGCATTGGGTTGCGAGTCGAAGTACAAGAGCCCGTTTAGTTTCTACGCTCACAAAAGCGTAAACTTGAACGGGCCACTTTTGAAAAAGCTAACAGAGCATCGCATTCCCAAAGGGAAGCACACTCATCTGATGATGATGGTGTTATACCGGGGAACACATACCAACACTCTATAGGTTGCTCCAGTTATCAAACTGATGAGTTGTACTATAGAGCTGGGGGTATGGAAAAATCTCGAAAGAGATATGTGCAGGACATGGAGTCTCGCTGCCCGTGCACCAACATAATCAAGGCGGTGCTATCTGAATGCTGCTGTGTTCAAACCCCAAGGAGAGTCTCGGTGTTCGAAAGAATTTCTAAGCCAAGGCATTTCCACAAGAAGAAATTCGTCCACCAAGAAGACGAATATCTAAGAGTCTCGGCTAACATGGCCGGCAGGGGGAAATCAACCCAATATTTCAGCATAGATCAGCTCGCCGAAGTATCCCGATGTATGACACAGTTGCGGCCCGGAACCAGTGGCCGGAAGAATTACCGAAGGGTACAAAAGGGACTTTCTCTAGAAGAAGAGAAGTCGGATGCTGATTCAGATTCTTGCTCGGCCATAGCGTCTGATGACACGGCTTCGAGTGCGGGGCAACCTTATGAATCGCTTATGATTAGTGCTGAATAGGTAACTAAGATACTTGAAGAGGCCCTGGCTAAGCAGAAGGAAAGCTTCAAGTTCGAGATGGAGATGGCCATGCAACGAATGAGAGAGATGCACGACCAACAAATTGCGGCGCTGACGGTTCACCAAGCAGAGCCTAATCAACGCAATCAAGATGAGAATGAGCGGGAAGGAGATAACGTCAATATCCCTCCTGTCAACAACGACAATGGGGGTGGTCCCGCAGATGATAACGCGAAAGAGGACTACGTCACCTCTTCCCAAGGCCACTCGAAGGCAGATACGAGTGAGGACAAGAAGATGAAGGACTTGGAGAGCAAAATCAACGCGTTGATGAACGCTCAAGAAGTAAAGAGGTCCGGTATACCCTGTCCCTACCTAAGGGAGTGGGAATCAATCCTATATCCGGCAAAGTTTAATTTAATTAACTTTATGTCGTTTGATGGGAAGGGTTCCCCTACCCAACACTTAATATATTTCAAGTCCCATTTAGGAATCATTTCTGGAAATGAACCTCTGATGGTGCGGTCATTCGTCGGCACTCTTCGCGGAGCGGCCTTCGATTGGTATCGTCGCCTTAAGCCGGGAAGCATCAGCAGTTGGGATGACATGGAGGACATGTTCCTAACAAACTTCTTCGATGACGACACCGAGATTTCAATCGGTACTTTGTTTGAAGAAAAGCAGAAGAATGGCGAGACGGTCGAAACCTTCGTGAAGAGATTCCGAAACAAAGCCATGAATTGCAGGGATCCAGTTAGCGAAGATTTCATTCTCGAGACTTGTCACAATAACCTCTCATTGGACATCCTCGAAGCCATGGGAATGGCGCCACTAAAGACCTGGAAGGACCTGAAGGTGTGGGGAGAAAGAGCCGAGCGATTCCTTAAAAGGAAGAAGGCCGAAAGAGGGCAAATCACAGGTAACGCTCCACCGCAAAACTTTGTCCCTAAGGGCAAAGGAAAGGCGCATGCGAATGCGGTGAACGCAAACCAAATATTTAAGGTACAAGCACAGCCGCAACAGCAGCAACAGAAGGCGCCTCAACAATCAAGGTGGCAACAATAGCCCCAGAAGCAAAAGGCCGCGGAGCCGAAGTTCCCCAAGGTCTATTCATTCAAGGAGGATGAAGTTCCCGGTATTTTCAAATACCTCGTCGAGAACAACAAGATCAAGTTGCCTCCGATTCAGGATCAAGAAGACGCCAAGAGAGTCAATGATCCAAAGTACTGCGCATTCCACCGAGCGGTGCACCACCCTACCAAGGTATGCTACGCTCTTAAAGATAAGATTCAAGCCCTAATCGATGTTGGGGTTATCACTATGAAGCAACCCAAGGAGAAGAATGTGGGTGCGAATACAGTATCCATCAGCTTCGGGTCTGTTCCTTCGAGCTGGTTTAAACATGAGCCAGTAATCAACGCAGCAGTGAAGACGGTGAATGATGATCCTCACAAACAGCGCCAGAAAAGGCTCGTACCACACACGGCCCCGAACGGCGAGATTCTGTGGGTTCACCCGGACTTGATCACAGATGAACAATGGACTGCCACCTCTTCTAAGAAAAAGTCGAAAAGAAAGGGTAAAGGATGGCGACAGAATTCCGACCTTCCCGCTTTCTGAAGACGAACAGGAGACCTTCGCAACCCGAAGCGGGAACGAATATCACTACAAGTACCCGGATGCTTCCGAGCTATTGGGCCCCAAAACCCCACCTTCCAAGACGCTGGCAGAACTGGGGATTGCAGCGACTCCCCCAATGCCAGTAGCTGTGGAGAGAGTCCCGTAAAAGGAGAAAGGGAAAGAGCCTGTACGACAAGAAGCTCAAAACCCGAGGCAGTCTCGATTCAATCATCCGATTGGGAGAGACAAATCGGGAAATACAAGCCCTCCACCCCATTTCGATATCATGGCGCAGTTGGCTAACATCCCGGCTCGGATAACCCTATACGAGTTGCTGCGTCTGTCAAAGGATACAAGGAAAGCATTACAGGAGGCCTTGAGCGATTCTGAAGCCTTCCTGACTCGGATCAAACCATCTCCTGAGGAACCGGAGTCGTCAGTTCAGCACTGCAATCTCGCAGCGCATCATTTTCCCTGCATCTTATTCACCAAAGAAGACATGCAGACGAAGAACTCAAAGCATGATAGGCCCTTGTATTTCACCGGGCACATTGGCTCCAGCATGGTCAACCGGATCCAAGTCGATCCGGGTTCCGCTGTTAGCATCATGCCATTCCGATTGATGCATCATCTCGGGATCCCGACTAGCAAATTAGCCTCCACTGGCACGACGATTTATGGATTCAACACCAGTGGGTCCAGACCCCTGGGGAAGATCCGAATCAAGTGCCAGATCGGGGATTTGAAGTCGGAAGTTACTTGCTATGTGATTGACGCGGAAACATCCTATAACTTACTGTTGGGTCGACCTTGGATCCACGATAACCTTATAGTCCCGTCAACTTTGCATCAATGCCTCAAATATGTAGGCACAAATAATGAAGTTAAGACGGTGGTCGCGGATAAGCAACCGTTTAAGGGATTGGAGAACTATTTCACCGATTCCCTTTTATACAGTGCTGAATCCGATACTGAACCATCGGCCCAGGGGACGGACAGCGGTGATGAAGCTGATACCGAAGCCGGGTTTGATTACGATGGTGGTTTTGTTCTTAATGATATTATACCCATTGTAATCAATCTTGACGATGATAAATCATCGGAGAATAGTTGTAATTGGCAACTTGCCGAAGAACTATCAATAAACGATGATTTAGAGTACTCGATGTGTCTCGATAATGTCACTAAAGAACTCTATGATAACCCTGATTTGTATATGCCTCTTCAGTCATTTTGCATAAAGCAGGTACACGACCCATGCGGAACAACGCTTGTCATCCCCGCAGGGATTGGGGGTGGGAAGGAGGTCGTCTACGGCAAAGGAAGAAAATCTCCGATACCCGACCACTTCTTAGAAGAGGAAGACGACGACGATAAACATGTCCCTCATCTGTTCAGGTATGATGCGAAAGCACGCGATATGATGGAAAAGCAGGGATATGACTTCAAGCTCGGAGAGGGTCTTTTCTTTGGTCGAGGTCCGCGAGTTCCACCACGAATGGCCTATGTACCAAAAGGAAAACCCGATGATTATTATCGCCACAAAAGAGGCCTAGGATATGTCTCCTCATCCGACGACAAGTGTTGCTGGCAAATCATCGACCAAATTGCTAACAAGGCTAGAAAAGGATACTCTTCCGACTCTTCGTCTTGGGATTCCGACGCTAGTCTTGGTGAAATGTTCAAAAAACTAATGTCGAACATGGTTACGGTTGATCCAGCGACAATAGAAGAGGATGATCAGATGCCGACCTGGGAAGATCCGTGGGTTCATCACTTAAACATGCAGTACGGTGATAGGTTCGAACAGAGAGAACCTCCTACCGAAGATCAAGTAGTCCAAATATGGGAAGCGAGGAAAATCCAAAGCCGATATTCATTAGCGACAGTCTCCTACCTGAGGAGAAAGAAGAGTTAATCTCTCTTATCCGGGAGTACATCGATGTGTTCGCCTGGAATTATGAAGACATGCCAGGGCTCGATCCAAATGTAGCAGTGCATCGTCTCAACATTAAGCCGGATGTCAAACCAGTCAAACAACAACAAAGACGGTTTCGTCCGCAAATGATGGAGGCGATCGAAGCTGAGGTTAAAAAGCTCATCGATTCAGGATTCATCCGAGAAGAGCAACATCCAGAATGGCTTGCCAATATTGTCTCGGTCCTTAAGAAGAACGGGAAGATCAGGATATGCATCGACTTCAGGGACCTCAATGCTGCTTGCCCAAAAGATGATTTTCCTCTTCCCATCACGGATGTTATCATCGACAACACGTGCGGGTTCGAGAGGATGTCTTTCATGGATGGTTTCTCTGGTTACAACCAGATAAAGATGCATCCAGATGATGAAAAGCACACCGCGTTCCGAACACCCCTTGGCGTTTTCTGCTACACAGTTATGCCATTCGGCTTGAAGAATGCAGGTGCTACATATCAGCGAGCTATGTCGAAGATCTTTCAGGAGCATCTCTGAAAGACTGTCGAATGTTACGTGGATGATCTGGTCGTGAAAAGTCGTGGTAAGAATGATCACATTAAAGACTTGAAGACCATGTTCGACTTGATGCGGGCCCATCAGTTGAAGATGAACCCTACTAAGTATTTCCTCGGAATGTCCAGTGGCAAATTCCTGGGATTCGTCGTCACCACCAAAGGTATTCACATTGATCCGGATAAAGTAAAGGCGATCAATGAATTACAACATCCGAGAAACCTCAAAGAGCTCAGAGGACTACAAGGGCGATTGGCTTATATCCGTCGGTTTATCTCGAACCTTTCGGAGAAATGCCAACCGTTCTCCAGGCTCACAAAGAAGGGTGTATCATTCGTATGGGACGATGCTTGTCAAAAGGCATTTGAGAGTATTAAAGAGTATCTCTCAAAACCTCCCGTACTCGTTGCACCGAAATCGGGCAAACCGTTCTTAATTTATGTCAAGGCGACGAGCCACTCATTAAGTGCATTGCTTGCACAAGATGACGATAACGGTCACGAGCAGGCGGTGTATTATTTAAGCCAAACCATGGTAGGCGTGGAATCTCGATATCCCATGATTGAGAGAGAATGCCTCGCTCTAGTGTTCGCCATCCAGAAGATGCAGCATTACTTGGTTGGACAGACCATCTATGTCATCTCCAAAGTTAACCCAGTCCGAGTGTTCATGACTCAACCAGCTTCCATGAATTGGCGGTTAGCAAAATGGGCTTTACTCTTGTCCCAATACGATCTGCACTTCAAATAGCAGAAGTCAGTAAAAAGGCAGGCCATCTGTGATCTCCTGGCGGCTAATCCAACTACGGATACCGCCGAGATATATGACGACCTACCTGATGAAACCTACGAAGTCAACGCAACTTCGCACCAACAAGTGTGGCGTTTGTACTTCGATGGTGCTTCCCGAGCGGCTCTTGTCACAGGTACTCCCGGATGTTCTAAGGTCTCCTCCGGAGTTAGGGTTGTCTTAGTTTCCCCAGGAAACCATGTGATGCCTCGAGCCTACTCATTAACCGAGCCATGCTCGAATAATGTAGCAGAGTATAATGCACTGATTATAGGGCTCAATTTCGCCAAGGAGCTGGGGGTTGAGTATCTCGAAGCTTTCGGCGATTCTCAACTAATAGTCAAACAAGTCCAAGGGGAGTACGAAGTCCGAAGTCAGGATTTAATCCCATATCAAAGGATGGCGGTGGAACTAGCGGAATCGTTTGAAGGATTCTTCATCGAGCACGTTCCGCGGTTACAGAACACCTACGCAGATGCGTTAGCGGCTTTAGCTGTATCTCTGGCACAGCCGCCCGGAACAGAGCAGTTTGTTACGGTAAGAACTCACCAACTCTTAGTGCCGCTTTACGATGAAGATGGCAGGGAAGAAGAGGTCCAGGAGGTGCACACAACTCAGGCTGAATTCGAAGCCCGGGATTGGTGTTTCCCCATCATCGACTACGTCTTGCATGGAATCTTGCCAGAAGATGTGAAGGAGAGAGAGTCAATCAGACGAAGAGCTCCAAGATTCTACTATAATACGGAGAATCGAACGCTATATCGCAGGGGATACGATGGGCTGCTAGCACGTTGCTTATCAACCAAAGAAGCTGAAGAAGTGCTTAGAGAGGCGCATGAAGGAGAGTGTGGCGCACACCAACCTGGTCCCAAGCTTTACGACCGCATCAGAAGAATGGGATACTTTTGGCCTTTCATGATGAGTGATGCAATCATATACGCCCGAAAGTGTCATGCATGTCAAGTACACGCGAATTATATGCACCAACCTCCGGAGCATCTGCATCCTTCGGTTACGTCATGGCCGTTCGAGACTTGGGGAATGGACATTGTTGGTCCTATAAATCCTCCTTCAGTCAAAGGTGACCGGTTCATCCTGGCAATTACCGATTACTTCTCCAAATGGGCTGAAGCAGTTCCACTCAGAGAAGTTAAAACGAGCAACGTCATTGCATTCATCAAGCACCATATAATATACAGGCATGGTGTTCCAAGATGAATCATACATGACAACGGTCCTCAATTTGTCAGCAACGTCTTCATAAGGTTCTGCGAAAAGTTCAAAATTCAGGACATCTCATCAACAGCTTACAATCCCACAGCAAATGGATTAGCTGAAGCCTTCAACAAGACTATCATAAAGCTCTTGTCGAAACTTGTGAAGGGTAACAAGAGGGATTGGGACGATAAGCTCGGCGCGGCTCTATGGGCCTATCGTACTACGGCACGTACGCCGACTGGCGCAACCCCATATTCATTGGTGTACGGATGTGAAGCCGTCCTCCCTTTGGAAATTCAAATTCCATCTCTTCGGATCGCCCTTGCAACTCAGATGACGACCGAAGAACAGCATCAGAAGCGCCTCGAAGAACTCGAGATGCTCGATGAAAAGCGCCTGGAAGCTCAACAGCATATTGAGTTTTACCAAACCAGAATTTCTCAAGCCTTCGACAAAAAGGTTCGACAAAGGAGTTTTAAGGAAGGGGATTTGGTCTTGACTGAAAGACGTCCTATGATCCTTAACTCCAAGAAGAAAGGTAAGTTTGAACCCAAATGGGAAGGACCGTTCGTAGTAGAGACAGTTTACTCGAACGGCGCATATCGCTTAGTCACCAAAGATGGTGACCGGCTTATGATGCCAATAAATGGCAAATTCCTAAAAAGATACTATCCTTAGTATCTTCAGAAAATTTTGATGTACCGGGAAGTTCCCGGAAGAATATCGCATTGGGATATTCTTAGGGATAACCCGGTCGCTGTAAGAGAGATGAACAAGAAATCCACATTCGAATTCCGAATGTTCTGGTTTGTCAGACTCTAACTCTTTTGCTGAGAAGAAATCTGATCACTCCATTGGATCAGTTTTTCCTCACAAGACTTTCATTGGTGTTTGGTGACTCATAGTCTCCACCACACAATCCCCACTTGGTCAAACCTTCCTACAGTTAGGACCACAACCAAAATCTCCTCTCGATTCCTCCAATGAACGAGAGGTCCACAAATCGAGCGATCAAACCTTCTTACGGTTATGATCGTTCTCAAACTTTCCACTTGGTCAAACCTTCCTACAGTTAGGGCCACAACCAAATTCCCCTCGCGAGTCCTCCCAGGAACGAGAGGTTTACTTTCAATCCGGACAACCAAACCTATAAAAGTTAGGGTTGTTCCACCACTCTCATTTCGTCAAGCTTACCCTAGCCAAGACTGAGACCGAGTCATCACTTTTCGATAAACAAAAAGTTACCTTTGCTCCTTTTTCCACCAAACCTATAAAAGTTAGGGTAAAAATCGGGCTTCTTTAGATTCAAATGACCAAACCTATAAAAGGTACGGCCGTTTGAACCTTTCGATTCTCGGAGTGGAGATCCCACTTCTAGTTTCATCTTTCGAATTCTGGGGATGGAGATCCCACCCCGAGTTTCCTTTCCTGCTGAAGATAGAATATAAAATTCTTCCTCTTCAGATCCAAATGACCAATCCTATAAAAGGTAGAGTCGTTGGAACTTTTCGGATTCTGGGGGTAGAGATCCCACCTCGAGTTTCCTTTCCAGCTATAGATAGAATATAAAATTCTTCCTCTCCAGCGCTGGGAGATAGAGTATAAAATTCTTCCTCTCTCATTTTTCGATTTGTCTTTGCTTTCAGAAAAGACATAATTCACAACTTCCCAATCAGGACAGGTTGTGTATGGGGAATTTTATCCCGAAGCCTAAGAAGGGATAAGTCATCGCCTAATACGCGGTGCTGGGTAGCTTATTCCCATAACAATGGCGAAGTCTATGTATTCGACATCATAGCATAAAGTCTTAGAGAATTTTATTCTCTTAGCACAACGTCACATGCGGAACGGATCTAGATAATTCACATGCTAGCCCGATTCAAACGGTAATCAGTAAAGGCACGTCAAACCCGTTGAGGGCTGGGGGTTTGCCAAAAACCCCAAAGTCTACGCCTAACACGTGTAGCCGGTTTAGTCTTTTACCGATTGAAGAAGACACCAGGATCTGAACCTGGGGAGTTTTATCCCGAAGCATAAGAAGGGATAAGTCATCGCCTAATACGCGGTGCGGAGTGCCCTTTTCCCTATAAGAAATGGTAAACGGCATATCAAACCCATTGAGGGCTGGGGGTGTACCAAAAAGAAGCAAATGCGGAGTCTCTAGTAATAGATCAAGCCAAAAGCATACAACAATAAGTTCGTTAGATCGAAGGCAACTGACGGCTAAGAACATGGGACTCTAAACTAGAGAGCCTGTCCATGTAGCCCTGCTCGAGTTCTGCCTGCAGGCTAGCTCGGACAGAGTCTTCGGAACTGCTTAAGACCTCCGCGGCTTCACTTTGCAGCTTCATCAATCCCTCCTGTGTCGATCCCAGCTTATCGAGCGTCCATTCACGAGAACGCTCTAATCCAGCCAAGTCCTCGGCGATAATAGTAGCGGACTCTTCGGCACGCCCCAAGGCCTCCTTCAGCCTAGCTATCTCTTCACGGGTGGAATCCAAGGAGCTGAGTAACTCGGCTCTGCTGGCGTCCTTCCTCGCCAAGGTAGCCATCAGCTGCGCAACAGAATGCTCACGTGATCGAAGCTCACTACCGATGGAAGATCTCAGGTCACGCCACTGCGTCAGTCTATCCTCCATCTGAGAGGATGCAAAAGAGGAAGCTCCACCAGCCTTCAACTCCCTCAGCTCTCAGATCTCTGACTCCAAAACAACGAATTCAGCAGTGAAGGAATCGGCCAACTCCGGGTGTCCTTCTTCCCTCATCATCATCATGTGGCGAGAAAAAGAACGCCTGAACTGATCAAAACAGTACTCTCTGTGAAGAAGCTTCTCGATCATGCCGTTATAAAAGGCCGTGAAAAAGCCAAGATCCATGCGGAAAACGTCTCTGTCTGGATCGGTATCGACCAAAAGAGCATGGACACGCTCGTATAGAGAGGATCGACATCCTGCAAGCAGCAATATAGAAAGCTAAGGGACTATCAAATACAATCAGAAAACCAGAAGGGGAAGTTCGAGGTATACCTATGCCGGCGGAAGTCCCCTAGGGTTGAGATCCGACAGACTCCGAAGTAACGACAGGAGTAGCCATGGAGGGTATATCAACCCCCGCGGGCAAATCAGTCGTACCACTCGGCGGAGGTGGGAAAACGCCCGATGCTGTAGTAGCATCAGGCACAACGCCCGGTCCTATAGTTACACTTCTTTATTAGTCAAAATGGAAATTTAGACAAGTAAAGAAAAGTGGAATGAAAGAAAAAGAAAATGGAAGGGGATCGGATATATACCTGTGAATGAATCACTCCCAAAGAGTGGTCTCACAGTCCCTCCAGAAGTCTGTTCGGCCAACATGTCGGCCAATAATCCAGCATCGGGTTTTGAGAAACTGGGTACAGGAACAAGCCCCTGTTCCTCAAAACCTGCGTCCGGAAAAGCTCCATCCTCAGCTGGCTTTTCCATCACGACATCTGAAAGACAACCGAAATGTTGGAAAAATGCATAAGGAAATAGGGAAGAGGGGAAAAGAAATACCTGCAGCATGAGCAGAAGATTCTCTTTCCCCAATATCAGCGCTTGGATTCGTCAGATATTCTGAAAGAAAGCAAAGCGCGAAATAAGTATGAATTCCTTAACTACGGAGGAGGGTATCATCGAATGGAGATGTACCTGAATATGGGACGGTGGGCTCAACATTACTCGCCGGCTCAAGATCAATGTTTAGATCAATGCCCAAGGAGCCGTCATGAAGGGCGTCGCACATCTGCTGCATGAAGCAGTCCATGTTATCAGATCCAGGAAATACTGGATCCGGTGGAAGCTCACCCTCTTCAAAGATCCCTGGGACATAAAACATGATCATGAATCCCAAAGGTAAAGCACCTTGAAGTGATAAAAGTATATTCAAAGAGATGTTACCTTCTTCTTCATCGGCAACATCTCCCAAATCTGCCCCACAAGGACGCTGACCGGCAGATGGTTTGTGAGCAGTCTTCTTCCTCTTCAAGGTACCAGCCCTCCTGGAACCAACAGGTTGGTCATGCACGGACTTGCCACTCGTGGCAGCTCGGTCTCCAGGCCCTGAGCTCGTAAAACGGGAAGCAAGTGGCTCATGATCGCCAGTGGTCCTACCTGAAATGATAACGTTCATTCCATTAAATGAACAAGATATTTCGTAGATACCAGTTAGAGTTGAGAAAGAAAATCAAAGGGTATGACAAACCTGCACCAAGTTCTTCTTGGTCGGTGTCTATATCCACAAACTCCCCCTCAGGAGTCTCGCCCTCATCATCCATAGGGAGGAGCTCTTCATCATCTCTGCTGGAGAAGGAAGATTTGCCATGTCTCTTCCTCTGCTTCTGAGCAATCTCAGCCTTACGAGCAGCCATCATGGCAGCCTGCACTGAGTGATCGGACTCTAACTCTGAAAGGCTCCTCACACCTATGAATTCATAGGCAGAGAGGAACCACTTGTAGCTGAGGAAAGTGATCAAAGGCTTACGCCTATAAGAGGGAAGAGCAAAGCGGGCTCCGGTGCAGCCCACCATAGTCCATAGCCATGCTCGTACACCGTCAACGAGTCCTCCCTCAACCTTCAAACCACGGCTGGGATTCCCAACATATAGTTGGTCATAGCCAAACTGACGAGCAAAACGGCAGGGGAGGTAAGGCTCTATATGGCATCGGTTCTTCACCCGGAAGACAAGTTACCCGACGCGGATGTTTACCAACCAACAGAAACAACCAATGTCGAGAATGGTTCGGTCACTCCTGGGTTTCTCCTCATCGGTCAACACGTTGCCATAACGACCCGAAAACTGAGGGAAACACTTGAAGAACTCCCAGCTCTTGCGAACTTGAAGTGCCTGCTGAACGTCATCGAACTTCTTCGCAAGCCATTTGCTCTTCTCCAACAGCTGCATGTATGGGACGGGGACGTCAACAACGCTGGGCGCCGACATCAAACCCGGACGATGAAGAACGAGCCACGCCATCAGATATGCATAGGGAAGCTCAACCTTAGGACATATAAGCTCGGTAGATGGCTCAGGACCCACCTGAGTAAAACTATTGACCACGCTCCTAAGCCCGCAATGGATGCTGGCAACCATCGCTGGGAGCAGAGAAAGTTCCCTCCCATAAGCTAGCTGAACTGCGGGGAAGAGCACTTCAAGAGGCAAAGCATCTGAAGCCTGGTGCGGAACAACGCACTTCTTCAACCAGAGGGCAAGATAGCCTACTAACAGAGATCGAGGCTCGATGGACTTCTGCGCCCGTCGGAGGAACGAACGAAACTTAGTCCCTGTAAGAAAGGCTCCCTCAGCTCTGGCAATGGTATAGGACCGAGCCTCGCTCTTCTCCATCAACTCGTTAATGGTGGTGACGGTCAAGACATCTAGCTCACGGATGGGCCCGCTGGAATCACCCTCCAAATTCTGGAACAAATATGAAGCAAACTGCTTCAAGCTGACCTTTTTCTTCGTCTTGGCTGGAGGAGAACTCTGGATCCAGGAGGTGTAATAATGACAGGTGAGATCCCAGAGAGTGTCATACATATCGGGATTATCTTTCTTCAACCACCCCAACTGCTGGTTCGAAGGAAAATACTCCTGATATGGGCAATCTCCCATCGGAAGACCGGAAACCTGATGCATCTCATGGAGGGCCAACCCTAGCTCCCC
>BQKN01063460.1:0-11655 GCA_022839385.1 Asparagus kiusianus
GCCCCCCAAGGCCTTCATTTCAAGGGGCTGATTTCTTTGGAGTTGAAGGCTAAGGCTCCCAATTCAAGGCTGAATTATCTTAGCCAAGGATTGCCTTTGTCTGAAGTGGCGAAGCCCTGCCGGAGAGTGGAGTCTGATTTTTTGAAGCAGCGAAGCTCTGCCGAAACGAGGAGTAAGGAGTTCTTCATCAGTCCCCTTCATTCACCCCTTCCTTTTCCTTAGTGCTGCCCATTAGCGGTGACCACTAAGAAGAGCTATTATCTCGTTTTAGCCGAGATATACGCTTATAACTTCTAGATCTCACGCGGATCGACGAAGTTCTGTTTCTATATCCCTTCGCGGATAGACGAAACTCTGCCGGATTTTACCGGGAAGGATCTGAAGAGTCGGCGGTCCACGGATATCGACATCCCCATCACAGGCCAACAACCCACGCAAGCGAGACCGAACCAAACCGGGATCTCGTGTTTATTTTCGATAAAGTTGTAATATCTTTTGTTTTCATTTAAACTCTGTTGTAACGATTGAAGTTGTAACAGATACCAAAGCAATGAAAACAGCAACTTTTGACGAAAACAGCTAGCGCTTTGGCGCTCGTTGTCCTTCCCCCTTTCAGGTCACGAGCCAAGAGCCCGGAGAGTCGCAGGTTGATGGCGACACACCTTAGTGTTCAGCTTCCCATTCTAGCTATGTATTATTTTGGGGCTCCACTGTAGTTGTTGTTAGACGTTTGAGGACTATTTTCTAGATGTTGTAAAGGATGTATGCCTTATTTCCTTACTTCGACATTCTGTATTTGAGACTTGTTGAGAACTCCAGTTTAACTACTTCAGCCATTGACTATGTATTTCTGTATATTGGATGATGAGATATATATGTGATTGTTATCATTTCATCAGTTATCACTTGTATTATCTTTTACTTGCTTTTGTACCTACACCTGTTGTTGACTCTACTAGAGAGATGTTAATTATGATGGTGAAACATGTTATTGCACGGTGTGGTGCATGGCAAGTTTGACATTCTTAGTTTCACCTTGGACTGCAGCCTTGTGTGAACCCAGGGGCGTCACAATTCCGTTCTAATTCTTTGGCTCTGTCTTGCAGCGACCTTTTCTGATGAAGCTCTTCCGAATGGTGTGGCCATCGGTCTTGCCGGTGGTACAGGCTATACGGCGCCTCTTCGATTCCCTTTCTTGGATCCGGTGCCTGTGTTTGCTGCTGATAAGCCGGACGGCCTGATAAAGTGAGTTACCGACGGGCATCCTCTGACATTACGTGAGTTGATAACCGACGCGGTGTTGACGGACGAGGCCAGGACGGAGTTACCGAAGCCTCATTTTTTGTTCGGTGACGCCACGACCGATCCGTCCGCCCTGTTGATCAAGGAGAGCAGGTGGCTCCGCATAGTGGACGGGGTCCACTATTATCTTCCCAGCATGCCGAGAGGGTACTCGATCGTCGAGTTGCGGTCCCTCGCGGTCCCTGGAGCGATGAACTGGGATTTGACTCCAACTCAAGACAGGGTTACTTGCGGCGTCTTTACAGGCTCTACGGCCGGGTACGGGGTAGAGAGCTCTTGCAAACGTGTGACAGGCCTACGCCCTGGCCTACCATTCAATTAGCTGCCCGCTGGGGAGACGACAGCGGTTGCGGAGACCTTCCGTCATTGCTTCTTCCAAGTTGGTGGGAGATTTCCCCCAAAGGACTTCCGAGCCTCGGGGTGGGTCTACTCCGCGCCTGGCAGCAACACCTGGTGGTCCAAGATCACTGACTACGTTTTGGCTGAAAATTCCAACCTCATGGATTCAGAATTGTTCGTGGCCATTCGGGCCACTCGACATGGCTTAAAGATTAATGCTCCTCAATTCCATAGCGTCTTGGAGCTATATTGTGCGGACAGCGACACGTTCTTCACCCCTAATGGTGAACTGGGCATAACCCTCCACGAGATGTATGACGTGTCAGGGCTGCCCTTGGGAAGCTTTCCTTACGAAGAGTACGTCCCTGGTCAGGATGAGATTGACCAACTTTCAGACCGCTCCCCTTTGGTGGTCGAGACACTATGGGAATTGCTCTGCCACTACCACATATGCCTCAATACCTTGGGGGCGATGCACCACAAAGGCAAAAAGAGGAGGGCTCCGGGGATCAGCCATAAGAATTGGGTTGATTACTTATTCTTGGAGAACGACATCAAAGGAAGGCCTACTTTGCCGCTGGGCGAGTGTGACCAGTCCGAAGTGGAGAAGAGGACGGCCGAAGGGGGAGCCACCGTGACCCTTGAGCACGACGAGGGCGGATTCAAATTCGACACGGTCTTCCATTCGTTTCACCACCAGGCCAAATCCCCTATATCTGGGAAGGCTCTGCTCGCGGGGTACCTCATGTTGTGGTTGAAGAGGTGTGTGGTCCCCACTCATTCTTTTGAGGCACTTCCGGTGGAGATCGTGTATCCCGTGGTTCGTTTAGCCAACGGGAAGTCTTATGCTGTCACGCCCCGCTTCCCAAAATACCAAAGGAATCGGAACGTGAACAAGCCCGCGACGTATTAGGTTGAGTAGAAATAAATAATAAAACTCTTTCTACTCAATCTAATACGCTAAGCGTCTGGAAATAATACATTGCAAAGGCACAGGTCCCCGATCATGATCAGCAAGAATATAATAAACAACACAAAATAAAATAATACATATCATAATGAATATTCATCCCAGACATAATAATCGGGTCAACATGCCCTTATACAAGACTATCTGAAAGAAATACTGGAGAACATAAAATACACTGATCAAATAGAAATGGAAGATAGTACAAAAGAGAACTGAGGACCAATAACTAAGATTCCGCTTCTTCTTCTGCTTCGTCCGTTAGGCACTCCTGCTAAGAATCCTCTGGCTCCTGCTGAACCTGTTCTTCCTCTAAGTCTGACGTACACCAGAGAAAACAGGTGTACGTCAGCGTGCATGGTGCACGGCAAGACCCCACAAAAGAAATAGAACGATCGAAAACCCAAAGCGGAAAATGATACGATAATAGAAATGACAAAAGGACGTGCAACTGAAAACCACAAATCAACATGAAAACACTACTAAAATCATAATAACATAAAGCATCCAAAATCGATCAGGTAACGAGATCATGTAGCTAGCGATCAGTCTAATCATCCAAGTAACAGGGGCATACACTAGATGGAATTAATACTTAAAAATCTACAACATGAGACGTAGTACGTCGAGCGAAATAATCCAAACAAGGAAACCCTCATGTATATACCATATGTCTCAAAGTAGATAATTAAATATTAACCCCGATCTATGTATGAAAAGAAACACAACAGGCCTACATATCACAAGAATCATACTTAGCCAAGAATCGAGGTCATGTAACTAGCCATCCTATCTCAACTCACTGGTCCACATCTCACATAGAGTCAACACTCATATCATCGGATAACTGACTATTCACAAATCCTCTACGTGCACCCAATACGCCGCTATACTGGATCGGTCAGAGGGCTACACGCAATCCGTTTTTAGCCTGGTTCGAACTCAAGCAAAACCCGGGTGAATATCAAATTCACGGACCAAAGTGACTACACTGGCTTTACTTTGACCCAACAAACTAACCCCAAGCTACACTGGATCATGGGGTGAGCCTGGAAGATACATCAACAGTTATATCCGATCACATGAACATGGACTTCCCCATCCCAACTTTTCTTGTTTGTCTAAATCAACAATCATAATCTCTATTAACTCGGGTTCACCACCTAAACTTAGTCAACTCACACACACATGTCACTAAGTCCGTTCATGACGTACGAGGTCACTAAGTCATGAACTGCTAAGGGTTCTCTAACACAACAATGAGATAATAATAACACTAATTTCACGCAATCACATCATGACATATCGAATACAGTAAAATATTCACAAAACATGAAATGTAATCATGAATAGCAACTATGTAATTTAGAAAATAATTCTTTTTCCAAAATAATTTCTTTTAAATTTATTTCTCATTATAATAATCCAAAAGTAGTCTTTAAAAATCATAAATTTATTTATGTAAAATAATCTTTTTATAAAATAAACTCTTTTAAATTATTATTCTAAAATAATTCCTTTTACACAAAGTAAATTCTTTTCTCATTACAATAATTCTAAAATAATCTTTAAATACTCTATTTAATATTACTTCTTCCAAGCTAGTTTCTTTTAAATTATTATAATTATCTAAAATAATTCCGTTCACAAAATAAATTCTTTTTAAATTAGCATAATCATCTCAAAATAATTCTGATACCGAAATAACTTCTTTTAATATTATAATCATTCTGAAAATGTTATTTACCAGATTATCATGATTTATCTAATATTATTCATCAATAATCTCACGCAGATAATTATATCACAAACTAATCTACGTAGACAATTCATAATAGATCTGAAAATATAAAGAACGACAAGCTGAGTAACGGGATCTTGCCTCGGAGTTCGTCGAACGAATTGACGTTGACAGCGCGGATCGGATCTGAGTGCGGGCACGGCATCCGAAGAAACTCCGACGAGGGGCTGTTCCGTGACGGAGCAGCAGCGATGAACTCGGGTCGGCGTCGGGCAACGACGCGGTGGGTCGGTGGCTCGGTGAACAGGAGAAGGCCGACGGCGGAATCTCGACGCGGACAGCGGCGGATCTGGCGGACGTGGGTTCGAACGTCGGGCTGATCTGGAGGAGGGGGTCGCTGCTGGGTGTTCACGGGAAAATTCATGTCTTTCTTCATTGATATCATTACCATCTCAATAACTGTTTATCGGTTACAAAGATCCGGTCTTTTTATAAGATCCGGTTACAATGAAAATCCAAAAATAAGAAAAAGAAAGATTACAAATTTTATCCTTGTTTGCCGAACGAATCGCGAGCTCCTGTTTTGCGGTCACTCGCTTTGTGGGTTCTTTGCCTGCGCTGGGATTAATCCGTGGACCACCGCGTGATCTCGATCCGGTCGGATCTACATGATATGACGGGTACTATTCCACCAAGGGAATAATAGCCGGGAGGGATTGTTTCACCAAGGAAACAACCGCTCGATGCTCGGGATCTAAGAACCAAGCTTAGATCCGGAGTGTGATCGTGTAGATCTCAGATCCGAGTCCCTCGAACTCCTGCCTTATTTGACGTTGACGATCGCCGGGCACCGGATCTGGAAGTCCAAGCCTTCAAGCCTTCAAAGTTGAGATCTTTTTTTTTAGATCTGAGTCTTCAATCCAGCAGGGCTTCGCCTCCTCCAAAATCCAACCTCCGAACCAAATGAGCACAAGGCCTATTTATAGGTGCTCAAACCTGTGCCTTGGGCACGGAACAGGGCCTAGCCACCCCTGGGTGGCTCGGCCATGGCCGAGCCACCCATGGGTGGCTCGGCCTGAGCCGAGCCACCTCAGGGTGGCTCGGCTTGGGCTGAGCCACCTTGAGGTGGCTCGGCCCAGTGCCGAGCCCCCTCGGGTGTGTGGGTTCCGTCGTTCGGTTGTTTTGCCTCTTTGTGCATGTGATTCGGGTTCCTGTGTGATTGACTTGTTCGGATTCGACTTGTTGACTTGATTCCAAATATGGCAGTTAATCCGCTTCTGAGTTCAAGTCCGGAATTGATCTTGATTCGATCGTTATATCACCGAGTTCGCTCTTGTTTAGATGACTCGGTAATTCCCCGAAACGTTGGTTTGATTCCGCGTGCGAGTGGATGCGTTCCAATGCTTGGGTGCGATTTGTTGGCTTCGTTGCCTCGTTAACCTGCTCCGTTGCGTATGGCTTGGCTTCGGCGTTAGCGGGATAACGGTCGTGCTTGGATACGTCGCTCGATGGTCCGTTTGTTGAATTGGCGTCGTCGAGCTGTGATAAGGGACCTATAGGCAATTTTATACGCCTACAGATACCCCCTCCAAAGTATTTCAGTCTTGTTCTTTTATAGAAGAGTCTAGAATACTTTGGATGTGATTGTCCCAACCTTTAGTCAGTATAACGGGACTTTGGAATGGCTTCTGTTCTGGATTCCTTCAAATTCCTTTAGGCTATTCGGTGCTTTGTCGAACGTCTGTGAGGATTTCGGTGCTGCATTTATTGTCTGCCCGTTGTCGGAACTTGAACTTGAAGTCGATTCTTGATTTCTTGATTTTTAGCTCGAGTTGGTTGCTTCAACATAGAACTGATCATCGATTGACGGCGTCGTCCGGCATTTGAGCTTCATTGCGACGCGTTGTCCGGCGTCCAGGCTTCATTATGATGCGCTGTTCGACGTTTGACACAGTTTATACTCGTACGTCTGCTGGAGTATACACAGTTTAAGCTCTTAAGGTATTGGAGCGTGGCGGATACTCGAGTCATGAGACCAATCCATAGAATTGATACGTCAATGACTCGTACTTATAGAATTTTTGGCAAATTCTCAGCCATCAATGGATTTGATAAGCCTTTACCGACTACCGTTTGAGTCGGGCTAGCATGCGGATTGTTTAAGTCCGTTCCGCATGTGACGTTAAGCTAAAAGAGTTAACCCTTTTAGTGCTACGATATTGAATACGTAGACTTCGTCTTTCTCCTGTGAAAAGACTAAACAGCAACGTGTATGAGACGTTGACTTAGGATTTTTTGGCAAATCCTCAGCCTTCAACGGATTTGAGGTGCTCTTACCGATTACCGTTTGAATCGGGCTTACATGCGGATTGTTTAAATCCGTTCCGCATGTGACGTAGTGCTAAAGGAATGAACTCCTTTAGACTTTGTGCTATGACGTTGAATACATAGACTTTACCATTTGTTACGGGAATAGGCTACCCGACGACGCGTGTTAGGCGTTGACTTTAGGATTTTTGGCTAACCCCCAGCCTTAAACGGATTTGATTAGCCTTTACCGACTACCGTTTGAGTCGGGCTAGCATGCGGATTGTCTAAATCCGTTCCGTATGTAACGTTGTGCTAAAGGAATGAACTCCCTTAGACTTTGTGCTACGACTTCGAATACGTAGACTTCACCATTGTTATGGGAATAGGCTACCCAGCAACGTGTATTAGACGTTGACTTATCCCTACTTAGGCTTCGGGATAAAGGTCCCCAGAGTCAGGCTCTGGTATCTCTTTCTACGGGTAAAGACCAAACCGACGATGCGTGTTAGGCGTCGGCATATCCTTTCTTAGGGTTCAGGATGAAATTCCCCATGCGTATAAGGCATGGATTTTGGTGTTATTAATAACAACCTGCCACAATGTTGAATATGTGGACGAGTGTTCTTTTTAACGGTTAAGAACTAACCGGCGACGCGTGTTAGGCGTAGACTTATCCTTACTTAGGTTTCAGGATAAAATACCCCAGAATCGAACTCTGGTGCCTTTTTCAATCGGAAAAAGACTAAACCGGCAGCGCGTGTTAGGCGCAGACTTATCCCTGCTTAGGATTCGGGATAAACTTCCTAGGATGAATCCTAAATTCTTGGAAAAGGATTGGTGTGGGAAGGAAGAATTTTATATTCTATTTCCCAAACAAAGAAGGAAAGGAAACTCGAGGTGGGATCTCCACCCCCAGAATCCGGAAAGGTGAAACTAAGAGTGGGATCTCCACTCCGAGAATCGAAAAGATTCGGATAACCCTAACTGTCGGAAGGTTTTGATTACCGAACTAAGGATGAATTTCTCGTTTATCGAGAGTGAATTGTGGTTTTGGTCCTAACTGTAAGAAGGTTTGACCAAGCGAGAGTTTGAGATGACCCTAACTGTAGGAAGGTTTGATCACTCGATTTGAAAGTGGACCTCTCGTTCATTGGAGGAATCGAGAGGGGATTTTGGTTGTGGCCCTAACTGTAGGAAGGTTTGACCAAGTGGGGGGTTTAAAATGATCCTAACTGTAAGAAGGTTTGATCGCTCGATTTGTGGGCCTCTCGTTCATTGAAGGAATCGAGAGGGGGATTTGGTTTTGGTCCTAACTGTAGGAAGGTTTGACCAAGCGAAAAAGGTGAGTAAGAGTACAAATTACTATAAGATGTTGGTTCGTACAAATTACTCAAAGGGGGTTTCTGGTGTTAAGTGATAAAGACTTAACACAAAGTGTTTTGACGATTGGTCAATGATTGATAGACCAAAATTCTTTCCTGTTTAATCAAGTGTTCGAAAATTAGGAGTTTAGTGTTTATCACTTTATTCATAATGATCGGGTTATCCCTAAGAATATTACATTCTTCCGGGAACTTTCCGTTACCTAAATTATCCACCCCCAGCTTTCTTTGCAAGACTGGGTGTATCATTGTATTAGCTGCACGATCGGGTTGTCCTTAAGAGTACCACGCGCGGCACTCTCCAGGAACTTCCCGTGGAAGAAAGGAAATAGTTTAGACTCTTATACCTATTGGAGTATCAGGGAGCAGTTTATACTCTTATACCGGTCGGAGTGTTGGGATACAGTTTATACTCGTGCACCCACTGGAGTTTCGCCATTCTTGACTGGCTTACTCCAGCGTTATGAAGCCGGCTTCAACCAAGGTCTGGATACTGTTCTTTAGAGTAAAGCAGGCCTTGGTGGGATGAAAGATCCTCCTGTGGTATGCGCAGTACTTCGGATCCGCAGTGTTGTCAGCTTCCTCCTGATTCGTGATCGGTGGGAGCTTGATCTTGTTATTGTCAAGGAGGGATTTGAAGATGGCTGGAACATCTTCGTCCTTGAAGGAGTACTCTTTTTGAGGCCTCTGATCCGAAGTTTTCTGTTGTCTCCGGGATTGCTGTTGCGACGTTTGATTAGCGTCAACAGCTGCTGCAGGTGTTTTGCCCTTACCACGGGAGGCGAAGTTCGAGTTCGGAGGATTTGTCATCGATTGACTCCTCTCGGCTCTCTTCCTTCGGAGGAAGCGTTCGGCTTGTTCCCCTCTGACTTTCAAGTCTTTCCAAGTATTGGACGGTGCTGTCCCTATTGCTTCCATCACGTCCAATGCGAGGTTGTTGTGGCAAGTTTGGAGGATGAACTCCTCGGTGATCGGGTCCCGACAGTTTAACGCTTTGTTCCGGAACCTTTTGACGAAAGTTTTGACTAACTCCCCGTCTTTTTGTTTCTCGTCGAGCAACGTTCCGATGGATATCTCGGTGTCGTCGTCGAAGAAGTTGGTGAGGAATTTTGTCTCCATGTCGTCCCAGCTATGCACGCTTCCTGGCTTGAGGCGGCGGTACCAATCGAAGGCGGCTCCACGAAGAGTGCCAACGAATGACCGCACCATCAGAGGCTCATTGCCGGAGATAACACCCAGGTGCGATTTGAAATAAATCAAATGCTGAGTGGGGGAACCTTTCCCATCGAACGGCGTGAAGTTGATTAGACTAAACTTCGCCGGATAGGGGATTGAATCCCACTCCCTTGGGTATGGACAAGGAATGCCCGTTTTCTTCACCTCTTGAGCTGACATCAAGGTATTGATTTTGCTCTCGAGGCTTTTGATCTTCAAGTTTTCACCTGTATCTTCGTTGGCATCCTCATTACCACCCCCTGCGTTGATGGGAGGGTCATCGGCATTGCGAGTTTCATCCGTATCCGTATGCTCAACTTCTTGAACAACCTGATTACGATGGCTTGGTTCGCCTTGCTGGTTCCTCAGTGCCTGGATTTGCTGCTCATGCATCTCCCTCATGGTCTGCATGGCCATCTGCATCTCGAGCCTGAAGGTCTCCTGTTGTTTGGCCATGGCTTCTTCAAGCATCTTGGCCACTTGTTCCGTGCTTATCATGAATGACTCGCGGGGTTCTCCTTCGCTGGATACAGTGTTGTCAGATGCAACCGCAGAGCAAGCATCCGACTCTTCATCTTCTGAAGGTGGACTTATCCGAACCCTCCCATACGTTCTTCGTGAGATGGCTCCAGACTGCAAACGGGTTAGACGCCGGGATGCTCTCAGAATCGACTCGAGATCATCCCGTGCCAATGTCCCCTTGTTGGTCATATTAGCGGTGACCCTCGGGAATTCTTCATCTTTAATCACCGTTCTTCATCGCCGGAAACGCCTAGGCCTTGGCTTTGACGTTTCGGTACTGAGCCTCTCGAAAACCGAAACTCTTTCGGGGACCATCTTAGTGCAATTACACTGAGACAATACCGCCCGAATGAGTTTGGAACAGGGGCACTGAGCTTCGAGCCTACGAGGACTTCTCTTTCTGGCTCTGTTCGTACCCTCAGCGCGATAGTACAGCTCGTCCGTATGAAAGTCGGAGCAACCTATCGTGTGTTGGTACGATCTCTCAGGTATAACGTCATCGTCATCGGACGACAGCGTTTCCTTCTGAGGATGAATTGCCTTCTTTGGGCTTTCAAAGGTTACGCGTCTCGAAACGCGCCTTTGTGGGCGTGAATCTTCGACGAGTTTCTGGACTTCGATGCGCAAATTGGCACGCGCAGTAGCCTTGAACTCCTTGTCATGCTGAGAGTGATAGCGACCCCCAGCATGTTGAGTCGTTCGGGGCTCTCTCATCGGGCCCAAACGATCTTGAATTGGAGCTTTGCCTCTTTCATCGGGGATTGGACCGAGGCGTTCCAAAATTGACCTCCTTCTTCGGGATGGTTCCGCAGGATCTCCCGGAGCAATTGTAGGGATCATCGGCGATTTGAGTTGGCTCGCCGGAGATTGAACCTGCTTCGAAGGCTGTAACGATTGCGCCTTAACCTGAATCGCCGTTTCATATTTCGGCCTCCATACTTGGCGGGTTGGGGGCAGTTTCTTTGCCACCTCCTTCTGCAGCCTTCTACGGGCTTCTTCAATTTGAGCCCGTGCCTGCGCTGATCCATTCGTCCGTCGGCGGCTTGGAGGAGTTACCATTCATCGGTTGTTGAGGCCGTTTACCTCTTCTGTTCTTCAGATCCGCCTTGTAACGAACTCCGTCAACAGATTCCATGGCCTTTGCGAATTGTTTCGCAAGGTGTTGCCGTTGCCTTTGGCGGGCTCTCTTCGAGAGAGTCGCTACGCCCCCTGCGGCAGAAGGGTTGGCCAGAGTAGATCCGACCTGGTTGGAAATTGGGGAGATCTCACCCAATGCAGCTTCGGCATCAAACGGGGCGAGATCTTCGTTGGTAGCTTCAACATCTTCGTACCAACGAAGTTTCCTCTTGGAGGAGAACTTTGGAGACTTGGACTTGCGGGAGGAGGTAGATCCGGACGAGGACGACAGGTACGCCTCGAACTTCTGTTGGTCGAATTCGTATTCGACCTCCTCCACGACCGGGATCGGGATCCGCGGCTACGACGCAACGATCTCGTCAGCGAGATCGGTGGCTCCCACTGTGGTCGCCAGATTGTTCGCGGGAAAATTCATGTCTTTCTTCATTGATATCATTGCCATCTCAATAACTGTTTATCGGTTACAAAGATCCGGTCTTTTTATAAGATCCGGTTACAATAAAAATCCAAAAATAAGAAAAAGAAAGATTACAAATTTTATCCTTGTTTGCCGAACGAATCGCGAGCTCCTGTTATGCGGTCACTTGCTTTGTGGGTTCTTTGCCTGCGCCGGGGTTAATCCGTGGACCACCGCGTGATCTCGATCCGGTCGGATCTACACGATATGACGGGTACTATTCCACCAAGGGAATAATAGCCGGGAGGGATTGTTTCACCAAGGAAACAACCGCTCGATGCTC
>BQKN01063461.1:0-32566 GCA_022839385.1 Asparagus kiusianus
TTACACTCATCGAGAGTTCTACACCGAATTCATCACACAAATCAATCGTTCCAGTGAGATAGTACGGTCGGATCGTCAACGGAGAGCAAGTTCGGCGCGATCAATCGAAGGAGGCACTCCATCGCTACCAAGAAGAACCCAGAATTAAACAAAGGGGAGAATCAAATTCATTCTCCTCTCTTTTGTAATCGGAATTCAATTTGTAATTGATTTTGAGAGAATACAAATCAACATTTCTTTCTTGTCTTTTTACATCAAATTTCCAACAAACAAAAGATGGCGACTCCGCTGGGGACTAGCTTCTCTGATGAGGAAGTGGTGGCGCAATCCGACGTCCACCTTACTGGGACCACCGTCGAAACTCTCGTCGTAGAGTTCGACCAAGCCAAGTATGAGGAGGTTCTCTCCTCTGGGTCCCTTAGCCCTAAAGCTAGGCGTGATACCCACAAGACCTCTAAGGAGGTCACCACTGCTGCTGAGATGCCAAAGAGAGCCCTCTCTTTTGGCCAAGACCTTAAACTCGCTCTGCGAGTTGAAGATTCCTCCCCCGTATCATTACGGCGCATAATAGGTCAAAAGAGACCTATGTCGGAGGAAAGCCCAATCAACGCCGACGATGCTGCGGCCAAGGCGTTGAAACAAGCGAAGAAAAACGCCGCTCGACGGAGGAGAAGATCCATGCGGCGAGCATATCTGCGGAATAGCCGAACTTCGGCCCAACGCAAGAATTGCGTTTCTGAAAATTTGCCCGAACCCTGCGTTTCTCCTCTAGAACGCACACTTCGTGGCAACGAACCCGACTATGAGCCTCGGGTTATCCAGCTCAAACGCGACCCTCAATGGCGCGTTGTTCAACCCAGACGCACACCTCAGGAGTGCGTCCCAAAACGTGACCCCCAAAGGCACGTTCAACCATCCCAACGCACACCACAGCTGTGCGTTCAGTCAAAACAGGACCCCCAGGGGTCTGTTCAAACATCTAAACGCACACCTCAAGGGTGCGTTCAAACAAAACCTGACCCTCAGGGGTCTGGGTCATCAACCGAACGCACATCACAAGTGTGCGTTCAAACAAAGAACGACCCTCAGGGGTCTGTTTCAACATCAAAACGCACACCACAAGTGTGCGTTCAATCAGGACAAGATCCACAAGGATCTGTTCCATCAGTAAAACACAACCTTCATGCTTCGCTTCAAGAACATGACACGGTCCGTCAGGTTCAAAAAGGGCGGCATGGATTTAATGTTCATGTCCAACCCATTCAAAGGCAGGGGGTTCCATCTCCACCTTCACAAAACCGTTCCCAGGTCTCCGACTTGCGGGAACTACTGTCAAGAGGAAGGCCAACACAGCAAGTGGCCCATTCTTGTCAGTGTGAACGGCTCATTTCCGCTGTCCTATCTGAATGTAGTTGTTGTTCACCCACGCCTAGACAGTCGGTGTTCAACAGGTTAACGAGTGTCGTTAGACCTCCCAAACGACAACGACGACAGAAGAAGGCCTCTGAAATTGAATATCCTGAGGTCACCATTAACATGATTGGAAGAGGAAGAGCTTCACATTCTGATTCTGACGAGTCACAAAGAAGTCATTCCCCAACTGTTAGGGAAATTTGTGACCAGTTCGAAGGAGTATATCGGAATACTCGGACTCGGACAGGAGCTATTCGCCCGGTTGACTATCAAAAGTTAGCCAGAGGCGTTACAACAAGTGATGAACATTCGGCAATAGCCGAATCTCAATCTTCCAGTTCTGTTGGAGCACGGGAAGTTTCTGCCCACATGACAGGGAACCCCGAAGACATAGCCAAAAGAGTAGACGAACATCACGTCATACTCCAGGCGCAACAGGAGACACTTCTCCAATTGAAGGATATGCTGGCCCAGCTTCTAGCAGAAAAAGGCCAAAAACCCGAATCTTCCCGGAGGACAACGTCAAAGGGAAAGCAAAAAGCTCACGAACATTCAGATCGTGAGACTCACAACCTGGAATCCTCTTCTGAAGGTGAGAAAGAGGTGGAAAGAGAACTCCATCCTCAGTCCACTAAAATGGATGAATTGGAAGCTCGCCTCAATGCAATCGCCAACAGAAGTGAACTCCGCGAAGAAGGAGTGGTGAGGCCTTATCCTGCTGAGTGGGATATAGCTCCTTACCCACCGAAGTTCAAGGCCCCTACATTGCAACCATTCGATGGCACGGGATCACCAAACCAGCACATCTACTACTTCAAATCTCAAACTGGGGATGTAGTAGCAAATGATGCTATCCTGACACGCTTGTTCATCGGCACTCTTAAAGGAGTGGCCTTTGAATGGTTTATGAAGTTGCCTGCTGGATCTATTCAGAGATGGGTAGATTTGGAAAGACTTTTCCTAGCCAGGTTCTTCGAGGACGACACTGAGGTCTCGGTCCCGACTCTTCTTGCCACTAAACAAAGGAAAGGAGAGTCTATCAAGGCTTACGTCGAGAGATTCCGCAGCATGGCATTACGATGCCCCTCAGGTATGACTCAATCAACATTGGTTGAAACTTGCAGGCACAACCTGCAGACCCAACTCCTCGCTCAAATAGGGGTAGCAGAATGTCGCTCCTGGAGACAACTGGTATCGCAAGGAGAACAAGCCGAAGAGATCGTCGCTCGGGTGAAAGCCGAAGAAGCTGCACAGCCCAAGCCGCAACAACAACAGCAACGTAATCAGAACAACGCACAACGGTCTAAAGGAAAAGAGACCTTAGCAGCTGATTACACGCGAGTACCGCCTCCCACGAACCAGGGCAAAACGCCTAATAAGCAGAAAGCGCCCAAACAATATTCCTTCAAGGAGGAGCATGTGGACACCTTGTTCCAGCTGTTGCGGAAGAACAATAAACTACAGCTTCCTGAAGTCCGGAAACCAGATGAAGCGGGAAAGGTCGATGACCCTAATTACTGCCGCTATCACAGATTCCTGGGCCATCCTACCAGGAGGTGTTACATCTTTAAAGATATTCTCCAAAACTTGGTGGACGCTAAAGTGCTCACTCTGAAGCCTGAGCAGAAGACGGTGTCTACCAACATGATAGCAGTGCAGTTCGGTGACTTCCCACCAGTGGCCACCGCAGATGGCGTGGTCCCCATTCACAAGGGTGAAATGCACCTGAAGAATACTGACTTGCACAGTCAGAAAGACAAGGGATTGATACCCCTCACCACTCCAAAAGGGGAGATCATGTGGGTTCACCCTGATTTGGTAGAAGATCAACAGTGGACGAACACCTCGTCCAAGAAGAAAAGAGGAAAGGCTAAGGCATCCAACATGATTAGCCCCTCTGTTAATGAGAACGATGATTTGCTCAAACCGCTTACCGACTCAGAAGATGAGAGGATCGTTCTAGCGGCATATCCAGAAGGCAACCCCGGCACTCGGTCAGGGAAGGCTTACTTGAGAGACTACAACCAGAACCCTCAAGAAACTGAAGAACAGCCCCAAGACGCTGGGGGTTCTGTGCCAAAGAAGCCTGCCGAAAAAGGGAAGCAAAAGGAAATCCGGTTCAACAGAAATCTCCACCAGGAATCTGGAGAATCGAGTGCTCCCTTTCAATTCAATGTCATGGCACAGCTGGCCAACATACCGGCCAGAATCACATTATATGAGCTCCTAAGGTTGTCGAAAACTACCAAAGAAGCTCTAATTGAAGCTTTGAAGAATACAGAGAGCTTCGCCACACAAGTTGCTCCAATTCCCGAAGTTTCTGAAGATCAAACTTGTCGGCAATGTCTGCAAGCTTCAAGAAGTTTACCTTGTATATCATTCACTCAAGAAGATATGCAGGTTAAACACAAACATGACAGACCTTTGTATTACACAGGGTATATCGGATCTTCTGAAATCAGTCGTGTCCAGGTTGACCCAGGCTCCGCACTCAGTATCATGCCTTATAGGGTCATGCAGGTCTTAGGAATCCCTCTGCACAGGTTACACACTACCCAGACCACCATCTTCGGGTTCAATGCAAACAGCACTCGGCCCCTTGGGAAGATCAAACTCAGATGTCAAATTGGAGACCTCAAGTCCGAGGTGACATGTTACATCATAGACGCGGACACTTCCTACAATTTATTGTTGGGAAGACCCTGGATACATGCAAACCGCATTGTCCCGTCTACCCTACATCAGGTCATGAAATATGCCAATGATGAAGGAGAAGTCCGAACTCTAATTGCAGAAAAGTATCCCTTCCGAGGGGTGGAAAATTTTCACACGGACTCGGTTTTCTACCTGGAATCCCAGGAGAAAGAAGACGCAGACAGTGGCAATGAAGCCGACATTGAACCAGATCCTGATGAAGATTGTCCGTGGGAATTGAACTTAGATGTTGTGGGTCAAGATGAGGGAAATAATAATGTACCGAGCGAGGGCGACTGGTGCATTAATGAAGATTTTCTTTTAGCGTACTTGCCTGATGTGTCCTCTAGTAATGAACCAGTAGAGAATAATTCTAATGCAGGTACCGACCCATGGCACACACTGTGCACGAAGGTATCACTTGCTTTGCCTCTCAAGTCATCCTTCGCCTCGGATGAAGAAGCAGAAGATGTGCAGAAGGCTTTCTTCAAAGTCCCGTCCAAAAGGAAAGGGCAGAAGCCGATCTGTTTTGGTAAAGTCAAACCCGAACAACTCAAACGAGGAAGTTCGGAAGAAAACGACGGAAGCCCTAAATTCCATTACCATGAACCCAATTCTATACACTTAATGAAACGAATGGGGTATAACTTTAATGAGAAACAGGGTCTGAATTTCGGAAAAGGTAGACGAACCCCAATCCGAATGTCTCTAACTCCTATAGGAAAGCCCCCAGATTATTATCAAAAAACTGGAAGGGGTTTGGGTTATGTCACAACTCCTCCTGCCTCAGAAAATGATATCAGTAATTATCTGCGTCAAGATCATTCATCTGGAACATCTTCCTGGGAATCCGATGTCAGTGTCGGACCTTTCTTTAAAGGTCTGACTGTAAACATGGCTTCAACTAGTCACCCCGATGAAGATGCAGGGGGTGATGAAGAGTTAGTCGAATCAACTGACGATCCTTGGATCAAGCGTCTTAACATCTTGTGGGATATGCGCTTCGAACAACGCGAACCACCCACTGAAGATAAGGTGATCAAGGTCAATATGGGAGACGAGTCTGACCCCAAACCTATCTTTATAGCTGAAGACCTGTCATCATCCGAAAAAGAAGACCTTATATCTCTCATCCGAGAATATATAGATGTCTTCGCTTGGAATTATGAAGATATGCCTGGCCTTGACCCGAAGGTTGCCGTGCACCGTCTCAACATCAATCCGGATGCAAAACCCGTTAAACAACAACAACGCAGGTTTCGTCCAGAGATCATGGAATCAATTGAGTCAGAAGTTAAAAAGCTGATAGACTCAGGTTTTGTCAGGGAGGAACAACACCCGGACTGGGTGGCCAACATTGTTCCAGTTCCCAAGAAAAATGGTAAGGTCCGGATATGCATTGACTTTCGCGACCTTAATGCAGCTTGTCCGAAGGACGAATTCCCGCTTCCTATCACGGATGTTATGATCGATAACACCTGCGGATATGAAAGGATGTCTTTTATGGATGGATTCTCCGGGTACAATCAGATCAAGATGCACCCAGATGACGAGAAGCATACCGCATTCAGAACACCGCTGGGGGTGTATTGCTACACGGTAATGCCCTTTGGCCTGAAAAATGCAGGGGCAACGTATCAACGGGCAATGAATACCATCTTCCATGAACATCTGCGAAAGAAGATCGAATGCTACGTTGACGACATCGCAGTGAAAAGCCAACATAAAGGTGATCATCTTACAGACCTGAAAACAATATTCGAAATCATGCGGACACATCAGCTGAAGATGAACCCTACAAAATCATTTCTTGGGGTATCAAGTGGAAAATTTCTGGGATTTATCGTCACATCCAAGGGAATCTCTCTTGATCCAGAGAAAGTACGTGCCATACAAGACATGTCACCTCCGAAGAATCTCAAAGAACTCAGAGGTTTGCAAGGTAGATTAGCCTACATTCGAAGATTCATATCAAATCTTTCTGGGCGCTGCCAGCCTTTCTCTAAGCTCATGAAGAAAGGGATATCTTTTGTTTGGGATGCTGAGTGTCAAAGAGCATTCGAGGAGATTAAGAGATATCTCACTCAACCGCCAGTTCTCGTGGCCCCGATATCAGGAAAACCGTTCCTGTTATATGTGAGGGCTATGGATCATTCTCTCGGAGCTTTGTTAGCCCAGAACAACGATCAAGGTCAAGAGCAAGCCATCTATTATCTGAGCAGGACTATGATGGGAGCCGAACACCGGTACAATCCGGTCGAAAAAGAATGTCTCGCCTTGGTATTCGCAATTCAAAAGATGCGACATTACCTAGTTGGACAAACCATTCAGGTCATCTCTAAGGTGAATCCCTTGAGAGTTCTGATGACGAAACCATCATCTCTGAATAGTCGACTAGCAAAG
This sequence comes from Asparagus kiusianus, assembly GCA_022839385.1. NCBI lineage: Eukaryota > Viridiplantae > Streptophyta > Magnoliopsida > Asparagales > Asparagaceae > Asparagus > Asparagus kiusianus. Next base: position 6,511 of record BQKN01063461.1, read on the forward strand.
TGGGCTATTCTCTTGTCACAATACGACATGCAGTTCATGCCTCAAAAGGCGGTTAAGGGCCAAGCATTGGCAGACTTCTTAGCCGATCACCCAGTATCGGGAACGTCTAAGTTGTATGAAGAATTACCTGACGAAGTCGCTGAAGCTTGCGTCATCCAGGAAGCTACGCAAGTGTGGAAGTTATTCTTCGACGGCGCGTCTAGAGCAAACCCTCATGGAGCAATCACTGCGGGAGTAGGAGTAGTATTAGTCTCTCCGAATGGTCATGTAATCCCAAAAGGATTCTCCCTAATCGAACCTTGCACCAACAATGTAGCGGAGTATAATGCTCTGCTATTAGGAATGCAATGTGCCGAAGAACTTAATGTTCAGAACCTCGAGGCTTACGGTGACTCTCAGCTAATCGTTAATCAAGTCCGAGGAGAATACGAAGTACGTCATGAGGATCTGATCCCATACTACTTCGCAGTGCTAGAACAAGCGCAAAAGTTCGAAGGTTTCTTCATCGAATATGTACCACGAGCTCAGAATGCGTATGCAGATGCTTTAGCCTCCTTGGCAACTTCATTAGCACTGCCACCGGAAGTTGAAACAACGATTCCAGTCATGGGACGGAGACTATGCTTTTCCAAAATCCCCATGGAGGAAGATCCAGATGAGACGACGTCAGGAGAAGTATATACGGCATTTATGGAGTTTGAAGCTAGGGATTGGCGGTTCCCCTACATCGACTATGCCCTGTATGGAATTCTGCCCGATGATCCTAAGGAAGCGGCTTCTATCAAACGAAAAGCCCTCCGATTCTATTACGATGCAGTTTCTCAAGTCCTGTATCGCAAATCACACGATGGAGTCTTACTTAGATGCCTTTCCCGAAATGAAGCGAAGGAGGCTCTCAAAGAGGCTCATGACGGGTTGTGTGGAGCTCATCAGCCCGGAGCTAAATTAGGAGATCGCCTCCGACGAATCAGTTATTATTGGCCGAAAATGTTTTCAGATGCGGTTGACTATGCTAAACATTGTCACGCATGTCAGATTCATGGAGATTTTATCCACCAAGCACCTGGAAATCTACACCCCACGTCGGCATCCTGGCCTTTCGAAATGTGGGGTATGGATATTGTAGGACCGATTTCCCCTCCGACGTCCAAGGGACACCGGTTCATTCTGGCTGTGACCGATTACTTCTCCAAATGGGCGGAGGCAGTCCCGTTAAAAGAAGTCAAGACTTCAAATGTAATCAAGTTCATCAAACATCACGTTGTCTACCGTTTTGGAGTACCACGACGAATAGTTCACGATAACGGGACGCAATTCGTCAGCTTCGGATTCCAGAGATTCTGTGATAAATTCAGGATCCAAAGTGTTGCATCTACGGCGTATTACCCACCGGCGAATGGTCTTGCAGAAGCATTCAATAAAACCATAGTAAAACTTCTCAAGAAATTTGTCTCCAAGAGCCGACGTGATTGGGACGAAAGACTCGGCGAATGTCTGTGGGCCTACCGCACCACGGTGAGAACCCCTACACGAGCTACTCCATTCTCTTTGGTATATGGCTGTGAGGCGGTATTGCCATTAGAGATTCAGATTCCTTCTCTGAGAATCGCGGTGGTAACCGGATTAACAGAAGAAGAAAAACATCAACGACGTCTGCAAGAACTCGAAGCCTTAGACGACAAACGACTCAAGGCTCAGCAGCAGATTGAATTGTATCAAGCCCGTATTTCCAAAGCCTACAACAAAAAGGTTAAGGAACGGATTTTTAAGAAAGGCGATCTGGTTTTGGCTAACAGACGACCTATGGTGATGACACACAAAACCAAAGGGAAGTTTAATCCTAAATGGGAAGGGCCATTCGTAATAGATTCAGTCTATTCGAGTGGAGCTTATCGCCTTATCAATCAAAAAGGAGACAGGCTCATGATGCCAATTAATGGGAAATTTCTTAAGAGATATTTTCCGTAAATCATGTAGCCCACTTCTTGTTCTTGTAAATTCCAGCCGAGTCGGGCTGGGGGTTGCCAATTCATAGTGCATTTCGGGAATAAATTGTAGTTTTTCTTGTCTTGTATGTCGTCATGTTAACATTACACCTCTGACGAATGAAGTTTTCTGGAGTTATTCTAAGTAATAATGAAGAGAATTTCAGTTTTATGCCAAATTAACAGGGCACTCATGACTTTCGTTTTATTCTTCGTTGTCTCGAATTAAAATTCAGTAAAAAGAGATAATGAAGACTAAAATGATATCGTTTTCATTCAATACTGCAAATTGACGTACAAAGGTGAAGACGATCGAAGTAAAAATGATACACAATTACTCCTTAGCAAAAAGAAATGCAAATCCTAGGCGTTGGGATCCATCAGCTTAAAAGACTTGAGTTTGGATTTTAAAGCTGATATTTTATCCTCACGAGCCTTCTTGACCTCTTCTGTTATCTGGCTCTTGAGTTCCTCTTCATTCGGTGCTGCTGCTGCGAGTTCTCGCCTAATTTTATCAGCGATGGCAAGTTCGTCGCAATAACCTTCGAGGAGCCTGTTACAGTAACCAGCCAGCCCTTTGAAAATTTCCATACCGTCGGCGAGTTGAGCATTTATTTGCGGTGCCTCAACGCCAACACGAGTAAGTTCTGTTGCTTTATCCCGGAGATCAATAGCAAGTTTGCCCATGTCGCCTTGTGACCGGAGAAGTTCTTCACACAAGTGAGCAACACGAGATTCTGCTTCAGATAAGCTCTTCTGGAGAACCTCTTGCTGTCGCGCTTTTAAAGCCTTAGCCTCAGAGAGAGCTTGATCCACTTCTGATCCTATGTCATCACGCTGCAGCATAGAAAGGAACTCCAGCTCATACTCCAAGATAATGATACCCTCGCGACAATTTTCGGTCCATACTATATTCCCTTGGTCCCTAATTTTGGCAACACACTCCAGCAGATGGGGTTCAAAGACCTTGAAACTCACATCCCCGAGACTGACGACGTCAATGGTCATTTGCATCCAATGCTCTAGTTGTTCGATAAGCTTCCTTAAAGTTTCCGAGCTTGGGGGTGGAGCAGTTGGATAAGTAAAACAACTCGCATAATCAGTGCGAATGGGATGGTCGACAGCTTCAGAAGACGGCCCTTCGGGCATACTTGGTGCTGGATCCGGGATGGTTAATCCCTGCCCAGCTGCCGTTATTTCGGGACCAGGAGGAGAAGCCGGGAGTATGGTCTCCTCTGTTTCCTCAGGAGACGCAACATGTGCCGACTTGATGGCGTCTCCCATCAACTTGGACTTTTTGGAAGTCTTAGCTGCAGTAGGTTTCCGCTTGCGTATTTTCTTGTCATACTGGGCAACCTCATCAGCAGTAAGAGCCTTCTTCCCTGAGGATCTCAAAGAGCGGGACTTAGGAAGGGGTCCACTCTCGAAAACTTCTTTAGTGTCCTCTTCTTCAGAGGGCTTAGCAAAAGGTAATTCTTTCGGGATCTCTTCGATTCCGGCTGCCTCTCGCTCGCAGGTTAGATAATCCTCAATCCCCGGTAATCGAGTCCTGCCAGAACTACTTCTCGACTTATAAAGCCCCCGGATTTCGTTTATACACGAAGTGTATATATCATACTCTGGGATTTGAGAAGCCTTGTCAAACCAATCGCGGAAATCCGCCACAGTGGAGCAGCTAGGCGGCAAACTAGGCAAAGTGAATTGCGCATGGGTTCCTCGGGCGAGGAAGAAATACCAAGCACGGGCCCCTTCATATAAATTTCCAATATGAGCTAATCGCGGGTTAGGGTTGCCAACATAAAGCTGGTCGTACCCAAATTGTCGAACGAAGCGCGAAGGGATATAAGGCTCAATTATGCATCTCTCGCCTAATCGAAGGACCAAGTAGCCCACTCGGATGGCGAGAAGCCATTGGAAAGTTCCCATGTTTAAGAGTGAGGATTCCTCAAAGATCACGTCACCAAACTTCGGGCCTTCTTCTTCAGCCCCGTCGAAACAAGGGCGACAGCAAAAAAGATCATAGTTGTTTTCCAGAGATAAGAGTTGTCTGGCCCGGACTATATACACAGTCGTCCATGCGGCCGACTCAAGCCTCTGGATGAAAGGAACAGAAGTTTCATTGTCATGCACGATCCCCGTCATTAACGAGGGACAATGCAGCACGAACCAAGCCACTAGATAAGTATAGGGCATGGGAACGCGGGGTTGAAAAGTCTTCCAGACTTTCCTCCCGGCAATATTCATCTCTTTGACATCAAGGAGTTCGGAGGTCAAATCTCGTAAGCCTCTCTGCAGGCAGCCCGTCATTGCAGGGAGAAGACTTAGTGGTTTCCCATAAGTCAGGAGAACAGCGGGATAAACTACCTCAACCAAGATTGATTCTGTCGGTCTCGACGGCACAACGCACCGTTTCAACCATAGCATCAAGAAGCCAGCAAAGAGTGCCATGTCAGAAATGGGAGTAGCGGCTTGATGATGAAAGCTCTCAAACTCACTGCCGGCTTCGAACCCATCTTCTAAATGTTGATTCTTATAAACAGCCTGAGTAGCCCTGATGCGGGCTTTAATACTCCCAGCGGAGTTGACAGCGAGACGGGTCACCTTAGAGTCTTTCTGACCCAAGTTCTGAAATAAGTAATCCGCCCAAGCGGTATGCATGAGGCCGCTCCCGCGTGTTCCGGCGACTTGAGCGCAGATATGGAAATGACACATTAATTCCCAAAAAGTGTCATAAATCTCCGGATGAGCAGTCTTTAAAATGGATAGTTCCTCAGTGGTGGGGACAAATTCTTCATATGGCGTTTGGCCAAAAGATAGTCCCGATATCGCATGCATCTCGTGGAGAGCAAATCCCAACTCCCCAACAGGTGTGAAGAAAGTGCAGCTATCCGGATTGTACCGCTCCAGCATAGCATAGAAGCAGGGATAGTTCTGAACAATCCCGCGTCTCATAGCCTGTACTGGTATCGTAAGGCCAGACTGAGCAAGAGGCTCTTTGAGTTCCTCTAAGACAAAATCCACCATCCTAGTCCACCAGCCGTCCTCTCCAGATAACAACCAACCTGGAGAACGAAAAGCTTGTGCAGGGAATTCCCCGCGAGAAGCAAGAAACTGGCGTATGAACATGTTCGCTGGAAGAGGCGCTTCCCGACTAAGTTCTTTCTTCTCAAATCTACCAGGTCTTAAGCCTTTGAGTTGCCCACCAATTTGAACGCGAGAGGATCGACCTGATCCAAACGATACGTTCTCCTTCTCTTTGACAAGGTCGAAGGCCAGACCCCTGCGACCACCAACACTCAGGAAGTAGGAAAGTGGGTACATTCTCTTCATACTAGGAAGGAACAGTAATCGATCATCGACTCTTCGTAGCATCCGGGAGTCCTCTACACACCCAACTTGCCCATCAGCAGATATATGGTCTCCGAACAAAAATGATGGTTTGACAAATTGATCCAGACCCGCGGGAGTTTCCAGATCCACATCGGTGACTAGAGCTCTAAGAGTGGAACTCCCAACAGATCTAATCAAGTGTGTCCGTTCCAAGCTCGGAAAAGTGCACAAAGGAATTTCTCTGCGAAGACCAAAAGCTCTCCCCACTTCTGGGTCATCAGTGTAGTTGAAATGTTGCTCCGGTAGAAGTGGCACATTGGGAAAAAGCACTGTAAAATCAGAAGCAAGGGTTAGTAGCAGAAATAAATTGCTAGTACGAAAGACAAATTCCACGTGTCAAGCGTTAAATACAAGGGTCAACCCTTGTAGCAACATTTGAACGTAGACATTTGAACGCAAAGGTCAAACCCTGCGTTATCAACATTTGAACGCAGAGGTCAAACCCTGCGTTATCAACGCAGAGGTCAAACCCTGCGTTATCAACATTTGAACGCAGAGGTCAAACCCTGTGTTATCAATATTTAAACGCAGAGGTCAAGACCCGCGTTCAAACTTCATATCCAAACATAGGAGTCTTAACTCTATGCTTCCTTAAACGCAGTCTTAAGTATGCGTTTTCTTTTTTTTAACGCAGAGCCCAAACTCTGCGTTCCCAATTTTAACATAGAGACTGGGCTCTATGTTTCTTAAACACAGAGTTTAAGTCTGCGTTTCCAATTTATAACGCAGAGCCGTAACTCTGCGTTTCTAATGAGAAAAACGAGTCATCTTCCTCGTTGATGAGAACCCATTTAGGGTTTACAGAAAACTTGTCGAAACGAGTTGCCATGGCCGCCACTTACCACAGCAGCGAGGTCCGTGTGACAGCGACAACAACGCCGAAGCGCTCATCAGGGCAGCGGCATCACCGGTGCGCTCAGCCGGCGACGCTTCCGAAGCAGCCTTAGCGGCCTTTTTAGAGCCCGAGCTCATCCTCCTAGGCGCCATGAGTGAAGCTGATCGGAGAAGACGGAGTTCGTCGGAGAATCGATTGAAATTAAAACGAGAAATCTCGTTCTTGGAACTAAGCAAGGCAAAAGAGTCAAATGACTCTTGATGTGACTTTACAAGGCCTATTTATAACAGCCATCAGGCTGTTCAATCGGCTCGGGACTCTAAAAAAGAATCCCAACCGAATCTAAAACGTGATTTTTCACGTTAACAGATAAAGTCGGTTAGACTTTAACGCAGAATTCACCTCTGCGTTTATTTTCTTCTTTTAACGCCGAGTCTAGACCTGCGTTGTAATGGTTCTTAATTTTGTGTTTCGAACCTCTAACGCAAGAGTCGCTATTTGCGTTGCGATTGTCCTAAGCAAAAGATCCACCTTTGTATTGGCAAATCATGATACTTCCTTCTTAAGTTCATGACCCCTTATCTGTATTTCCTCAGCAGAATTTAAATCCCCGTTGGGTTAATATTACACCTCAGATGAATGTCATCCCTACAGAGCTTGAATTTAGCTTACATCATCGTAACGATAATTCCTCTGTCAAAATCCACTAATCATGATTAATTTACTAACTCTCCCCAATGGAGTTGTAAATATCCAATTTATCGGCTCTATTTCATAGAGTGATAAAATTCTCAAAATCTTGTTCAAATCACAAGTATTGTAAATCATCACTCCGATGATAAATCACTTAGCAAGTTTCCCCTGCGAGACGCTAAATCCCCTAGATGTGTTCAAATCACATTAATATTCTTCTTGTCACGTTAACACTACACCTCTGACAAAAATCCACTTATCGACTCTCTTCAATAGAGCGATAAGTCCTCAAAATTGCTTCTATAGCAATATTCTTCTTGTCACGTTAACACTACACCTCTGACAAAAATCCACTTATCGACTCTCTTCAATAGAGCGATAAGTCCTCAAAATTGCTTCTATAGCGATATTCTTCTTGTCACGTTAACACTACACCTCTGACAAAAACCCACTTATCGACTCTCTTCAATAGAGCGATAAGTCCTCAAAATTGCTTTTATAGCGATATTCTTCTTGTCATGTTAACACTACACCTCTGACAGAAATCCACTTATCGACTCTCTTCAGTAGAGCGATGAATCTTCAAGTTGCTCTAATCGCAATTGTTCGCAGGGCAGGTTAAAATCCCTGACACCTTTAATTCGTTTGAACCAGTTAATTCTTTCTGCAAAGGAATAACGAGTGTTCATATCCCCCCCCATGAGTTAAAGTTCTTCTATAATTATCTTAAATGGTAATGAAGAAATTTTTAAAAGATTAGGTATTTTTCATATAGTTCCATAGTTGCAAGTCAGAACACGACACATGCAATAAAAAAAAAAAAAAAGAGGGCAAATCAGAATCACTCTTTTTATTATCACCAAAAATATTGAAGAGTGATACAAAAACTTTGTTCTTATCAAACAAAAGGAACACTACATCATTCAGCCCCTGGAGTAGTGAAAGTGAAATACATAAGCCGGGATTTAATAGCAGCTAGCCTTTCTTCATGAGCGGCTTGTACCATCACCTCGGCTTTCTTCCTAAGGACGTTTTTGTCCGACTCGATTGCACTGGCTTGCTTTTGGAGAAGTTCAAGATCTTGTGTCGACAAGCGGTAAGTGGCGAAAGTCTTCACACTTTCTAGCCTGAGCTTCACTAAGATCTCTTCTTCCCGTGCGAGCTCTGATTCGTGTCGAGCCAATTCCACCTTGAGGCGATCAATTTCTGCACGAGTCGCTTGGATAGCAGCACTAGAATCGTCCACAGCGTGTTGTTTCTGCATACATAGCCCCTGTAAGGATGCGAGTTCAAGCTCCCTGTCAGTGATGGCTTCTTGAAAAGTCTCGTATTGGCGGGCCGCTTCAGCTTTAAGATTATTAAAGACTAACGCAGCCTGAGCAGCAAGATCAGCTTGATGCAATTCTTCCAAAGCCCTAAGATCTTTCTCCAACCGAGAGACACCTTCGGAGCAATGCTGGAACAATCGAGCGTCATCCAAATAGCGGATACCGTTCAAAGAATGCATAAGCATCGGCTTAAAAGAATCGAACGAAGCTCGTCTAGCACTGATCTCCTCGATTGCCAGCTTCATCATGTCTTCTAACGGTCGTAGAAGAATCTTTAGAACAGAAGGGACGGCCACTGGACTTAGAGACTTCATCGGAGATGTCGATGGGGAGCCTAAAAGCATAGACCCAGGTGCAGGAGAAGTGGGTGATGACCGCGAGGAAGTTGGAGAAGCTATGCTGACATCCAGTTGCGAGGGACTAGAGGGTAGAACCATGAGTGCCCCAGTTTGGGCTGAGCTTAGCACCATCTCTGTCCCCACAGGTTTGAGAGGAATCGTCAGTGAAGGAGTTTCTTCTGGGAAAGAACCGGTAGTCACTGGTATTGATTCAGAAGGAGGAACGTCCGCTGCCTGCGAGGGGAGTGATGATGACGTACCAGCAGCCTTGTGAGTTGGAGAACCTACACAAGAGAGCAATCAGTATAAAATACAGAGACGCCGGAGAAATCAAAGTGTATAACTTTTACCGGTGGGGTAAAAGGGAAGATAACCGGACGCCTTATCAGAAGAGGGTAGTGGCTGATTAGCCCAGCCAGCAGAATCGTCACCGTCACTTTCATCTTCATCAGCATCATCATGGTGGGATGAGCTCTCATAGTCTAACAGTTCGTCATCGTCTGCAGCCGACAGTCCTGCAGAGCTCGCTGACATGTCCACTTTAGTCAGTCGACCAGTCGTGGGACTAGGAACGGTAGCCTCAGAGTGTGACGGTAGTGCAGAAGAAGACAGAGACTGACTCTCATCAATATGCACAAATTCATCTGTTACCGGTTCATCGGTATGCAGTTTTACCCCATCAGATGGAGACATTACAGGTGGTGCATCCGCAGACGAGAGAGTAGTACCTGGAACTTGTTCTGGAAAGGGCGAGATATCGGGATCTGCTGTAGAAGAAGCTCCCATATCCTCAATTGGGAATTCATCTCCACCCTCTGCCTGATCCAAGGGACAATAAGGAGAAAGTTCTTCAACGAATGTAGTACTCTCAGAATGAGGACCTGCGCGATCAGGATGACTTGCAGCAATGGGTTCTTGCTCATCTCCTCTGTCGGCAGATTTAAAAGCATCCCCCATCAACTTCTCGGCAGGAGGGTCTATTATTAGCTTTCTGCGAATGCGTTTCTCATATCGAGCTTCTTCGGCTTCGGACAGAGCCCTTTTCCCAGTTGCTTTTGCCCTTGGAGCTTCAGCAGCTGTGGGATTCATTACCGGGGGACTCTCTACTCTTAGTTCCCCTTCCTCTTCCTCAGCTTCATCTTCAAAATCTAAGAACTCGTCAATCCCCTTCAGACGAGACACACGAGCTCCTTTCCGGGACGAATACATTTTTCTAATCTCACGAAGGCCTGAACTATACAGTTTATAGTCTGTCATCGTAGAAGCTGTATAATACCAGTTACAGAAGGCCGCGGAGAGAAGAGAATTCGGTGTTTTGTGGGGTAATCTGAAGGTAGCCCCGGTGCAACCTGCGGTGGAATAATACCAGGCCCGAGCTCCTTCGTATATGTTGCCCATAACCGAAAGTAGGCTTCTTGGATTGCCAACATACAGTTGGTCGTATCCGAATTGGCGAGCAAATCTATACGGTTGATAGGGCTCAATTATGCATTTGTCATTCTGCCTGAGGATGAGATAACCAGGTCTGATATTTAACAGCCAATGGAAGACTCCCCCGTCCAAGCGAGTAAAATCATTAGGACCAGCAGTATCTTGGAATACCTGTCCATACCCTCCACCCTCAAAATCCGGGAAGCAGCGGAAGATATCGTAGCTAAGGTCTCTCGACAAGATCTGACGAACCTTCACTACGTAAGTGCCTATCCAAGTTGCCTTTTCTAATCTCTCCACGAAAGGGATGAAACCTTCATCTGTGGAAGACGGAGCACTCATCAGATGTGAACAATGCGAGGCATACCAAGCCATTAAATAAGTATATGGCAAGGGTACTCGGGGATTTGGTGTCACCAAGCTTTTCTTTCCTTCGGAGTCCATCTCCTTCACTTGGATAAACTCGAGGCACAATTCCCTCAAGCCATGCTGTAGACAACATGTCATGGCCGAAAGTAGATTTATGGGTTTCCCGTGAGCTAAGAGGACAGCCGGATAAACTACTTCAATCATCACAGCATCTATTGGCCTGGTGGGGACCACACATCGCTTTAACCACAACATAAGGAAACCCGCCAATAAAGCCATATCAGAGATTGGAATGGTTGCCTGGTGATGAAAACTCTCAAATTCAGTTTGGGCCGGGAAATCATCTTCTATTCCCTCATTGACATAGTGATCGGCGGCGTCATTAATCAAGGCTTCGACGGCCTCAGGGGCGCTTGCCTCCCGACGAGACACATTGACAGCTTTGTTAGACAAATTCTGGAAAAGATACTCAGCCCAGGATAGCTGTTTAATACCACGTCCACGTGCTCCTGTCAGTTGGCTGCAGATTTGAAAATGACACATCACCTCCCACAGAGTGTCGTATACTTCGGGGTTCGTCTCTTTCAAAATTTTCAGCTCACTTGACCCAGGGACAAATTCTTCATATGGTAAGTCTCTGAAAGGAAGACCTGAGACATCAAACATCTCATGCAGGGCGAACCCTAATTCTCCTTCAGGCGTGAAAAAGGTACAAGTCTCGGGATTGTACCGCTCCAGAATGGCGAAGAAGTTATAGGGACTAAGAGCGATACCAAATTGAGTAGCCCTAATGGGGCAACCAAGCCCAGATTGAGCTAACGGTTCCTTTAACTCTGCCAATACGAATTCTATCATTCGCGCCCACCATCCTGTCTTAGTGGAATGTACCCATCCAGGAGTTCGGAATACTGCAGTCGGAAATTCTCCTTTGGCAGCCAAAAATCGTCGCATGAAGGTGTTAGCTGGGCTGGCTGTTTCTCCTAAAGGATATCCCCGTGAGAATAAGCAGGGTTCCAAAGCTGACACTTGTCTACTGTAACCAGCGGTATGTACACCTTTGTGAGTCAGAACTCCAACAGCTACCCCATCTTGTTCTCTCACCAAGTCCCAATTCATATGGCGGGGAACAGAAGCACATTGATAATAAGAAATGGGAAACATCCTGTGCATATCAGGAAGAAAGAAGCGACGATCTCTGATTTGCCTAAGCCACTTGTAGTGTCCGCCGTGCACAATCTCCTTTGAGATAATGACACGATCCCCAAATAAAAAATCTGGCTTGACAAGCTTCTTGCGGGACCCAGTCTCAAATTTAGCGTCCGTAATTAGTACCCTAAGTGTCTCCGTGCTTGGATTGGAGATCAAGGCGACACGATCCTCATCAGAGTCTTGGAATATTGGGAGTTCTTTACGCAGATTGAATTGCATGTTAAAGTCTACGCCGCCTTCACGCCCGAAGTGGTGACGAGGATTGAGGGGTTCGCGGGTATAAGGCACTGCAAAAACAAAGAAATATTCAATCAGTCAAATGAAGAGAGCTTTACTTAAGTCTATAAGGGAAAAAAACCATCGAACGCACAGTTCATATTTGGTGTTTAATATTCGTCAACGCGGAGGTCAACTCTGCGTTAAGTTTTCGAACGCACAGTTCGGACCTGGCGTTTAATTTTCATTAACGCAAAGGTCTAACTCTGCGTTAAGTTTTCGAACGCACAGTTCGGACCTGGCGTTTAATTTTCATTAACGCAAAGGTCTAACTCTGCGTTAAGTTTTCGAACGCACAGTTCGGACCTGGCGTTAATTTTCATTAACGTAAAGGTCTAACTCTGCGTTAAGTTTTCGAACGCACAGTTCGGACCTGGCGTTTAATTTTCATTAACGCAAAGGTCTAACTCTGCGTTGAATCTTTCTAACGCACAGTTCAGACCGGCGTTTGAAATTCATCAACGCAAAGGTCTAATTCTGCGGTCCATAAACGCAGGGTCAGGCCCTGACGTTTCAAATTCAAAACGCAGAGTTTTAACTCTGCGTTACAATGCCGAAACGAGTCGTCTTCCTCGTTTACAAGAACCCATTTAGGGTTTCTCATGAAGAACTCGCCAAAGCAAGTTTGCAAAAAACCCATCTAGGATTTGTCAGAAAGAACTCGCCGGAGCAAGTTTGACGGCCACGAAGAGCGGCACTTACCGCCAACGGGTGGAACCTGAGGCGGCGGCGCCGCTGCAGCAGCGGATCTGGGGCGAGGAGCGGCCTTTCTCTTGGAACCCATGACGAAGAGTCGGAGAGGACGAACGAGATCACCGGAGTGGAAAACGAAGAGTCTTCGTTAAAAATCTTCCGAAAGAGGAGAGGCAAAAAGTCGGGTGACTTTTGATTTGACCCATGGCGGTCTATTTATAGACAGCTATGAGCTGTCAAATCGGGTCAAGATTAGAGGATCCCGCCAAACACGGCCTGTGCGTCTGTGTCGCTTGAGTTTTTGAACGCAGAATTTAACTCTGCGATTTAATGCCTCAGCACAGAGAATCCAACTGTGCGTTTGCATTAGCTGAACATTTAAACGCAGAATTTAACTCTGCGTTTCAGTTCGATAGTACAAAGAGTTTACCTGTGCGTTCTGACTCAGCCACATGAGTTCCTCTATGTTTATAACCAAGACATGGTTCCAAATAAATAGAAGGAGGCTAACGTCAACTTTCAAGGCGACTAAAGCCAAGAAGAAACAGGTGACTCTACTGAAAAGTTTATTGGATGGGTACAAACAGTTTACAATCAGCCAAAGTTCAGCAATGTCTTCGGATCAGATGACATGAACAACCAACACGCTAAAATTTGGGATCCAAAGTATTCCGAAAATTCGTCCCAGTCAACCGCGAACTTTCGAAAACTTTGGAGGGGGTTCTGTAGGCTGTCTAAAAATCACAATGGAAAGCTGACCCTCAATGGAAGTCACAATCAAACGACTTTCTAATCACTGCATTTGCAACCCCGCAATCGCCACAAACACGACTTCATTTCTGAGATGATTGATTTTGATGGCTGCGACAACAGCATGATTAATATTATATTATCAACTATTAAGAATGCTGATGAGCAGTTTAATGATTTTAGAAGTAAAATGTCAGACGTAGTTGGTGAGTTGTTGGATAGAGAGCTGTGGGCAAATATTCGTCTAAAAGACACTATGGATGTTGATTCCCGACTAATTCTCACAACGAAAGCTACAATCAAACAGCTTTCGCGCCGGCAATCGAAAGCTGCAAATAGAAGACTTTTCATACAGATCGATAGGAGTTACAATTCGACGACCCTTCCAACAGCTGATGAAAACTCTATTCAGCGGCCTTCACAATCGAGAGTGAGAGTTACAATCTGACGACTCTCATAATCTCGTAACAGTCAAAGATCAATAAACAGCGGTCTGTGCAATGTCATAATAGAGGTTACAAGTCAACAACCTCTATCAAATGCAGAAATTCACTTCTGCACTCCTCAAATTCGAAACGCACACAAACTGTGCGTTCTTCAACGGACAGATAACTCCGAACACAGAGTTAAAGCACAAAACGCACACGTAACGTGCGTTCTTCAATAGACTCAATTATGAGTCCCAAACTCTTGACGCAGAGTTGATTTCAACGCACCAGCGACCGGTGCGTTTTCAAGTCCAGAACGCATGCGGCCTGTGCGTTTCCAACCTTTGACAAAAGTTTAACTCTGCGTCTCAGACTTTAGACGCAGAGCTAAGGCCCAGAACGCCAAATCAGGCGTTTGACTCGTTCAAGCATCAGTCGAACGGCTTCAAAACCGTTATCCCACGTTCTGAGGGATTTTCGCCCACTCAGGAGCAGATTTAGGGGTTGGTTACAACCTAATCCCCATATAAATAACCGACTTACTCAACTGAGTAAGGGGTTGGGTCGTATTGGGTTGGTTGATAAAATTCTGTTGGCAAAACCGCAGAGGGTTGAGGTGAGTTAGCATCAAAACCGTCTAAGGTCTACAATTCTCGGCAGTTCAACAGCACGGAGGAGATCTTTGGAAGATCAAGGAACTGATCAACGATCAGTTAATCAAATCACAGAGAATCCCTTCATCGGTGGGAAATCAACTTGGCTATCAACCGAATCTTCGGTTCTAACAACTCTGTTACAGAGTTCCAACTCACTCTGAGTTTTGAAACCCCTTTAAGAGTTCGTGATTAAGCTTGCCACGCAAGTTAATCATTTCAAACCAATCATTCGGTTCTCAACAACTCTCTTTAGAGTACTCAACTCATTACGAGTTCATTACACTCATCGAGAGTTCTACACCGAATTCATCACACAAATCAATCGTTCCAGTGAGATAGTACGGTCGGATCGTCAACGGAGAGCAAGTTCGGCGCGATCAATCGAAGGAGGCACTCCATCGCTACCAAGAAGAACCCAGAATTAAACAAAGGGGAGAATCAAATTCATTCTCCTCTCTTTTGTAATCGGAATTCAATTTGTAATTGATTTTGAGAGAATACAAATCAACATTTCTTTCTTGTCTTTTTACATCAAATTTCCAACAAACACCCATGTCAAAACAGAAATCATGTCTCAAGTTCAAAGTTGAAGAAAATGTATCTGTAATCGTTCACGTACATTAGTGCAAGCGACTCAACTCATAAACATTGGAAAGAGAAATGGCATGACAAAGTTAAAAAGTTTTTAGTTGATTGCCTAAAACTTCTTGTGACAGACACATATCTCATCACAATGGGTCATACTCTTCATACTTAAGGTCTCAAAGGAGCACTCGGTTTCCTTGCATTTTATTCAACTCTTTTTTTTTTTTGAAAATCCCGTCATAATTAACACCTACTGACATGACAGCCATACTTCTGAGGGTGCGGTGCCAAGTACTCAGTGCAACAGACTTTAGGATTTTATTTTATTTTAAATTTTTTTTTAATTTTTTTTTACAAGGCCGAGTGTTTCTCCAGTAACCAAAAAGTAGTCCAAGTCACCAAAGAAGCTTAGATTTTAATTAGATGGGTTGAGCCATAATCCATTCCTATCTCTCCAATGTTTAGAGTTAAGTGTCGACAAAATGGAACTCAAATAGATAACATCCTAACCAACTGAACATGAAACAAAGACTTTTTTTATATACAATGGGGTATGTGAACTAAATGATGCACGTGTTAGAAGAGTTTTCAAACAGTGGTACTCTTTTCCTTTTTTTTTAACTACATGAAATCCTAACACAGAAAACAAGCGCACAAAACACAGTGAAAAACACACCAAAGCATACATGAAAGACATGAAAAATCATCCCGACAAACCAACGCACTCCCCCATGCTTGAATTGCACATTGTCCCCAATGTGTTTGAGTAGTTAAAAGGGGGATAAGAGGGACTCACCGCTCATTGAGGTGGCGGTGGAGGTGCATAATCATGAGGTAGAGAGAAGTGGTGCAAATCTTGTATCAACTGGTTCATCGTCTCTAGTGTAGTGCCAAAACCATCCAGACGCGCGTTAATGGCATGGTATTGTGTGCCCATATCTTGTTGTAATGAGTGGACGGACTCTTTCAATTGTTGCTGCCCCCGCTCCAACATGTTGAACCTGTTGATCCAATTGGGTGATGCACTAGATGTGGATGCACCATGGAGTGAAGTGTGTAGAACCGGCTGTTGAAGGGGTACCTGAGGAGGTGGTTCGTAAGGCAAGTCACCTTCAGGTGGCTGCCAATTTTCCTGGCTTTCAGTGTTAGTAAGATCATGATTAGGGAGTGGGAAAATAGGGCCTTGAAAGAAAGTTAACCAATATTCGTCCTCAACTTTAGTTATAAGACCAAAAGCTGTGCAATATGGTAGATCCAAGCGGGATATTGGTTTCTCAATTGGTAGGTGAGTAAATGATAAATTCATACGTTCTGCGAGGATTGTGATCATCCCTCCAACAACAATGTCACCTACACTAGATTTCCCGATTTTTTCTAACTGTTTGGCTAAAAAGAATCCCACATCAACCACCATCCTATTGACAAGACAGTATAACAAGAAGACTTCGGTATCCCTAAAAACACTGACGCTCTCTCCCCTACCAAAGATGGTGTTTGCCATGAGCCGCTGTAGATAACAGAAAACAGGGTTATAAATTTGGGAAGCCTTATTTTTAGAAGGTTCATAAGGTCGAACATTTTCTCTACCCTCTCTCTCACAGGTTATTGCTCTCCAAAAGATGGCTGGATCCCATTCTCTTGGGGGTTTTCTAAGTCCCTGTTCAGGTAGGCTAAGAAGACGGTTAAATTTAGCCATACTGATCACATAGCATTTGTTAAAGAATCGAAATATCAGACGACCACCGGCGACGCTATCATTTGCATCAACAACTAAAGAACTTAAGAACTCAAGGGTAAGTCTCTTGTATGTAGGCCGATTCAAAGTCACAAATTCCCCCCAACCAATGCCATTTAACAAATTATAGATGTTGTCTTTCAGTCCTAATTGTGACAATGCATCATTATCGATGAATTTTGTCGATGTCATGCGCCTAGAGACCAAATTATTAAACCGTACCTCTTGATTAAGATCAGGGTCAAAGATAATACCATCAGGGTTATTGGAAGGAGGCGAAGGGTTACCCCTTGTAGACCGGTGTTGCGATGCTGTTCGTGAGTTGGAGGTTGTTGCGTCATTGCTTTTTCTGCGTTTTGGAGCCATGGGGCTGAATGGGAGATCGTTAGAGTTGTTGGACGGCGCTTCTCTTGTCGGAACGTCAGACGTGTTGGCTTTGTGTTGGAAACGTTTCTGGACTTGGGTTAGAGAAGAGGTGGAAAGGATGACTAGAATGGTGAAGGTCAGAGGGATTTTGAGTGGGGGAAGTATGGGTTTTGGAGTTTTTGGGAAAGGTAATGGGTTGTCAGGAGGTTGGGAAGTGAGTGGGGTTGTCAGGAGAAGTTAATGTGTTAGGATTGATTGGTGGTTTGAGAGGTGGGGACTTTAATTGGGATGTCAGGTGTTTGTTGGGTTAGATTAGATGGGTTTTGGAGTTGGGGTCAAAGCAGATGGGTCAAAGAACGAAAAGAGAAAGGGGGTCGGGTCAAAGAAGTCTTGAATTTTTTTTTCTTTTTTTTCGGCCACAGGTGTGGTGGACGCCTTCTCAGGGTGTGGTAGACTCTGGAAATGAGGTGAAGACTGTCCCGACTGCTACACGGGTGTGTTGGTGGACACGGGCTAGCCGTGTCAACTGTGTTATCAATATTTTTCCTTCTGTCCTCTTTCGCTTTGAACTCTCTGTTACCTATTTTCCTTTTGTCATTCACCTACACACCAGTTCACGGAAATGTCATGAAAACTAATAATTAAAACACTAAAAAGAAAAAGAAAATGAAAGAGAAACTTGGGTTGCCTCCCAAGAAGCGCTTGTTTATGGTCATGAGCTCGACCCCTTCAATGCTCACTATGATGACGAATCGGGAAGGGTAAGAGTACCCAACTTCTCGATCGGAGTTCCTGCGAAATAATGCTTTAATCGCTGTCCATTGACCTTAAAGGTTCCCGTGGCTTCACTCCATACTTCGACAGCCCCAAATGGGTATACTTTACGCACTTGGAATGGTCCAGACCACCTCGAACGAAGTTTTCCGGGAAAAAGCTTGAGTCGAGAATGAAACAAAAGTACCAGGTCTCCTTCTGTAAATTCTTTACGAAGGATGTGTTGATCATGCCACTTCTTTGTTCTTTCTTTGTAAATCTTGGCATTCTCATATGCATCCAACCTCAATTCATCGAGTTCATTTAGTTGAAGCTTTCTCTGT
The DNA here is from genome assembly GCA_022839385.1 of Asparagus kiusianus. Taxonomy (NCBI): domain Eukaryota; kingdom Viridiplantae; phylum Streptophyta; class Magnoliopsida; order Asparagales; family Asparagaceae; genus Asparagus; species Asparagus kiusianus. The sequence continues at coordinate 24,675 of BQKN01063461.1, forward strand.
TCTCCTGCTTCTTTCAAATCTAAGTGAATGTTCTTGATAGCCCAATGTGCCTTATGTTCCACTTCAACTGGTAAATGACATGATTTCCCATAGACCAACCTGAATGGCGCCATACCTATAGGAGTCTTATAAGCTGTCCGATATGCCCAAAGAACATCATCTAGCTTCATAGACCAATCTTTTCTTGAACGAGACACTGTCTTCTCCAAGATTCCTTTGATTTCTTGATTAGTGATCTCCACCTGACCACTTGTTTGAGGATGATATGGTGTAGTCATTTTGTGAGTTACTCCGTACTTCCTTAGAAGCGTATTTAGGACCCTGTTTGCAAAGTGAGATCCTCCATCACTGATTACAGCTCTTGGGACACCAAACCGGGGGAAAATGACCTTTTGAAATAATTTGACCACCACTTTCACATCATTTGTTGGGGATGATAAAGCTTCAGCCCATTTTGACACGTAATCCACTGCTACTAATATATACTTGTTGTTGCGTGATGGTGGAAAAGGTCCCATAAAGTCAATCCCCCACACGTCGAAGAGTTCGACTTCAAAAATGTTATTTAGTGGCATCTCATTCCTCCGTGAGATATTTCCTGTCCGTTGACAACGATCACAACTAAGCATGAAACGTCTCACATCCTTGAAAAGTGAAGGCCAATAGAACCCAGATTGCAAAATTTTAGCGGCGGTTTTGGTGGTGCTTGCATGACCTCCGTATGGTGAAGAATGACAGTGGGATATGACATCCAATACCTCTTCTTCAGGCAGGCATCTTCTAAATACTTCATCTGCACAACGCTTATAAAGACAAGGTTCATCCCAATAATAATGCTTGACATCTGATAGGAACTTCTTGCGTTGTTGATAGGACAATTCAGGTGGTAATACCCCACAAGAAATATAGTTCACAAAATCAGCGAACCAAGGGGCTTGAAGACTTGTAACAGCAAACAGATTGTCATCTGGGAATGAATCATCAAATGGCTCCCTTTCACCTTCTCCTTGATCCACCTCTTGCCTGAGCCTAGAGAGATGATCAGCCACCACATTGTCAGTTCCTTTTTTGTCTTTTATCTCGAGATCAAACTCCTGTAATAGGAGAATCCACCTTAGCAGACGTGGTTTTGCATCCTTTTTAGCCAAGAGGTACTTCAAAGCAGCGTGATCCGTGAATACTATGACCTTCGACCCAACAAGGTATGATCGGAATTTATCCAATGCAAACACTACGGCTAGGAGTTCTTTTTCTGTTGTCGCATAGTTCATCTGAGCTTCATCCATTGTTCTACTGGCATAGTATATAGTGTATATTTTCCCTTCTTTCCTTTGCCCAAGAACAGCCCCGATAGCATAGTCACTTGCGTCGCACATAATCTCGAATGGAATGCTCCAATCAGGTGATCTCATAACTGGGGCAGTTGTCAAAGCTTCCTTTAACCTGTCAAAAGCATCAAAACAAGATTGATCAAATGCAAAGGGAACATCTTATATAAGCAAGCGGGTTAAGGGTTTGGCAATCTTAGAAAAATCTTTAATGAAACGCCTATAGAACCCGGCATGGCCTAGAAAGCTCCTAACTCCTTTTACATTAGTCGGTGGTGGCATCTTAGCAATGATATCAATTTTAGCTTTATCCACTTCAATACCCCGATTAGAAATTAAATGACCCAAAATAATTCCTTCTTGTACCATAAAATGGCATTTTTCCCAATTTAACACAAGGTTCATTTCTTTACATCTCTTTAAGACCTTAGCAAGATTATGCAAACAGTCATCAAAAGAAATGCCATAAACTGAAAAATCATCCATAAAGACCTCCATAATGTTCTCAATAAAATCAGAAAATATGGCCATCATACATCTTTGAAAAGTGGCAGGGGCGTTACATAGGCCAAATGGCATTCTCCTATAAGCAAAAGTGCCATATGGACATGTAAATGTTGTCTTCTCTTGATCGCTAGGATGAATTGGGATTTGAAAGAATCCTGAATACCCATCTAGGTAACAGAAATAAGAATGCCTAGCCAACCTCTCTAACATTTGATCGATAAAAGGGAGGGGAAAATGATCTTTTCTGGTAGCTTTATTTAGTTTTCGATAATCAATGCACATGCGCCAACCGGTGACTGTTCTAGTGGGTATTAGCTCATTTTTTTCATTTTTGACAACTGTCATACCTCCCTTTTTAGGTACTACTTGAACTGGGCTCACCCATTCGCTATCTGAGATGGGATAGATGATCCCCGCATCAAGTAGTTTCAGCACCTCTTTCCTAACGACTTCCTTCATGTTCGGGTTTAGCCTTCTTTGATGTTCAATGGAAGTTTTGTACCCTTCTTCTAGCAAAATTCGATGTATGCAAATGGATGGATTAATACCCTTAATATCGTCTATGGAATAACCTATCGCATCCCTATGCAACCTTAGAACCTTAAGCAATTTCTCAACTTCATGGTGACTTAAATCAGCATTAACAATTACAGGGTATTCACCATTGGCGTCCAAGAATTCATACCTGAGCGAGGAGGGGAGTGGTTTTAGTTCTACCTTAGGTGCAGTTTTCCTTTTATAAACCTGTTCTGGGTTGTTTCTGCTGTTTTCTGACACGGCCGTGTCCATGGACACGACCTGGGCATTCAATTCTTTTTCAGTTTCTATCACTGCCTCAAGTCCTTTGCTGTAGGTGATTTTGGTGCAGGTTGGACTTCCATCAAGCATCGCAACGTAAGAAGAATCTTCCTGATCATCGTCAACTGGTGCCTCATTCTCTACTAAGCATTTCTCAAGTGGATCACTTGATATGCATTTAATGAAGTCTTCTCTAACCACCATATCAATCGTATCAATCCTGCAGCAAGTATCATCAATTAGTGGAAACTTCATAGCAGAAAACAGATCAAAATTTACCTTTTCATCCCCTATATTGAGAGAGAGCTTTCCATTTTTAACATCAATTATCGCTCCAGCAGTAGCAAGGAAAGGCCTTCCCAATATAATGGGGATTTGAGAATCCTCCTCTATTTCAAGAATAACAAAATCAACCGGGATGTAGAACTTACCAACCTGGATAGGTACATCCTCTAATATACCTACCGGACGTTTAACCGATCGATCCGCCAATTGAAGGGAGATAGTAGTGGGCTTCAAATCTCCCATCTGCAACTTGTTACATATGGACAATGGCATAAGACTGACACTAGCATCGAGATCACATTGAGCATGATTAATTGACATATCACCAATTGTGCAAGGAATTGAAAATGAGCCAGGATCTTTAAGCTTAGGTGGTAGCTTATTTTGTATGATGTCGCTACACTCTTGGGTCAAGGCTACAGTCTCATATTCCTCTAATCGCCTCTTATTTGATAGAATCTCCTTTAGGAATTTGGCATAGGATGGCATTTGGGAAATAGCTTCAACAAATGGGATGTTAATATGCAATTTTTTAAGGATTTCTATGAATTTCCCAAACTGTTTTTCAAGCTTAGCTTTAACTTGCCTTTGAGGGAAGGGTAATGGAGGCTTATAAGGTGCAGGTGCTACATATCTCTCAACTTTCTCACTACTGTGCTCTTTCTCACTTGACACTAACTTCTCACTCTCATCAACCACATCCTTATGGTCATTCCTCATTATTGGTCCCTCTAACTCTTTTCCACTCCTAAGTGTGATGGCATTGATAGATCCCTTTGGATTAGTTTCAGGTTGCCCAGGAAACATCCCAGAAGGTCTGGAAGAAGAGCTAGATTGTTGGGCCACTTGAGTGATCTGATTCTCTAACATTTTGTTGTGGGTGGCTAAGGAGTCAACTTTGGAGGCTAGGTTCTTGATGGCATCGCTCATGATTCTATTCTGATTTCTAAATTCTTCATTTTGTTTATTCTGGGATGACACAAAATTCTCCATCAAGCTCTCTAAGTTAGATTTTTGGGGACTGGGGTAAGGGAGTCTAGGGGGTTGAAAACCTGGAGGTCGAAAATTTGAGTGAGGAGTCGGGTTCAGGGGTGGATTTTTATAGGATAAATTAGGATGATTTCTCTACCCCGGGTTGTATGTATTGGAAAAAGGGTCCCCTTTCTGATTAAAATTATTCATATAATTAACATGCTCAGATAATGGTGCATCAGGAGAAGGGGAGTTTCCAATCTGACATTCCACAGTAGAATGTCCAATGATACCACATATTTCACAGTTAGTAGAGTTAGATGCTACTGAATTCATGCTCATCTTATCAAATTTTTGAAATAAAGCATCTACTCTAGAAGCAATATGATCTAATGCATCTACATCATACCTCCCGCTCTTTTTGGGTAAAGAGCGCTCACCTGACCATTGGAAATGGTTCTGCGCCATATCCTCTATGAGTTGTTTTGCATCTCGTACACTTTTGTTCATCAATGCACCACCCGCTGCAGCATCCACGGTCATCCTTGTGTTGTAGAGAAGACCGTTGTAGAAAGTGTGAATTATGAGCCAATCCTCCAACCCGTGATGTGGACACATCCTTAGAAGATCCTTGTACCTCTCCCATGCATCATACAATGACTCCCCTTCTTTTTGAGTGAAGGTTGTTATCTGATTTCTCAATTGGGCTGTTTTGCTCGGAGGAAAGTACTTAGTAAGGAACGCTTCTGAGAGTTGATCCCATGTAGTGATGGAGCCCGGTGAAAGTGATTGTAGCCAAGCTCTTGCCTTGTCTCTTAGTGAGAAGGGAAACAACCTTAGCTTGATTGCATCATCTGACACTCCATTCATCTTCAATGTGTCACAATACTCCAAAAAGATTGAGATGTGGAGGTTTGGGTCTTCGGTTGGAGTGCCTCCAAATTGGTTTTGTTGAACCATGGAGAGGAGTGAAGGCTTGAGTTCAAAATTGTTGGCAGCAACATTAGGCTTCAAGATGCTAGATTGGGAGCTATGGGTGGTTGGTGATGCAAACTCCTTCAAGGATCGGTCTTGATTGCCTTGGTTTTCTTGGTCCCCCATGGTGTTTTTGCTTTTCAAATTATCCTTTGTTTCTCGTGCCTTCTTCCTAATATGACGCAGGGTCCTTTCAATCTCGGGATCACACTCGATTGGTTCTCCAAGTCGTAAGGATCTGGGCATACAAGGGTGCCTGCACTAAAAAAAAAGAATAAGTCAAACGAAAAGAGAAGAAAAATAAAATAAAACAAAATAAATGAAAGAAAATGTCTAGTCTAGTCAAACAATGAAAAAGTCAATATTAACAATGCCGAAATCCCCGGCAACGGCGCCAAAAACTTGTTCACTCAAATCCGCAAGTGCACGGATATCGTTATAGCGATGCAAGGTCGTATCCTCAGGGACTTCGTTGTTAATTACTGATTTTCACTATTTTGTGACTATCTAAACCAATCGTGTTAAAAAGTATGATTTTTGACTATCAATAACGAACACGCTAACTAGTATCAACGACGAATTCACTCAATTAAAAGAATCTAGGATTGAACTTCGGTTTCAACTCTGGTTTAAATTAACAAATTAATCAATTGTTATCGAATCTCTCAATGCATTAAGAACGACTAACCTATGATAACTATTAGTCTCTTTCGACGACTAAAAGTCGTGCCTAATTCAGCCTAGCAACCTATTTTCATGGTGTTAAACCAAATTAAACCCATTAAGTTCTTGCTAATCCCTCATGTTCTCAAGAACAGTTAACCTACTTTCGTGATCAATTAATTCTTGTTCAACTACTATTTTCCGGCGTCAATCTAACCTTTCAGTTCAAATCAACATCCTAAAAGAATTAAATCAGTGGCCAATTGAATTAATCCTAGGCAATTAGATCTAGCAGTTGAATAATGCAAATCGAACGATCAAAACAACAACAATCAGTTCATTAATTCATAACCACAGCCGAACCTTGTTCAATCCCAGATAAGAAAATTACTCACACATAATTGAAATAGAAGACATGATAAGAAGATATAAGATCATAATCATAAACTAGAAATTGAAATAGATTAGAAAGATAAACCGTAGTGTCGAAGTTGCACACAAGTCTCCACAAACAGCAAGTTCCAAAAACAAAGGAAAAACCTAATCTAAGAGTTTTTGTAGAGAGAAGAAGAGAAGAAGAAGAAGGAAAAATCCAGATCTCTAGCCTCCGGGGTGTCTCTAATGCTTCAGGGCGTCTCCTTTTTATCCTCTTGCAAAAACGTGTTGAAAGATAACTTTAAATAACGCTCCAGATCGCAAAATAACTGACTGCTGTCATCCAACACGGCTGTGCAGATCGACATGACCAGGCCGTGTTTAATTCTGTTTCTCTCTGCTTTCTGGGCTTATCTTCTGTAATCAACACGCCTGTGTTGTTTAACACTGGGTGACCGTGTAGCCATTTTTCATGCATTCCTTGACTCCTCCTTGACTCCGAATCCGCGCTAAACTCCAGTAATTCCTGCACAATATATAAATAGAGCAGTAAACAAGAACTAGGGAGCTTAACATGGCAAAAGTGCAAGGAAATACATCAAATAACAGTGAATCCATAGGTGAAACATAGTCAAAATATAGATAATATTCATGTTTATCAGGGTATTGAAAAAAAGATTTCCAATTTTAAGAGACATGCCTTTATATAGTTTGAGAAAATAAAAATATATAGCATTAGCATGTTGCGTTATTCACAATATGATTCCAATGCATGATTCTGAAGATCAATTATTTACCGAGTTTGAAAATGAAGACGTGGAGCTTGAAGAAGATGACATGAGTGCACAAGAACAACAAAATCGTACCGGTCAATGTCGTCCCAGAGCACCTTTGTCAGATGTCAAGATTTCGAGATCATTTGGCCTAAAGGATGTGGAACGATCGTGGTGGGTAATATCAGTATGTGTTTTAAAATTGATGTATATTATATTGTAATGTCACAAAAATACATTTTGACCCTAAATACATATATATTATCAATGTCGTTCGAACATGTTGAACAATTATTCATCATTGTTTCATGATGGTGGTGTCATATTAATTTTTAAAAAATTTTAAATTATAGGCATTGAAAAAAGCTCCCGAATGATGGTTGGCCGCCGTCGCCCGCCGGTCGGCTGACGGTCGTCGTTGGCGGCCGACGACGACTGACGATTGACAGGTGGCTGGTGGTGGGGAGCAGCAACGGGCGAGAGTAAGTGGTCTGGTATGACTAGTGGTTATTGATTGGTATCATATGCTATATAAATGGTCAAACTAGTTTGACCAATAACTTTCAAAATGGTTTTTTCAAAACACTTTTGAAAAAAACACCATGACATGGTGTTTTTCTACAAAAACATAATAAGAAAATCACATTGATTACCAAACATACGCTCAGTTTCTCCAAAATAAATTTCTTTCCAAAATGAAAATTAATTTAATCTTCGTCTTATTTGAAGGTTGCTAAACATGGCTGTCACTATTAAAGTCTAAGAAATTTTGGATAAAAAACTCTCAGGCTAGTGCTAGCCATGAAGCACGAACGATGATTGATCTCATCCATAATACGGGGATACATCTTGGGAAACCAAAAAAAAAAAGAAATTTTGGGTAAATTACCCTAAATCCTCAAGAAATTTCGTTGTTTTGCAATTAACCCTATATAACTTTTGTATTTTGTAAAAAAACCCCAATATGGTTTGAATTTTGTAGATAATCCCCATGAATTAGAACTAAAAACAACAAAATGGCATTTGGAAGTTATCAGGGGTTTGCTGTAATTTACTCAATAGATACAAGGGGTTCTCTGTAAAAGCATTGGGAGTTATAGTGTGATTTTGTAAAGTTCTTTGGGGGGGGGGGGGGGGGGGGGGGGAGTGAAATTAAATAATAAATTAATGCCATAAAGAGATAAAAATAAAATTGTTTTTTTTGACTCAATAGATT
>BQKN01063461.1:32666-79853 GCA_022839385.1 Asparagus kiusianus
CCCCCCCCCCCCCCCCAGTGCAATTTAAAGAATAATTTCATTCCTCAATCGTACAAAATTCAAAGAGGTTTTGTGTAATGCACAGTTTTAAAGTATGTTCCGTGACATGTACTTGTTTTCTTATTAGTCAATGTATGAGTTTAAATTGAGGGAACCAATATATAGATTGTTAAGAAAGTTTTTTTTTTCGTTTTTAAAGTTTTTTTTCCCGTTTTTCTTTTTCTTTCTCATAATGATGATATAGGCAGGTACTAGAGATAACTCTAGCCCTACAATGAATCCTAATTTGAACGTGATCTATGTTTTGCTTGTAAGTGCCGAATAAAGAATATTAACATCGGGTTACGCTCATGTGTTTCAGTTGTACTAGATTTTATGCACGTGCATGCACGTGGTTAAATATTATGATTATGTATTTTAAGTTTATTTTATTACTAAAATTTGTTCCTTGATTACTCTTTGATAATTTTTGCTCACTTTGATTAAGTATTTTTGGTTTATTTTCTTACTAAAACTTATTCCTCAATTACACTTTGATTATTTACTTATTTGATATTTGTTTGAATAGGCTACACCCAAGTTAAATTTTTATGTTTATAGGTGAATTGTCAGGAGATAAATATTATCTAAAGCCAGTTTTAATTTTAATTTCATTTAGCTTGGCATGAAATCGAGCTTGACCTGAGGAAGTATAGTGTTATGAAAGTAAAAACACTTGGAAAAAATAATATTATAAAATAAAAATGAATAATAAAGCCAACGAGCCAAGATGATTGATTTAAAATGGGCTAAAATGACAAAAAATAGTTAATAAAAAAACCATAAACTAAAGATTAATTCTAAATCTAGTACACTTTTATATGATAAAAGCATCCACATATGCATATAAAAGTACTAAAAATAGTTTATGAAAATCTCTTCTAAAGATTCCTAATTTTACTAAAAAAATAAACTATTCTATAACAATTCACAAAGCATTATCTTTTCTTGCTTCTATTTTATTTTTTATTGAGTCGAGATCAATCCTTCTTCATCTTTATCTTTTTCCTAGGCAATTCTAGAGTAGTGTCTTCATCGTCTACATCGATTGTGAAATGAGACTGAAGCATATTATCTTTCCTTGTGCTCATTCATCTTTTGTCTTCTCATCTAAATTCACAAAGAAGTTGAATATATTTTTTATATTCAACACAAACTTCTGACAATACAGACTTTGATTTTTTCCTATTTCAATAAGAATAAATGTTAACTTCATATTATATAAATTTTTTTATACTTTTAATTTATTACTTAAATAAGGTTAGGAGTTACCTTTTTTCTCTGCAATGAATTTTTCTGTTGTGCATCCAATAAGAATTTCTGCTGTGTCATAATGTTTACTTTTGCTCTGTCTGTTTTATTTTTTATGAGGATCTGAACTAAGTACATTATATTTTTCATTGTCAATTTTCTTTAGATTATAATATTAATATTTAATTTTAATATATTTATTTCATGAAGGAGGGATATCACCTAAACTTGGTATTACATCATCGGTGATTCTACAATATTTATCATCTAGACACTTATTACTAACATATTTATTCACTTTCTTGTTGCAGCCTTTGCAAACATAGAACAACTACTCAACCCTATTATAAATGGTAGTTATCGTTGCCTTAAATATACGATAGTATGTCTGTATATTGGTAAATTATTCTTAGGTTTAATTGTATAAATTTTAGAGTGAGTTTTCTAAGATTATACATCTTTCAAATGTTATAATGGTTGTATATATTAGTAATATGAATTTTTGCTGCATTAATAAAGAGGCTTAATGAAGATGCTTTTGTCTTGGTAGCTTACTCTAAAAGAGCGTTGCATATTGGCTTTTAAATGCAATATTTTTTTTTATGATGTTATATGGATGTTTGCTTGGTTTATTTACTATTCTCTTTTTCCTTTAGTAAGTTGTATCTTTGGATTGATATATATATTATTGACGCAATTTACGATGAGATGCATATCTCCTCTATAAATTTAAGATAGATATAATGTAAATTTTATATTTATTGGCATTTAATAAGAATTTTAGTAATGAACTACCTTCATATTTAGAGATATTGAATTCTAATGGTGCTATTACATAATTATCTTTGATCGTGTCTTTAAGAATTGATCCTTTGTTAGTAGTCATACCCCTAAATAAAGTCACACGCAGGGTCATGATACTATATAAGAAAAAGAAAAAGAGAGATTATATATTTTTTGTTTGCGCAAAGCCATGACATAGTAATTTTTCTTTTATCTTTCATGAAAAATGTTTCTTTAATTGGAACAAAGTTGTTCAATATATTCTTTAGGGGGTATTCAGTCGGTGTTTCTTTGATAAATATAACTTATGTTAGTGTTAATTGAAGTGATTCATGGACGTTTCGAATTATATTTGAAATGAAAACCGCTTGATTCTTTTGAATGATATATCTAAATTTTCTAATAGTTCTTTATACATAAATCTTTCTAATTTTTTACCCTATAAATATTATTACCATTAGAGATCAATATTTATAAATTATAATCAATTGATGTTAATGTGAGTGGGGTCCACCTTCTGAGGAGACAGAACAACATGAAAAGTTTTTCCAGTACGTGGGGGCCACGACATTGAGCTGGATAAAGCAAAAACGCGTGAAGAGCCAAAGCCATGTGAAAAGATAGGAAGTGGGGTCTACCTACCCATGTGTAGTGATATAACAATTTCTCTCTTGTTGCGGTTACTGCCCACCCGAGATTGTAGCTATATATATAGCTGTAATTGTTTTTTAGGTTGGTGTGCAGAGAGAGGGAGGAAAGTCGGCTGAGAGAGAGAGGTGGTTGTCTCGGGTTTTGCGCAGAGGGGAAGAAAAGCGGCTGCAGCAGTGCAAAAGAACAGAGACTCCTTTATTTGGCGGCGTGCAAGGCTTTGGCAAGGTCTTGGGGTGTGTGCAATAGGAGAAATAGATGTTTTTTTGTCTGTTTTGAGAGAGCCTTTTTGTGAGAGATTGGAGAGTTAATTTGAGGGTTTAGTTTATGAGATTGTAAATCCATTTGTATTCTCCCTCTAATAGTAGATCTCTGTGACGTCCCTGGGTTCACACAAGGCTGCAGTCCAAGGTGAAACCAGAAATGTCAAACCTGCCATGTACCCCACCGTACAATAACATGTTTCACCATCACAATTAACATCTTTCTAGTAGAGTCAACAATAGGTGTAGGTACAAGACAAGTAAAAGGGTTTTATAACAGAAACTTGATGAAATGATAGAACATCAAAATTAACACATCTCATCAACCGAATAGCTAGAATACATAGTCAAATCTGAAATGAATAATGACAATCTGGAGATCTCAACATGTCTCAAGATACATAATATCTGATACAGGAAAATAAGGCACACAGCCTTTACAACTCTAGAACATAAACCTCTCTAGTCTAAAATGTCTCAAGTGGAGTACAAAAATAAAATACATCTAATAAGAGGATAACGATACTAGTAAGGGTCGTCCTCAACCTGCGACTCTCCGGGCTCCTGGCTCGTTACCTGAAAGGGGGAGGGACAACGAGCGTCAAAGCGCTAGCGAGCAACATCACAACTAACCCCAAGGGATAGGGCTCGTTGTATATAAAAATACAGTTAATACAATGTAATATAAATCATTTACACAAACATTTACGGGTTTTAGTACTTAGGGAAATACAACACGAGCATAGGTACGTCGAGCGAAATAATCCAAACAAGGAAACCCTCATGTATATACCTTGTATCTCAAATTGTAGATCCCTAAATACCAAACCCGTAGTTGGTCACAAGAAAGATAAAGAAAAAGAAAACATACCCATCTTTACCGATAACATGGAAATAAAACGAAACTACAATAGGTGTCATGTTCAACCTAGGTTGCTATCATGTCCCGGCCAAATACAATATGTCGTGTACCCAACTTTGTTGAATAACGTGCTCAAGGTTTAGCAAAAGTCTAATACATGTTTGAAATGGATTATAGTCCAACACGAGGACTTTTATGGATTATAGTCCAACACGAGGACTTTAATGGATTATAGTCCAACACGAGGACTGCGTATAAAAAAGTATACATGTCTTATTCCCGTACATACCCTGCTATACTGACTTAAACTCGTGTTCGAAGTGTCATCTCACATGTACAGGTGAAATCATAATCACTGTATGCATATATACTTATTTACACCCAACGTGTGATTTAAACAGAAGCACGAACGAAACAGAAAGAAAGTACTGCGATGAGTCGACTCGTGCTCAAATATGAGTCGACTCAACAGAACACATTTGATAACAGAAAAGGACTTTGTGAGTCGACTCATGACAGTCATGGGTCGACTCATGACTTATGGGTCGATTCGTATACTGACGAGTCGACTCAGCAGAAACAAAAGGCAACACAACTAGACTTCGTGAGTCGACTCTTAACAGTCATGGGTCGACTCAACCTGATGAGTCGACTCGTGATGAGTCGTGAGTCGACTTACGGGCTGAAATTTGCATATATCACAAGTTAAATTCGCCAACTCGATCCATCCTCCCATTGCACTGATCTACATCTTTATAGCTATCAATTCTAGACTATGATACAGAGATAAATACATATATAGCATGAGGAACAATTACTTATATGTTAAATCTAACAATTTACCCCTAAACATGAAAAAGGGTATTTAATCAAAAGAAAACTCTTATTTTTATTCTTTAAAAATATTTCCAGATCTGAGTTTTCTTCAAAAACATTGTTGGTGATGATTTAAAATCTGAAACACATGATTTCTAGCATTCACCCTAACAAGAACATTGTTTTATACTTAAAAATAAGTCTTGGGCTCAATAAAACTCATGGAAAACAGTTGTAAACTATTAAAAACGTGGGAGAGGGGTTAGGCGAGATGTTACTCGCCTTAGAAGTGATGATGAACAGATCCCTTCGCTGAAATCCTCACAAAGCCGCTGAAAAAGCCTTTGAAACGTCCCAAAATCACCAAGATCACCTAGGGTTTGAGAGAGGAAAGAGGGGGACTAGGGTTTCTGGGGAGAACTGGTGAAAATGTAGAGTTTTCGGGTAGAGGAGAATATATACGAGTGGATAAAACCCGACCCGAAACCCAACAAACCCGACCCAGAAAACCAGAAAAAACCCCGATGAGTCGACTCATAACAGTCATGGGTCGACTCATGACTCATGGGTCGACTCATAATATAATGAGTCGACTCAGCAGAGACTAAAAGGCAACAGGACTCGATTTCGTGAGTCGACTCATGACAGTCATGGGTCGACTCATGGACTAGAAACTGCATACTATGACTCTGCTGCATATGATTTGAGATCTTGCACACTTAACCTCATCTCTGATGTACATATACGTACTCAAAAATCTACGTGGTCTTACAATCTCCCCCTCCTTGCCCCGTGGACGTAGGCAGTTTGCCGAACCACGTAAAATTGGTTTGTTTGAATTTGTGGCCATTGTAATAGTTTTAGGATCCCTCGACAAGTCAGTCCTAGAACTGATGAGAGGAAGAGCTGATATCTTACTTTGTTGAGATATTCGCTTTAGATTCTTGTCTCCTTGGTGAGACGGGAATTCTTATTGATCTTTCTCTCTTATTGTGCACCAGAAATTCTGCCAAAATTTCCCCTGCGCACAACAGTTAAGCTATTATATTATATTTTTTATTAGTTTTTTGTGATTTAGTCTGATATTAATTAATGATACTTATGTATTTTTGCTGCTCTAACATATTGGTAAAATTATATGCAGTTACTTTAATTTATACAATAATATTAATTTCTAATCTATCATATATATTTTTTAAATTTTTATTCTTTAACTGGATATTTTTAATTTGTTATTATTACTTTTTTTTGTGCTAGTATCAACTTGACTATTTTCAGATTCTGAAAAGGGATAGTAAATCTTAAATTATAAATTATATTTATATATTTTAATAAAAGAATATCACACTATTACTCTTTCCTTTGCCAAGTTCTAAATTTTTAGCTTTTTATTTTGTGTAATTTTAAACTTTAAGAGTATTTTGTCTAATTTTTAAAACTTTTTTGCTTTCTTTTGTAATACTTTATGTAATAAACTGATATTACAGAGATGTTTCATATATTTTATTAATCTTATTTAAATTATTGAGCTATAAATATTTCAAGGGGTATTAGGATAGGATATAAGTATGATTAGGATAGATTATAATTTAAATTAAATATTTAAAATAGTATAGAGTAATTTTGACTATAGAAAGCTTTTCTCGAACTCGTGCTTCTAAATGGAGTATAATTTTTGTTTTTCTTAATTTTTTTAATAAATTTGAGAATAACTTTTATCTCTTTAATTTGTTTGGTGGATTTTGTAAATATTCTATCCACATTATGTACATTTGTAGGTCTACGTTGTTCTCGGGTTCGACCTTTAGGGTAGACATTATTTATCTTATTAATTTATTTGGTTTTTACATATACGCCCTTCATTTAGTAGACATTTGTAAATTTGACATTTAATAATTTTATTTAGATTTACATTTCAATTTAAACTGTATCCTTATCTTCATATTATGTATATCCAATAATAATTCATTAATTTATCAACTTATTCTTATTTAATGGAATAATATTTGAATTCTAAGGGTATTTTTATCTACCGAAAGATTTTCCCGAACTCGTGCTTTTAAAGGGAGTATGATAAATGCTCATCTTTAACGTTCAACTATCTGAATAAGAGGGGGAAAAGAAAAGAAAAGAAAAATCAAAGATTAATAGAATCAAATCAGCATCTCCAATTTCTCTAGCTAGTTAAGAGATAACAACAGTGATAGCTAGTACCCACAAATTTGCATTTCCTTTTTTGTTCCTTCGGCTAGAGCCCATTGAACATATACTTTTCTTTGAATGCAAGAGAAAAAGAATTATTCTTTGACGATGCTATCTTCATTACTGTTAGTCATCAAGTGTCGCTTTTTGAAAGGAGAACCTAGAGGGACAGCACATAATTTTCTCTATGTCGGCACACTAATTCAGAATACACTTTTCTCTTGCCAAGCTTCCTCGTAACTCAATATTTCTCTATCCAACACAAGGCCAAACTCAATATCCTAGTCTGAACAAAAAAATGGAATGTCAAAAAGTCTTCAAAAGATTTTAAATTGTATATCCATGTTACTTCCTGGGCAACCACAAAAAGAAAAAGAGCGGGTGGATGATCTAAAGGGAGGACCTTTGATTAGTACATTGATCTCCTACGTACCTTACATGTTTTGCATTGATGGAAAGATTCTCTCAACTCGTGGAACGTTAGTGCAATTTGAATACTGAATAACTACAGGATAAAATGAACGAATCGCTGACTCTAATATTGATAATGAAGCGCACGTAATTTTTCATTTTACTTAATATATATAAAAAATATATGTAAATATGGAGGGTCAATTACCCTCAACGTGAATTTGTTTCCATCACAAAATATTGTTCAACTCTTCTCGTAAGTTAAAGTAATGGCCCTACCAAAACCTCCTGCACCTCATAAGTTAAAGTAACGATCCTATCTGGCACGGTGCAGAAGGCTCTGATGAGCCACGTACACCTTGTAACGAACAGGGAGGCGGCAGTGAGGCCATTTTACCGCCCTCCTTTGGCTTTCAGAATCCCGCACCGTGCGGCTTTCTGATATGATCCCTAGTCTGTATAGTTAGGACTTAGGCCCCATGACACATGGGGCTAGGATGTTTGGATCGGTATTTGAGTGCTTAACCATGTGACTCCCTTTGGGGGCGCATGCTAATGTAGGGTAAATGGACTCGAATGAAGATAGAAAAGGGCACATGATCCTCTGTTTCCATGCTTTCCGATATGGCAATTGAAGACCTAAAGGTCTCGAGTCCGTGATCCAAGTAGGCCCTTATACTCTCGTGATAGGTTTAGAAATTAGTTAAGAGCTAGTCCCAATGTTGATTTGTCTCAAGTGAAGAATGCAATGCACCAAATTAAGCTCACTGTTCAATTAACTCATCTACTTGATGTAGTCACCTAGCATGCATAAAACCAAATATCAGGTTTCAAGAATGATGTTTCCAAAGGTGAATTATGCTACACAAATCTACGACAAATTAGTAGATATTGACATTGAAATATCCTATATATAAACCATTTATAGAGGGTGTGTTTTGACAATTCCTCAAATGAGAATATAGCTAACCCTAATCTCATTTTTTAAAAGGAAAATATATTTTTGGTACACGTGACACCAACATAACAACCATATATAGCACCTACGCCTTTCACGGCATGGGAATCAAACCTTGGCTCTTTCACGGCTAGTCTCATTTTGGAGAAAAAAGTGTGGTAAGAACTGAGTTAGTAGTGATTTATTTTTCCTTTAATCCAAAAATGACAGTTAAACTGGTTTTCTATTGACCAACCTCCCTTTTGTTCAAACTTCGTTTGGTTTAGAATAATACTGGATCCTGATCCCAGTTTTATCAAGGAGTTGTTAAACACACCTTCAAAAAAATTACCATGAGTTTTTAACTAAACTGTTCAGCACTGGGAACCGCTAGCATAAGTTGACATGTGAACGCACACAACTACAAAACAACTCGGTTGAAGCAAACAATTCCTAGTTAAAAAGGTTCATAAGCATTACGAGTTTAATAAATTGTCAAGCCATGTGCATATGCATTGACAAGTTTCTATAACAATAAATAGTTTTGTCGAGTCTAGGTTTGCTGTTATTGATGAAAGCAGCAAACAATCTAGATGTTTGATTAGGAATATGAAAATAGTCTTCTAGTGACGAGGGCAATAGGTATGAGCTGACAGCTCATATCGTAAAATAAGCTACTCAATCACAAACACAAGACCACACACCTATTCGATGTGAAACCTAGGTGACCTAAACACTATTGTCATTAGAAGATAAATCGTTTTGCAAAATGAATTGTCAGGTCATATACATTTTTTCTTTTAAGTATATATTATATTTTATTTGGCAATAACAAACATTATTATTCAATTCTGGGCAACAACCAAACTTTCCAAACTTCTTTTGCGTTAAAAAGAATAAAAATAACTTTTCGAACTTTATACATTGATCTTATTCTTACTCGGTTTCATTATTTGGCTGTCCGGTCTTAAAATAGTATTGGATCTGGATAATTTTTATATAAAACATTTTTGTCTTTTAATACTTAATTTGTGCACTCGGGCTGCTAAGTGCTAACCACTGTGGTTAGGTACAAGTATATATATTTTTTCCTTCGCTATTTTCTTTTCTGGAGACATAAAATAAAGTAAAGGAAACTCCGACGACATAAACCTATATATATAGCCAGGCACAAGTTCTTCGGCTATATATTCAGGAATTCACAATTGCATTCATGGAGCATAATATCAGAAATTTACAATTGGATTCATAGAGCATAATTAGTACGTAGTGGTGGATTTAGAATTTTGTCTCAGTAGTATCTCTGCATCCTAATTCAGTGATGTTCTTATCCTAGTTCTAACAGTGTTTTAGTTAGTAAATATGTGTAAAAATACGTGATCTAGTGGTGTCTCGAGAGTCTGTGACACCACTGAATAGATAGTAACAGAATCTGATTTCGTAGTTAGAACCTTTTGCTTTTTGAAGTGTTGCAAGTGTAATTGTAGTTATCCATGCCATCTTGTAAGCTCCCCAGATGATCACATGGAGATCATGGTAGTTTAAGCCTTTAAGGGCCTAACAATAGACAAACTGAGCACTAAGCAGATCTAAAATTACCACTCATGCATCCAAACCCACGCGACTCCTTTCATCTCTTTTTATGCACACTCTAATTTAAGAAGAAAATTTGGTCTCATTTTGAGAAGAAAATATGTTTAGATAAAACTGAGCATTAATATTGACCTAATTTTTTAAGGCCAGAATTAACTTTAAAATACGTTTTATTTCAAACAACCTTCTCGTTGGTCCAAAATAAGACCAGATTTGTTTAAAAATAGAGTCATGACAAGCCCTGACTTAATTTTATAGTGGTTCCCTTACACACACCCTCAATATCGTATAAATCCTTCCACTTCACACTGGAGTTTTCGTTGCACTCGAAGGAGAGTTCTCAAATTGGCAACATTTTGTCATTACGTTCACTTGAGATACAATTTCCCACCTATTCACATATTTCAAAAATTAATCTTTTTAATACATGCATATGGGGCGCTAGAACTATAGCAACAAAAACTTATACTTTTATTTCAAGATTGAACCTCTTGCATGAGCTCAGCTTTTCCAATTGAACAAACTCTACAAATTATTCTTCTCACATGCTAGTTTTCTATTCCATAGTCAAGAAAAACCACAAGAGAAATTAACATAAATTTCAATACCAATTAATGATGAATTAAAAAAAAAAATTTGTGAATCCGCGCCACATAGGATTTCGCTGATCAAAACAAAGGACTCAAGCCAGAGGATCAGCCAACTCAGAGCCGACTAATCAGACGACTTTGACTAATTATTTTAATTGTTCCCTTGAAAATACCTCCCAGCACCAATAGGCCTCTAACCCTACCTCTTCACATTGGAAAGAGCTAATGAAAAGGGCAAATCTTATATTTTTTGGTAGCTAAAGGCCAAATTAAGGGTGAGATGTAACCTAAGTAAAATGGGATAATATTGTTTAACGCCATCACTAGTGTTTACCCCTAGCCTTAACCCAATTAGAACAGCTCATGCAAAAAATAGTCCATGTTGCTTGTGTAAACAAAAGGATAGAATTACCAACTAACAACTTATCAAATTCCATATCCACCTAACTACATCCACGTCTCATGTGAAGCCCTAGCGTGGATAAGAGCAACAACCCTAACTTTTTAAAAAATGTTACATACTCACTAATCCTCATGTATGTCATAAGCGGTGAGATAAAAAGAAAAAGAAGTGAGGTTAAAAGGAAAATGTTATTATTCAGATAAACCCACAACATCTTTCCTATTTTTAACTTAGTCCCTCAAAGCATTGAAATTGCAAAATAGTCCTAGAAATCCCATATGTTACCGCATTAGTCATTAATTACCTTGGTTTTTTTTTCCATCTGATCCCTTAACCCTGATTGATCAGTGATTAACCCAACATAAGGAATTACCTCTGTAAACTCTCATATTTGATGACCTAATATGGCTAATGCTCTTGATGACAAGGAGTAAACAGAGTTTTGGTTAATGCATGCTTTTTGGGATTAAAGATGTTTTCGAATGTAAGTTCTCATGGAAGAGGTCTCCTTATTATTTCTTTGGATTTGAGCTGTTGGCAGTTGAAGGTGAAGAGAATAACTGGAAGATCATCTCAGCCCGTGCATCGCACATGTCTGAAACTTATAGGAACAATAGCTTACCATGGGGCCCAAATAACAAATTTAATTATGATGGGGACTAATTTAAAAATTTTGAACGATATTAGGGATCCCCATCTAAAAACCCAAAAAATAAATAAATAACAAAGGTGGGATTTTTTGGATTTGG
Source organism: Asparagus kiusianus (assembly GCA_022839385.1). NCBI lineage: Eukaryota > Viridiplantae > Streptophyta > Magnoliopsida > Asparagales > Asparagaceae > Asparagus > Asparagus kiusianus. The sequence continues at coordinate 44,214 of BQKN01063461.1, forward strand.
ATCCTCTCCACTACAAACAAATAGTGGAGACACCACTATTTTTAATCTCAATCGTTGATTATTTAGTAGGTGGTTATGATACAATCTAAATCTAACACTTACTATACTTACGTGTATTACACTCATTCTTAATTTGTATTAAAAAAAATCATAACCATAAACTAAATAATCAATAGTCGTGATTATGTAATTGTCCCTACACTAATTTTTTTTAACGGTGAGGATACAAATCGGAGATTTTTAGCCCAAGAGAGAAGAGACAAAGGGAGAAGGGTTGAGGGCAGAGGGTATTTAATCTCCTCAACCTCTGCCTATCCTCTTCGTTCTGCTCGCCTCCATTTTTTCCCTCATTGAAACAAGAGTTACGCTTCGCCATTATCGATCTCCCCCTTTGTATTCTCAATAGTTCGAGAGAGATGAAGTACGTATTAGTAACTGGGGGTGTCGTTAGCGGGCTTGGCAAGGGAGTGACGGCGAGCAGCGTAGGAGTTGTTCTCAAAGCTTGCGGGCTTCGAGTTACATCCATCAAGATTGGTACTTTTTGCAATTTCTCTCTTAAAAATCCCTTTTTGCAATGAACTCATTTGTTATTTCTTCTTTAGTGAGGGTTTCTGGGTGTTTTTTTTGGGAGTAACGGGGTTTTTTTTTATTTTTATCCTATTTTTTTTTGTCTTTTGTACTTGTTTATATTTTTTGGGGTTTTGGCACTTGGGTTGATCTTGTTATGCTTTTTTAGATAAATCTTGGGACACCCTTTTCATCTTTTTGATGTGAGATTAGGATTTTGAATGGTAGGTTCTTTTATTGAACGAAAGTGGTTTTTTGGCTAGCTCAACCAAAAAGGTTAGTTAACAGTAAGGTTTTAAAAAAGTGGATTTGTAACTTTGTTTGCTATCGAGATTGAGGGATGTGATGTGCTAAAAAAGTTTTGAGTTTTGGAAAGAAGATTCAAGAGTTCTGGCTCCCTACATTTGGTTGGTGTTCCGATGAGCATGTAATCTAGTGGGGATTTTTTTTTCTACGTTATTTTGCTTTTTTCTATTATCTTTTTATGATTAATTTTCATGAAGGGTATTTTCTTGTGTAGGCTTATTTGGTCTTAGCTTCGCAGTAGGCTTCTTTGGTCTTGGCTTCTCAGCACATTTTTTAAAGTCGAAAATGTACCTAAATTTCATATTTGATAGGGATTGGATTGTTTCTTTAGTTTCTTTTGATCTACAAAGTTTATAAGCGACAAGGGAGAAGAGTGGAGTTCATGTTCATTATCTGCAAGGGGATTAGCAAATTTTTTTGGGGTCCCACTTATGTGCAAGGGTTGGATTATTACTGGAAAGATCTTGCAGAATCTTTGTTTAATTATGCTTCTTACGTGACATGTAATGTATTCTGTCTTGGCCATTGTTCTGATGTTTATACCATGGAAATTGTGAGCTTCCATGTTTTTCTCTTTTTCCAACATGTGCCTTTCTTCATTGTAGCCACCATTGATCTTTGGATATGCTTTTTAGGTGAAAGTTGTTTTTTTCCTCATTAATTTTCACTATTTACGTTATTACTAGAGGATTGAAGAATAATGTTTATGAATGAAAATAGACATATTTCAGGAGAAACTGAAGTTAGACGGTGGGCAATGTTTTATGCTAGGCATCCGAGGCTTTTGTTGAAAACAACACAGGGGACACAAATCTTTGTTGTTTTAAATTTGAAACAATCTACTCTTTAACAATCTACCACTGTTTCCTTGTTGTACCCTTTATATTTACAAAAATGTTTCCCCATTCAATGTCATTTAAACTTGATAACAATTCAGATATAATTCGTCTTTTCTGGTTTAAGGTAATTTTGGATCTGGAAACATGAAGAGAAAAAGAATGAATTGATAACTATGGGATACATTTTTGTTTTCCTTTTCCTTGATTAGAGTGGAGTGCGGTGCTATGTGTTATCTTTGGTGCTTATGTTTGTTCCGTTGCAACTGTGAGTCAACAGGGTCTATTATTATTATTATTATTATTATTATTATTATTATTATTTGATATGGGAATACAACCTAAGATTTTGGAAGCCATATTGGAACCTCCCAGTTATCAGGGTCCATCATTCGCTACTTAACTAGGCTTAACATAGATTGAAGTAAACAAACGCCAATTTTTTTGTCTTTGTTTATTATTATCTGTCTATAGGGTTACACTTGTAATTTGTAAATAATCGACTCTATGATACCATCTTGAAAAATTCGAATCAGAATTCGGATAAAAGTTCACACTTTATTTATATATTTTCCTCTTTTGTGGTTTCTCTCATAGTGACAGTTGATATTTGGCCCAATGGATATTTGCAGATCCATATTTGAACACTGATGCGGGAACCATGTCACCCTTTGAGCATGGAGAAGTTTTCGTTTTAGATGATGGTGGTGAGGTAAGAAAATTTTAAGACATTGTAATTTTGAATATGTTCTTCCTGTGGGTTTTTTTCAGCAATACATGTATTTGACCTATTATCCTCTTACTGTTTTTCTTTTCAATGTTTGACCTGCTGTCTCATTCCTTGGGTTTAAAACCTTGTGTTTTAACTTTATCTTGTTTTATTTGTAATCTGAGTTCTTTACCAAATGCTGCTTACTTCAGACGATTATGTTTGGCTTAAGCAATTTTGGTACCTTTCTTGCTGTTCATTGACCTGTGATGTTACAGGTTCTTTGGCCATATGTGAAAAATCCTAGAAAGTTGCTTTGTTTTATTCATAACAATTTTCTGTCGTCTTAAGTTTATGCGTTTAAATAACTATTTCTTTTATCTTGAAGGTGGACTTGGATCTCGGGAACTATGAAAGATTCCTAGACATTAAATTAACCCGTGATAATAACATTACCACTGGAAAGATTTATCAGGTGCTATTTATTTGATAGAGTTGATTGTGTTTTATTATGCATTGATAAGCTTAAACTTTGTAAGCACATGCTCATATTTGTTTCTTTTGATGTTGTGATTGATGATAGTCCGTCATTAACAGGGAGAGAAAGGGAGATTATCTAGGTAAAACAGTCCAGGTACATGACAGTTGTGAATGACATTGATATATTACTTCATTTTTTATATGGATTAAATGAAGAAAGCACTCTTTGATTCTGAACTAGTTCCATTATTTGTTTTTAAAGGTCGTGCCACACATTACAGATGCTATACAAGAGTGGATCGAACGAGTTGCAAAGATACCTGTGGATGGCAAAGAAGGACCTGCTGATGTTTGTGTTATAGAATTGGGAGGAACTATAGGTGGCAATCATTTCTCAGTTGCTTATTTATATATAAAATAGCAAATAGTAACTCTTTTGGATGTCATTTTTCAGCTAAATTTTCGTGACATTCTTGATGCAGGTGATATAGAATCAATGCCATTTATTGAAGCATTGGGACAATTTTCGTATCGTGTAGGTGAGAAATCTCTGCACTTGCTTGTTCAGATCTGATTGCTTTGTTGCCTGTCAACTATCCTACTGATTATGTAATGATTCTTAATTCAGGCCCTGGTAATTTCTGCCTTGTTCATGTGAGTCTTGTACCAGTTTTAAATGTAGTTGGAGAACAGGTATATATCTCTAGATTCTTTCTTTTTGCTTAATCAAAATTTATCTATCATCAGAATTTCAGTCTGTCTTTTAAATTTCATGGTATTGGAGTTTTAACTTATTAAATTGATGCAGAAAACTAAGCCAACCCAGCATAGTGTTCGAGGTTTGAGAGGACTTGGGTTGACACCAAATATTCTGGCGTGCCGCAGTTCATCGGCACGTCTCTTTTTCTTCCCACTCAATTCTTTCTTTGCGCATCTTCTTATTATTTTTTATATGTTTGTTCGAATTATTGCAACAGGCACTGGAAGAAAACGTAATAGAAAAACTCTCGAGATTTTGCCATGTTCCGGTACTGTAACTTGATAATTGACTAATTGTTCAATTTCTTTTTATTTTCTTTTCTTTTATTTTCTTTTAGAAGGAAACGGCACTTATTAAATTTGTCAGATGCTAATTTGATTGATATTCATTTTGCAGGCTGCAAATATCATTACTCTTCATGATGTAACAAATATCTGGCACATTCCTTTGCTTCTAAGGGTATCTTATTTTACTTTTGCTAAGTCAAGCTTATGTTGAGCTAGAATACCTTATCAAGAAACATATTTCTTGTCGCATTTTATTTCTCTAGGAGCAAAAGGCGCATGAAGCAATATTAAAAGAATTGAATCTTCAAAGGTTTGCCTAATAAAACTGAGCTCTTTTATTTCAGTCTTCTATAATTATTACTTTGGACTTTTTATTAGAGTCCTCACAGATTGAATGGGGAGTAAACTTTTCTTTGTTTGCAGTGTTGATCGATACCCAGTGCTGGCGGAATGGACAGCTAGGACTAAACTCTGTGATACACTTCGTGACCCTGTAAGTTTCGTATTTTCTTTGAACTCATGGTTTCATGCTTTGGTACTTATGTAGACTTAACAAAATGAGATTCTATGTATTTTACAGGTCAGGATTGCTATGGTTGGGAAATATACTGGTCTTTCTGATGCTTATCTATCTGTCTTAAAGGTTATTTTTGACTTGTCTATATTAAAAACATTCCATGGCTTTGAAATTTTTAAGGTGGACTCTCTTGTCGTTTAAAGAATGCAAGTCCATTTAGGGATTTGGTTATTTTCTATCTCAAAGATGTACTCCGTTTCCTATGAACCTACCATCTGCATTAAAAGCACTACTTAATAGCTAATTCTTGCAATTAATTAGTTGCTAAAGGTGATAAATAATGTCATGTAATTTATGATCATTCTCCAACTCATTTGCATTAGGCTCCTCTTGGTTTCTATTAATGGTTGCTATGATTTTTGCGCAATATTGATTGGCTTATGAACTATTTTCAGGCCCTTCTGCATGCTTCCGTAGAATGCCATAAGAAACTCGTAGTGGACTGGGTTGCTGCTTCTGACCTTGAAGATGCAACCGAAGAAGAGGTTTATATTTTTTTCATTGATTGGTTCCTTTTTAGTGCTCAGTGTTTACCTTTTTCATCGGGTTAATTTCACAGAACCCCTGATATCGGTGGGTTTTGCACACTTCTGAATTTTTTTATCTCACAAGAAGCCTGAACTTTGTGGTGTCTCATAAAACTCCCTTAGTTTTTTACCTGTACCCAAAATAATTAGAAATGTTTTTGAGAGAGAAAAACCTCCAATTTAGTCATTTGCCATCTACAGGCAATGTGCCCCCGAGGGGCTTTGTGTGGCAAAATTGTTCAGGGGGTTATGTGCAAACCCCCCCAACCCCCACCGCCCCCCCCCCCCCCCCCCAAAAAAAAAAAAAAAAAAAACTTCAAAAAGAAAAGGGGGGGTGTGGTGTTTTGTGAAAGTAACCCTTTTTATTCCTGTATTAAATAATCGAAACGTTTAATTTCTCTAGGCCCCTGATGCTTATGAAGCAGCGTGGAATCTTCTGAAGGTAGGAAGGCATCTACTATCAGGTGTTACTCCTGCATTTGTATTATTACACGATAAATCCTCTAACCATATCAATAAAATTTATTGCCAGGGTGCGGATGGTGTATTAGTTCCCGGAGGTTTTGGTGACCGAGGGGTCCAAGGGAAAATGCTTGCAGCACAATATGCTAGAGAAAACAATGTCCCATTTCTTGGCATTTGTCTTGGCATGCAGATTGCTGTCATCGAGTATGCTCGTTCTGTGATGAATTTACAAGATGCTAATAGCACAGAGTTTGATCCAGATGCAAAGAATCCATGTGTGATATTTATGCCAGACGTACTCCCTTATCATCCTTCAAAATGTTTCCAGTTTTCAATATTTTTTTTAACTACAAGTATGTAACCGGGATTGTAATTTGTAGGGTTCAAAAACCCATATGGGGGCTACAATGAGACTAGGATCAAGAAGGACTTATTTCCAGGTTAAAGACTGCAAGTCTGCAAAGCTGTAAGCATATATTAAATGAACTTATGATGTGATGTTTGAGGTCGGTATTCTTTAAAATACTCATGGTTGATGAGAGACTGATTCCTATTGTTGAACTTTTATTAGGTATGGTGGTGTCAATTATGTAGATGAACGGCATCGACATAGATATGAGGTTGGTCCCATTATTATTCTACATTTATGTCAAATGGTATGTTCATAGTCGCAATCTGTTAGATAACCAAGGGATCTCCTGTTTTAGGTAAATCCTGATATGGTATCAAAACTTGAAAGTGCTGGCCTCAACTTTGTTGGTAAAGATGAAAGTGGAAATCGTATGGAGGTAATTTTCTTTTTGCTTCTTTATGCTTTGGTCATTGTTTGAAAAGTTTTTTTCCGTTTTATTTTTTATGTGTTAATATATTATTGTTTGAGCAGATTCTTGAGCTGCCGACTCATCCCTATTATGTTGGAGTTCAGTTTCACCCGGAGTATAAATCAAGGCCTGGAAAACCTTCACCTCTTTTCTACGGTAATTTCTAACTTTTCTCAAGTTTTACTAAAGATCTTACTTTCTGTCTCGTAACTCCTAAGAAATAATTTTTACGAAAAATCTCCATGACTAAAATTGTCTTTGGGCCTTGGTTCCGTTATAAGTAATTGCTCATTCTGCATGATTCTCCTGCTTCTGACTATTCCCCTCCTAATCTTGTTTTCGAATTAATACTTTCAAATAGTGCACAGTTCTTAAATTCACTTCTAAACTTGGATAGGAGAACTCAACGACGAATCTCAAGCTCTGTAACTAGTGAAGTGGCTCCTTTGCTTTTCTGTGAAGCGATCAAAGATTTTGACCAACTAATAATAACAAGTGTATCTCGGTGTATGGAATTTAGGTCCACTTGCAGTTAGGAATCTGAATGGATTATGGATGGTCCTATTTACAATACAACTCCATATTCGTAGTTTTGCAAAATGTATGTATCTTTATCTGCTCTGTTACATATAAATATAGACATGGAATTGCTTTTTCTATCATCCCACTCAACATCTGAATATCTAGCTTGCGCAACGTCATAACCCTGTCTAATATTATGTAGAGGGGCATGAATGATTTTCATTGGATTGCAGTTTAAAGTTAAAGGTTGTTATCATATTTCCTTCAAGACATTGATCATAATCAGTAATATTTAGTTATATTTGAACCCTATACACAATCTATTTTATTTTAATACAAGTATTAGATTTAGCATCCGATCAATATTCATATTTGCATTTGTATGCAAAAAGAGAACAACACATGTACAACTATCCCTTCAGCATGTGTGCTGTTATACATACCCCTTTGAATCAGTTTATTTTATATTTTTGATGATGTGGAGATAAACTAATAACGATGATTGCTAAATAAGGTACTTATTGTCTATTTAAAAGCCAGAATTATTTCTTTATGAATATCATATTCTCCATCTTTCGCATTGCCTCACCTATTATACAATTAGTTAAGCCAGTGAGCAGTAATGATATACTCAAATCTAAAGCATTTCAATTTTGCTCACAATTTACAAATACATTCCATCTCCTAGTCTTTTTTTTGCGTTGTAGCCCTATTTTATTAAACTGAGACCATGTTAACTTTCGTGGTTTCTATAGTTTAATCATGTACATCACATAATTGCATATATTAAACCTTTTATCTTATATTTCTTTATGTAATATTACAGGCCTCATAAAGGCCTCATGCGGGCAATTGGGTGCATGGCTGCAAACTCCCACCCCTGTCAATAACAGGTTCTCGATTACAAGAACTACTATAAGCAACGGTGTGGCCAAACCAAAGGCATACCAAAATGGCAACACGAAAATCCTTCTAAACGGAAGTTACTACTCCAATGGCAATGGCGTGCATGCATAACAAATGAGATGCCTGTGCTGTTTTCTTATTTTATATTGTGGTTTTCTTTGTTCAATTTTGTTTCGGGCAAAGTGGACTTGTCTGCAGACAGTAACTTGAGCATATGTTAGACTTGATAGCTTGAGGGAGTTTGCAGAGTTGGAGATTGTTCCTGGTTTTTTTGACAAGGAACAAGCTCGTATTATCTTTCGATCCATAATAGGGCTTGGGAGTTTCTTTTTTCTTTAAATCCTTTCCTCTTTTTTTTTCTTCTTGATAAGCTCAAGCGCTTGATTTTGTTGAAGGGGACTTTTTTCATACATTGTATAAAGAGAATAACCGGTAGGAATTGAAGTATATGGAGTAATGTTGAAGATAGTTCGTTGTGGTATTGTTTGTCTATGTGCGCACTTTTATGTCAGTACAAAATTTGGCAATTATCATGTTGAACTGTATATAGTTTCGTTCTTTCATGAGGATTGCATTGGGGTTTTTAGCAGCAGCAAGTGTTGGGAGTTACGTGATGCTAGTTTTTGCTAGAAAGCAGCTCCTTTTCGCATTTTGATGGTTAGATATTTGGGGTTAACTGCAAATACATCACTTGTAGTATAGGTGGTTAATTATTATTTTTCAACTATTTTATTAGTACTTAGACCCGTAATGTTTAATCAGTAGGCCTGTTTTTGCTTCTAATTTCAGGAAGGCCTTGACCAATTTGCGGGTAGAGAATATTGTTAAGAGGCACGCACAAGGCTTTGCTTATGGTTAGATTTCACTTCCGATCCGAACGTTCATAATAAGTTAGCTTTCAAGTCTTATGAGTTTTATTTATGAAAAGATATTTTTTAGTAGAAGACTAAATGTAGTTTAATGCAAAGTGAAATTATCATCGAATCCAAGGTATGCATTTTTATAACGTAAATACTTTGTTGCGTATATTTCACAAAGCCACCAAGATGTTTGGCCCTGTAAGGTTTTCCAGTTTTCTAAATATACTTCCAAATTAACCCTCGTGTTTTTGTGGGTTATCTGAGAAGTTCTGGGGTGAAGTCATGTTTTCAAATTTCTTGTAGTTAGGGTTGTGCAATCGGTCAGTCGGTTCTGTATTTGACCAAATTTGGCCAAACCGAACTGAACTACCTATCATTCAAAACCGAAGCGAACCGATTCAAGTCGGTTCGGGTCGGTTTGTTCGGTTTTTACTTGGGTACAAATGTTTTGTCCAAATTTAGTTTCATCTCTCATCTGTTGATGAAGAAATAAGTCTCTTACACTTCAATTTATTAAAATTCATAAACTATTAAATGCTACTGAATATTAGATGTAGAAATCAAAATCTAATTCCTACCAAAGATTACATATTTTTTTAGAGAAAATTTACATTACGAATTAAAGTGATCTCAATCCGATAGACAAAGTAAATAAAAAATATGCAATAACTTGGATGTTAGGTATAGTTTTTATAAAATTATAAGTCTGATCCAAAGAGAAGTCTGATATAAAAATATATCAATCGAGGAGAAAAATCACGAAAATGTTAGAATAAACATTATGGTTTAAGTTTCTTACCTCGAAAGTGAATTGATCAAAAGTAGAAAAAGCGAATATGTAATAGAGAGATAGAGAACTAGAGATACTCAAAAACCCTAGAATTGGAGAGAACACCATTGTTGGGGTATTTTATCGCTATTAGGTCACGTGAGAGAAAAAGATATCAAGGTGCAGCGAAGTAACTCTATATGAACTATAATGGGTCGGGTTTAAACAGATATAAATAATAATTAGAATGGGTAATACAATTCGGTCGGTACGGTCGGTTCGGGTTGAAAAAACTTCACAGCCGAACTCTAATAAAAACCGAACAAAACTGTCAAATTTCGGTCGGTTCGGTTGGTTCGTTCCGTTTGACCCGAGCTATGCTCGCCCCTACTTGTAGTATCTCAAAATGGGCTTCTTGGGGGGTTTTCTGAAATTTATCCAAAGTTTTTTCCCCAGCCAGGGTCTACGTTCTCACAGAAGTTACAGAAGTCAAGATATGTCGAATAATATGTCAATGAACAACAGTCACTTGCTGAAAAGAGAAATAAAAGGAAAAATTTTCAGTGCATTGAGTTCTCTCTTCCCGTTTTAGCTAAGCTCATAGATCTCATAAACGTAGTTTACTGTTTACGATTAGGCAGGAAAATCTTTTTCTATTAAAAGCGCTAGTTTGGATCGGAGCCTAGAAATTCTAAGCCACACAGCGCAATGCATCAACGCAAAGGACTAGTCTATTCTCTTATACCTACATCTCCAGTACCAGCATAACAATGTGTCAATTTGTATTTCAGGAGATTTTTCACAATGTTGCCTGATCAGAGTTCTTTCCTGAGATCTGCTACTCAACCCGAAATTTCTGAAAAAAGTTATACAGGCAGCCCCGTGCTCAGTGGAGTAGTTCCAATTGTAGTCATACGCTGCCAAAAGATGAAGTAAGAGAAGTCATGTGAGATGTAACGGAGAAATAGTCCATGTAATTCTCTATACTTTCCCTTAATTCACACAGGACAATAATCTCGTAGAAAACAAAGAAGGATATAGAGCTGGAGATAAAAAATAAGGAGCAAGCAAAAGAAATATAAAGCAGAGCTGCTGCCTGAGCATTTGCGGGCCATTAAGCCTCGAAAAGTTAGGGATGCAGCGAATGAATGCGCAATCGGTCGGCATTTCTTGAAATTGCGCTTGAAAGTGGAAGCTGCTTTTGCCGAGATTCCGAACTGTGACCTCCCGTACGGAAAGGATGATTGATGCGGATAACCAACAAAGTTTGTGGCCCAGGTGCATTCCCTTTACTATGTCAGAGAGCAACTGCATCTTTGAGTACAATTTACTGGACCAAAAGCAGAATGTAGATGGACATGGTCTCATGTAGGAGAAAATGATACTTAACAGGGAGTACAGCCACCCGAATTTCAGCGAACGAGACCAAAGAAAATGAGCAAAACAGCAACCAAGTCTGCCGCATCAGAATACCTTATTTTGATAAAACCATTTTCAGAATACAAGTTTGAAAGCTCCGTTATCCAAGCGTTATGCCCGGAGCACCAAGTCCAAAATAATTATTGCACGATCTAAGGGGAATAATGTTCTTATCCTTGATTCTTTAGCGAGAAACTTCACACGTCACAGGGTGCTCAAGGACATGAACCTCAGACATCGACAACAGAATAAGTATCCGACGACGACGCACTTCGATACGGGCGAAATCATAATCATTTCTTTTTTAAGAAAAGCAAAGGGATGCTCGCTTCGATTCTGAGGACGCAGAAAAAAAAAAAAAAAGGGAAAAAGCAATATGGTTTCGCTTGACGTTTTTAGTTTAGGGTCTGTTCGGTACATTTCCCAAAAAAAAAAGAGATGGAAAACAATGTTTGAGAACCCATTGCAGGACGTTTCAAAGGGTTTCCCGTATTTTTTTTTATTTCGTTTATTTCACATTAAAATCAAAGAAATGGAAAACCCAACCGTTGTTTCAATAGTGATTTTATCATTTAAATATTGCATTTTAATCTTACATTTCCATTTCTTGGGTTTGTTTGAACAAAAAAAAAAAAAAAGAAAAAGAAAAAGAAAACAGAACTCAACCGTCGTTTCAATAGTGATTTCAGCATTTAAATGTTGCATTTTAATCTTCAGCCGCCGTTTCAACAGTGTTTTGGGCAATTAAATATTGCCCGATGTGATATTTCCATTCCATTTCAGAGGGTTTTGGTCTAAAATGAGTTTTCTCCAAAATCTGACATGACATCCTACGTGACACTCTCATTTTTTTAAATCACACAACGAAACAAACTTGTGATTTGAAAATCCCTTGAAACCAAAATCTTATGTGGCACTATTGACATTTCCCTTAATCCCATGTGACACCACATTTCCTCATTTTTTTGGGCAAACAAACATCCCCTTATTCAGTTTGTACTATTCACAAAGTTTGCAAAATGACAAATTTTCGTTTTAGGCCTCTTTAGAAACTTATTTATCAAAAACGATCTCTTTTGAAAATATTTGCCAAATTCGATCTAGTTTCACCAACTGGCTAAAACTGGGTCGAATTTGGTGAAAAAAGTTAAAAAAAAAAACTTCACAGGACTTGAAGTCCCGTGAAGTTTAAACCCCCATAACCAAACTAATTAGGAGCGCCAAAGCTTCACGGGGCTTCAAAACCCGTGAAACTTATAACTTCACAGTATTTCAAGTCCAGTGAAGCTTCAGGTTATATTCTAGAGGGCATTGCTCTCTGGAATATAGTTGAAGTCCCGTGAAGCTTCAGGGTATATTCCAGAGAGCATTGCTCTCTGGAATATAGCCTGCAACTCCACAGGACTTGAAGCCCCGTGGAGTTGCAGGTTTAAAAAAACATGCATAGAATGTGTGCATGTTTTTTATATACATGAAAAAAATTTTACAACAATATACACACATATTTCCGTCTCATTCACAACAATATACAAAAATTTTCCGCCTTATTCATAACAATATACATGAATCAAACAATACACATAAAAATCACATATATACTGAATTACAACAATATTCATAAAATTCAACATGAATCAAACAATACATACGAAAATCACATATATAAACAATAATCGATCCACAAAAGTAACAAATTTGAACAATCTAACCATATCGTTCTCGAAATTCACACAAGTAACGAATTTGAACAAAAGAAATTCATATACATCCCAAAAGTCATTCTCTCCTTCCTCTCCCTCTCTTACCCCTTCTCCTCACTCTTCCCACCCGTCCTCGCCCCCTTTGTCCACGCTGATGAGCCTCGACGATCTGAGTATCTGGTTGTGTATGAGTCTGAGAAGTGTCGGCTCCATCAACATGCACTGTGCTATGAAAAGTGCCGGCTCTATCGGCACGCGTCGCCCTTTGACCTATCCTACGTTTTCGCATGTATACTTGACCAAATTGGCATGACCTGTCCTCATAGCCTTCAAACTTGTCGACTTGATTTTTATAGAACACGTTTGCTATTCTCTATCTGATCCTATTGAAGATCCATAACACCGTCGGATCCTGAATGTCATTGATATGCTTATTTATATCAGCCTCAATCTCATCAAAAGCGTTGATCTGCGAGTTAATCAATATATACACAACTTATCAAATAATATTGTTTGCGTCGGAAATCTTTTTATTTGAGGAATTCATTACAATGTTTATCGATTACAATAGATTCAAAAGAAGGAGCCTTTTTATAAGAATTTTCTACACAAATAAAAATAAATGAAGTCTTTCTGGAAACACACGTATGATCGTTTATTGGTCGTTGTTTGCGTGAGATCTTTGCCTGTACCGGTGACGCGTTAGTCCGTGAACCACCAAAAATCGGATCCGGTTGATCTCGTTTCACAAAGGAAGCAAGACTGAAGTAAATAACTCAACAAAGTGAGATTACTACTCTTCTTAAGATCAAAATGAATTCTGATCTCAAGGAAACAAACAGAAGGTTGCATATCTCTCAAAATCTCCATCTTTATGCGGAAATTCGCCAAGATCTCGCTAGCCTCTCTCTAAAATTCATAGGTCTGCTCTCACAGGGTCAGCACCTCACCTCCAAGCTCCAAATTTTAGATCCCCGTGTATAGGGGTCCTAGGGGTGTATTTATAGGCTTCAGATGCTGTATTTTTGGATAAGAATTCACGATTTAATCTTATCTACAGTTAATAATGGCTTAACCACGTTTAGGGATGATCCCAAGGCAGTTAGGGAGGCAATAGATCAAACAAATCCCGAAAATATCATCCGAAAACACGTCGTTGGGAACTTCACTGTGCGAGTCACCTTAATGTGACTCGGCACTGTTCCAAGTCACCTCATTGTGACTCGGAATTTCCGAGTCACATTGAGGTGACTTGGATTTTTCGAGTCACATTAAGGTGACTCGGAATTTCCAAGTCACATTAAGATGACTCGGAATTTCCAAGTCACTTCGAGGTGACTAGGATTTTCCAACTTCACAGTTTTGGTCCTGTTCCGTCATTTTGCGCACGTTTCGAAGTTTCCTTGACTTGTACGCTTTGCCAACTCGTCTCGTACGCTTGTTTACTTCTTTATGGTATCATATAATCCTTTTTGACTCGGATAATAGCGTTCATCGTCTTCCCTTCATCTCGAGCTATGTGCGGTATCCTATAAGTAAGTTTTGACGCATATAGATAGCCCCTTTAAAGTGTTTTATTCTCATTCTTTTATAGAGGAGGCTGAAATACTTTGGATATGATATACCCAGTCTTCAATTCATTAATTTCTTCAGCTTTCAGTCTATTCAGTATTTTGTCGAATAGCTAAATTCTTTCGGTACTGCGTTTATCGTCTGATCGTTGTTGAGATCTTGAACAGAAGCTGGTATATTGATATTTGAATTAACTCATGTCGTAGAACTGATCATCTTCATCGGGAGTCTGTATTTGAATCACGATTAAACTCCCAGGGATTATCCTTTGACCTAGAATTTTTCCTGAGCCTTATTTTGGCAAAATTATCGACGCGTTGACTGGCGTCGAATTTCATTGCGGTACGTTGACTAGCGTTGAACATAATTTACACTCATATGTTAACTAGAGTCTACACAGTTTAAGCTCTTAAGGCGTTGGAGCGAGGAGAATCAGTTTATACTCGTATACTCTTTGGAGTTTCGGAAATCAGTTTAACCTCGTATACCCGTTAGAGGTTCAAGGAGATACAGTTTATACTCGTATACTCATCGGAGTGTAAATACAGGCCTTGAATACATTGAATCGGGTGAAAATGAGTGAAAAATACCACGAAAACGGCTACGAGGGCGACCATGTGTGCGAGTCACATCAATGTGATCTGCACTGTGCGAGCCACATCGAGGTGACTCGCATGTGTGCGGGTCACCTCAAGGGTCACCTTGAGGTGACCCGCATCGAGTCAGACTTAGGTGGTTAGAGGAAGTCTTTAAAGACCCGATTTTTCATCTTTTTCTCTTCTTCTTCTCCAATTTCGGCTATCTTCTAGAATCCTTCCCCCTCTAAGAATTCTTAAACCCTTCACCCTCTTCCTCCTTAAATCTCTCCCTCAATGCTTAATTTCGAACGGTGAACCCCACCTCATGATCTACAGTTTCAAACTCAGCCTCTCGGATCTAAGTTTCTCATTGTGATTAGCCAATCTCCAAGCCAAGTTCTTGGTCGGATTTTAGGTGAGGTGTAAACTCTATGCCCTTAATTTTGGTTGCCTCCTTCAATTTTGATTCTTTTCTTCTTTAACCATGACCGAACATCAAACTTTGGGGCTTTGGTTTCGGGTCTGAGGTGATAATTGATGCTCGATTTCGAGTGTATTCACAGTTCAACCAAAGTTATAGCTTCGACCTTTAGATGATAGCTAAAACACTAAACTTGATTTTGGATGAGGGCTCGGTTTTAGGCAAGAACCGATACTTAATTTGATTTTGGGATTCTTAATTTTGGCTTTGGGAATCCTTGGCTTTATGATTGATTTTCAGTTCTTGACTTGAGAGAAACACCAAAACCTCAATTTTTGGTTTTGAGATTGGCCGAACTCCTTTCTTGATTATCGAACCTTTTTTTGGTCGTGAACAAGAACTGAATCGAGTCTTGATTTGAGGAGAAAAAGTGGAAGCTTTGATTTTTTTTGAATTTTTCGGAGTTTTAATCCTTGAACTTGTGCATGGTCGAGACCCTTAACTCTTGCTCATAATCATGTATATAGCTTGAAATTTAGGTCAATACTCATGCTTGATTTTTTTGATTGCCGAAACCCTTTGCTTGACTTTTGTAAGAACCGCGCCTTTGGTTTTGTTCTCGGGTGTGAATCAAGGCTCTTGGCTTGTATTTGGGACGAGAATCGAGGCCATTGCCTGGTTTCGATTGCTTGATTTTGACATTCGGGATGAATTGAAGCTTGGCTTATATTCATGTGAAAACTGAGCCTAATTGAGGCCTTTGAATAACAACCAATTTGGATTGTAACCCCTCGACTTAAGTTTGATTAACAGTCAAAGTTTGAATTTGATTTCATGTAAAAATCGAACTTGCTGATATGAACTTGATTTACCCTCTTACTGTAGGCTGTCTAAAAAAATTACTGCAGATAGCTGATCCCCATCAAACACTAATGATGGAAGTTACAATCTCACAATTTCCATATTAACAACTCGACAATGAAGGTTACAATCGAATAACTTTCACATCAATAAATGAAGACTACAATTAGAAGATTTTCATGTAGATCAAGAAATGTTACAATTCGACGACCTTCACGACAACTGATGAAAACTCTGATTCAACAGTCTTCACAATCAACAACGAGTTATAATCTGACGACTCTCACATTTTAAGAAGCTAAAGCAAAGATTACAGAATGACAATCTTTGTAACACTCTGACAAAAGAGATTACAAGTTAGCGATCTCTTCAGTCTAAGATGCAGAACTCATGTCTGCATCCCAAAAATGAAACTAAATGGCCACGTTCCAGCATTAAAGCAATGTAGCTCACAATCAGCTGCAAAAGCATCTCATAATCAGCTGCGAACGCAGCTCACCTTCAGCCGCAAATGCAACTTAGATCCAACTGCTAACGTAGCTTTCAAGTGCTACAAACACAGCTTCCAAGCACTGCAAACGTAGCTTCCAAGCGCTACAAACGCAGCTTCCAACCACTGCGTTCGAACACAGAATTCACACCTACCAATGCAGGACCTGCGTTTGACTCGTTCAAACAAGAGCTAAACGGTTTCAAAACCGTTTTCTCCCCACGATTTGAAGGAATTCTGCTCTACTTAGGAGCAGATTAAGGGGGTAGTTACACCCCTTAATCCCCCTATAAATACGAATAAACTCAACTGAGTTCAGGATCGGCTTTTTAAATCAGAAATTCCTGGAGATCTTTGCTGTTCAGCTGGAAGATCTTTTAAGGAATCTTTTAGAGATCTTTTCTAATTGGAGTTTGGGAGAAGAAGTTCAACATTCTTCAACCAAGAGCATTCTTCAGCAATAAGGAGCTTTGGTACTTGGTTTAAAACCAATATTTGGTTCAAATCAACTCTGTTATAGAGTTTAAACTCGTTTTGAGTTCTATAAATCGTTAAGAGTTCTTTTCAAACTAATATTTGGTTCAAATCAACTCTGTTATAGAGTTTAAACTCGTTCTGAGTTATAAAAATCGTTAAGAGTTCTTTTCAAACTTGCCACACAAGTTCTCCTTGACATCAATCAAGGAGAAGAAACCGTGTTCCACGAGGTGAAACATTCGGATCGTCAACGGAAAGCAAACTCAACACAAGCATTCGAGGGAGGCATTCCATCGACACTAAGAAGAACCCAGTTTTAAACAAAGGAAAGGATCTCCATTGATCTTTCTCTCTTTTATAAATCGGGAATCTGATACAAGAAGATTATAATTTCTTTTTCTAAGTTTGTTAGAGAGAGATTGCATTGAAAGAATTATAATTAATTCTTTTTCTAAGTCTGTTAGAGCGAATAATACAAATTCATTTTCTTAATTTTCTTCTTTCGATTTTCCCACCAAATAAAAGATGTCGACTCTGCTAAGGACTAGCTTCACCGATGAAGAAGTGGTGGCACAATCTGACGTCAACCTCGTTGGAACAATGGTTAAGAGACGCTCGTCATGGAATTCGATCTACGAAGAGGTACTTTCCTATGGATCCCTTTGTTAGACCCTAGGGGGGGGGGGTTGATTAGGGTCTTATGCAAATTTAATTCCGATTAAATGCTAATTAAAATTATATTGATTAATTTGTTCTTGTAATAAATATATGAGATGGATATGAACAAGAATGATACGAACTAGAACAAATAAAAATATACGCTAAGCAAAACACAAACATACGATATGTTTACGTGGTTCGGTCACCACTACCTACGTCCCTGCTCCTCACCTCGAGGAGATCTCCACTATCACAATCCGGTTTGGAAGTCGGAACTTCTACACACTCGGTTTATAAGTTTATCAAAAACTCTCACACAACAAACACTATGCAATCATACTTTACACACTAAGTGTAGGAACCTAGCCCGTATCCTCCTCCTCAAGTGCTCAGATACAACCTCTCCCTAGGTTTGTTAATCGACGCCACTCCTTTTGGATTCGACCCTGTCTCACGCTTCACACTTCTCTCGGTATACAAGTGTATTACAAGTGATACTCATAATAAATGATAAATACACTGATTTGTTCTTGATAACAAATAAGAACACAATGAAGCTCACTCTCACTAAATCACACACAACTACCGAACAATATATTGTATAGAAATATTATAAGCTCAATACAGTGTGTGTGATAATAGTAAATAGAAAATATGCAACTCAATAAATATAGCTAAGATATGAAATAATAAGCTATATGAAAACATGAGTTAGGAAAATTTCTCAATAGACAAGAAGAACTATAGAGGATGATGAGGATAAGATCCTCAGTTGGAATTAAAAGCCTCTTCTTGTTGTAGAAAACTTTTTTTAAAACAAACAAACAAAATCAGCTTAAACAGCTCTTAATCTTTTGTTGAAAAAACACTGTAAAACAAACTCTTAGTTATTGAAAGAGGAAGGCACTGGGGTATTTATACCCACTCAAGACATCAGCCAAAACAACATTGAAAAGACCAAAATAGCCCCAGAGAATCAAATCAAAAAATAGCCATTTAAAAGCAATCATGAGTTTGGCGGTCGATCGTGAGAAACTGGCGGTCGACCGCGAAGCACAAAAATCTAAAAGAACAGTTTTGAAAAGCTGGCGGTCGACTGCAACGGTCGACCACGAAAGTCTCTGGATGAGCCACGGTCGATCATCACGGTCAATCGTGAGACAATAAAAGGTAAAATGAACTATGAACTACTGGCGGTCGACCGCAAACTGATACATGTGTTTTTACAGGTTTTGTGCTGATTTTAAAAATACGTTAAAAATATCAAATCAATACCAAAAATAGTAAAACTTTAGGGAAAGTTTCTAGATGATAAAATAGACATGTTCGAAAAGGAATTTTTTGAAAAGCAATTTTTGTTTGTGAAAATTCAGTGTTTTTAAAAAGTGTTCATAAAACCTGTTTTTCGTGAACACAAAAATTGAACTATGATTTGTAAACTTGTGTATATATATCATGCATATATTATATATATATTATGAAGTATGAAAGAGATGTAAACATGAAATAAAAGCTATTATAACAAAGTTTGATAAAAAATCATTTGTATGATAGAAAAAGTCAAACTTGTGTTGTGTTTACATATTGAGCTTAAATATAATCATACGATATATGTAAGTAAACTACTCTTATACCTAGGTGAATGCACACACATGAACTTGAATCTTTAACTCTTGATTGCCGTGTGTTGAATTCCTGTAAAGAAAAAAACAAACCACAAAAAACTAAAAAAACAGATTAGCTATAAATTGTTTGACAAATCATCATCAAAACCATAGGGCCAACAATCTCCCCCTTTTTGATGATGACAAACAATTTATTTAATGATATAATATTCATATCAATAAACTAAATAAACCAAACATATGAATCATGTAGTTACATATGAATAAATCAACCATATAAAGAATATGAATAAACCATATAACCAAATATCAACATTATATGTAGTTTTTCCATCAAAATGAATAAACCAATAAACTAAACATCAATATGTAGTTTTTCTCCCCCTTTGACAACATCAAAAAGGGAAAAAAATAGAGCAACGCTCCCCCTGCATTCATGCATAGATTATAAGAAAATGTATGGCCAATACTCCCCCTGTCAATTTGCATAAATAACATAACAAATAAAAAGAAGAACATATATGGGAGCAAAACATCCATAACCATCCATAAACATCATAAACATCTTAACAAGCTACTAAGATCATAAACATATGAATCAAAAGCCAAACCAAAATTTTAACACAAATAGCATCCTTAACAACATGTTTTCACAATACATTATTCAGAGGATCTAAAAACCATAAAAAGATAGTCATAAGCTATCATAACCACAATAAACATAGATAGTTCCACAAGATCACATAGTTTTCAAAAACAAACCATAAAGTTATTACAACTTCAAAATAAGAGTTAAACATCCAGTTTCAGTTCTACAAAACACAAATCCATAAAATTAAGTATCAGTCACCACCATCATCAGATTCAGATGCAGAGCTAGATCCCGAACCAGAAGCAGATCCTTCTTCAGAGCCCTCTTCAGATCCAGTGTCAGAGCTGGAAGAGGGATCCTGAATCCCAAGAGACTGACACTGATAGCTAAGGAGAGTCCTAACATCCTCCTGAATGCTCGAGATCTGAGTCTCAAGACGATCCAGACGGTCAAAGACCTCAGAAGCTGAAATAGTGGAAGCTCTAGAACAAGATCGGAAAGATGATGGTTTTGTAGGAGAAGATAAAGAGTTTGAAAGTTGCATTTGAGAGAGGGAAACTCTATCAAAATATTCCTTACTAGGATCAACTTTGGTTTCATGAGACAGATCAACACCGAAGTGCTGAAGAATAAGAGTGATGAAGCAACCAAAGGGTAGAAATTTGAAATGCTTACATGCCATGTTTTTAAGAAAAATGTTTGCCCAATTCACTTTTATCTTGGCAAAAATGGCATACACAACATTGACTTTATCAGGAGAAAAATGATCAAAGCTACCGGTCTTAGGAATGAGATTCTGAGCAACAATTCGTGCTATGATTTTGGCCGTGGGATTAAGGGAATTGTTGTTCATAGGATAAGAGCAATCGGGCTTAAACAAAATATCGTTCACATTCTGATCGGTGTGTTCAATAGACATGAGCTCAACGTCACTTGATGGGATCTTAAGGATTCCCGCAAGCTCGTCAGCAGAAAATGATATATGAACATTCTTAACAGATGTATTGATGGTTTGAAGACCATCAGTTGAAGAGGAAACATATAGGTTTGCATAAAATAGATAAACAAGAAAGGGGTAATAAGGAACGTTACGTTTCACATCTAACAGATTATGCAACCCAACATCAGATAGCATCTCATGAATGTTATAAATAGCTAATTCTTCATATTTGATGTACCTACCAGATAGAATTTTCAACTTGCAAAGGTCCCTATACCTCTTAACTAGGGATTTGAAAAGTAGAAAATCCTCATAGTTGGAGGTAATAGATGATGAAGAACCAGTATCTTGTTTAGATTTCTTTCTAGGAGGCATTATAACAAGATGAGATCAACAATAGGATTTGAAAGATTAACCCTAACAGAAACCCTAGAACTTTAGAATAGAGATTCTAGAACAGTGAAATGAAGACAAGATTGGTGAAGGAAGATTACCAAACTCATTTCCCAACTGAGAATGATGAACGAGAGCCGCGGTCGATCGAAGTGGAGAGCGATGGGCGACCGAGGGGAAAATCTGAGCAGAAATAGATTTGGGGAAAAATTTCAAAATGAGGGGAATATAGAGGGTTGAGTTTTAGAGAAGAAGGAGGAACGGTCTGGATTAGCTCAAAGTTAAGATCAAAGGTGGTTAAAGATTCATGTTTAGAAAAGTTATCAAACAAAAACCGAAACCCGATAAGAAAATAAAAAAGAACCTGAAGAAATCTCTTGCGGTTGACCGTGGCGGTCGAGCGCGAGAAACATATCAGCAAAAAATAGTTAAACCTGGATTTTGTGAAAATTTTCATTTTGGACCTTAATAAAAATTTGTTTTATGATATATATATATATATATATATATATGAAAACGGCTTTTAACTATTATACCATGAAAATATTTTATTTTAGCTTAATAAAAAGAAAAAGATCAACATTTAAGCTTAAAAACCAATTATTCAAAAACAAAACAGAAATGTGAAATAAAGCTCATTTTGGTACCCAAATCATTTTGGTATCCAAATCATTTTGGTACCACTAAAATTTGGGATATGACCCCTATCATGTAAATCTAAGGCCCTAGGGTGATGAACCCGTTTGGGTGTATTTTGTATACCGATACGGTCAAAACAAAAATCGTAAACATAACCCATACGGTTGCAACTTGTGCAATGTAGAGGTTTGAATGGTTTGTGTTGACCGAAATAATGTGCACGTGGTACATTTGCAAAAATAGATTTTTCTTTGTAATTATTTTGCAAACGGGAATTTTTTTTCAAATCAAAACAAAACATGGCCAAATGACCAAAATGACCATAATAATCACATTTGTACACATGAGCATGTTTATGATTTACACTATATGTGTGTACATGTGTATGTGATGAAGAAGCTTGATGGGATGCACAATCATGAATAGGCTTATCAAGCTTTTGTGCATTATGACAAAATTTAGCTACAGGGCCTTTAAGACCACAAATAGAGTATTTGTGAATTTTGTCATACATGTGTGCATAGTGAATAGGTTTCTTAGAAGAATTATCGTTGAACTTTGAACACAAATCCATAAGCTTTTTGTTATTAGCAATACAAGTGTTTAGTATTAAATCTAAGGTAGATATACGTTTTCTCATTTGATTCAACTCATTATTGTGCATACAAGCATTGCTACTAGAAGTAGGATAAACATGATTATTTATCATAGATTTTAATTTATCTACTTCTAACATGGCATCACATTTTTCATGAAGCAACCTAGCATTTTCTAATCTCAAATTTTCATTGCATTCTTTAAGAATTATATTTTTATTTGCAATGAAATCAAACTTAGTGACTAGTGTTTCATTAGTGGATTTTATATTAACATACTTACTTTTTACATCAATATATCAATTATATAAATTTTTAAACTCAAGAGCAAGCTCATCAAAAGTAATAACATCATCGTTGTCAAGCTCGCATACCTCATTAGGGTTATCACCTAGTGGTAGTGTACATGGAGATGAGGTTTCTTTAGAACTCAAAACGGGATTTTCCAATGCTTGTTGAATAGCCTCCAAGTCCTCTTGATGTGCTTCAATAAATTTCCATAAGGTGTAAGCACTATCAAAATGAGCAAATTTATTAGAAAAAGATGAGTAAAAGACACTAAGCAAATATTCTAACAAAAGCTTGTTCATATTAAACATTCTTTTATCATTTTTATTCCCCTTGGATTTTTCCGAAGTGGGAATACTATAAGCATCCTCAATAATTTCCCATAAATTGAATTGTTTAGATTAAACAAAAAGTTTGAATCAAACACACCATTAAGCATAGGAAAAAATATCCAAATGAGGAGCAACATTAATAGCATAACCTAAACTAGATGCATCATACATATCCATAGAGATTATATGCAAGAAGCCAAATGCAATCAAAACTAGATTAGCACGAAAACGATAACTTGGAACTTTAACTCAAGGCGATTAGACCTTAAATCAAAGGGCACCAAGCTCTGATACCAATTGTTAGACCCTAGAAGGGGGGGGTGTGATTAGGGTCTTATGCTAATCTAATTCCGATTAAATACCAATTAAAATTATATTAATTAATTTGTTCTTGCAATAAATATATGAGATGGATATGAACAAGAATGATATGAACTAGCACAAATAAAAAATATACGCTAAGCAAAACACAAACATACGATATGTTTACGAGGTTCGGTCATCACGACCTACGTCCCCGCTCCTCACCTCGAGGAGATCTCCACTATCACAATCCAGTTTGGAAGTCGGAACTTCTACACACTCGGTTTACAAGTTTATCAAAAACTCTCACACAACAAACACTATACAATCATACTTTACACACTAAGTGTAGGAACCTAGCCCGTGTCCTCCTCCTCAAGTGCTCGGATACAACCTCTCCCTAGGTTTGTCAATCGACACCACTCCTTTTGGATTCGACCCCGTCTCACACCTCATACTTCTCTCGGTATACAAGTGTATTACAAGTGATACTCATAATAAATGATAAATACAATGATTTGTGCTTGATAACAAATAATAACACAATGAAGCTCACTCTCACTAAATCACACACAACTACCCAACAATATATTGTATAGAAATATTATAAGCTCAATATAGTGTGTATGATAACAGTGAATAGAAAATATGCAACTCAATAAATATAGCTAAGATATGAAATAATAAGCTATATGAAAAGATGAGTTAGGAAAACTTCTCAATAGACAAGAAGAACTATAGAGGATGATGAGGATAAGATCCTCAGTTGGAATTGAAAGCCTTTTCTTGTTGTAGAAAACTTCTTTTAAAATAGACAAACAAAATCAGCTTAAATAGCTCTTAATCTTTTGTTGAAAAAACACTGTAAAACAAACTCTTAGTTATTGAAAGAGGAAGGCACTGGGGTATTTATACCCACTCAAGACATCAGCCAAAATAACATTAAAAATACAAAATAACCCCAGAGAATCAAATTAAAAAATTGCCGTTTAAAAGCAATCATGAGTTCGGTGGTCGATCATGAGAAACTGGCGGTCGACCGCGAAGTACAAAAATCCAAAAGAACAGTTTTGAAAAGCTAGCGGTCGACTGCAACGGTCGACCGCGAAAGTCTCTGGATGAGCCACGGTCGATCATCACGGTCGACCGCGAGACAATAAAAGGTAAAATAAACTATGAACTACTGGCGGTTGATCGTGGCGGTCGACCGCAAACTGATACATGTGTTTTTACAGGTTTTGTGCTAATTTTAAAAATACGTTAAAAAATCAAATCAATACAAAAAATAGTAAAACTTTGGGGAAAGTTTCTAGATGATAAAATAGACATGTTTGAAAAGAAATTTTTAGAAATACAATTTTTGTTTGTGAAAACTCACTGTTTTTGAAAAGTGTTCATAAAACCCGTTTTTCGTGAATACAAAAATTGAACTATGATTTGTAAACTTGTGTATATATATCATGCATATATTATATATATATATTATGAAGTATGAAAGAGATGTAAACATAAAATAAAAGCTATTGTAACAAAGTTTGATAAAAAATCATTTGTATGATAGAAAAAGTCAAACTTATGTTGTGTTTACATATTAAGCTTAAATATAATCATATGATATATGTAAGCAAACTACTCTTATACCTAGGTGAATACATACACATGAACTTGAATCTTTAACTCTTAGATTGCCGTGTGTTGAATTCCTGTAAAGAGAAAAACAAACCACAAAAAACTAGAAAACAGATTAGCTATAAATTGTTTGACAAATCATCATCAAAACCACAGGGCCAACACCCTTAGCCCCAAGGCTATGCGCAAGATCCGTGTGGTCTCCAAAGAGACCAAAATGGTTGCTGAACCACCAAAGGAGGTCCTTCCCTTTGGACTGCATAGCTCGGACATCCCCTCCTCAGAAGGAGTGGGCTCAGCCTCTGCTAGACTCATCAAACGAGTCGAAGATCTTACAACCGCTCCAACACGACGGATATCGGGTCACAAGAGGCCCATTGTGGCGGCAAGCTCAATCAACACAACTGACAACGCTGTGAAGACCTTAAAATAGGCCAAGAAGAATGCCGCTCGAATGAGGAGAAGATCCTTGCGATGAGCCTATCTCTGAGAGAGTCGATCTCTCAATCAACATGAATTCCGCATTTGTGAGCCTCAGCTTGAGCGTTGCGTTTCTGCTTCAGAACACAAGCTTTATAGTAATGAGACCAAGTATGAGCCACATAATCAACCTAAAATGTAGCCTTTAGGGGCACGTTCCAAAGTCAAAACATGATCCTCAGGAACACGTTCCAACATCAGAACACAGCTCATACGGACACATTTCAATTTCAAAATGCGACCCTCAGGGAAGCGTTTCCCAAACTAAACGCGGCTCTCAGAAGCACGTTCTAGATTCTAAACGCAAGTCTTAGGACTACGTTGATATATTAGAACCCAAGTCTCAAGGCTGTGTTGATCTATTAGAACGCAAGTCTTAAGACTACGTCTCACCAACTGTAACGTCCCTGATTTTCACACTAGCTGCAGTCCAAGGTGAACCCCAGAGATGTTAGAACATGCTGTACACCCTCCTTTGTGCATATGCAAGCTTAACATGTCACTGTTGCTATTGCTCTAGCAGATATCAAACAACAATAGGAAGACACCCAAAGGCTAACCAAATAATCTTAATATCATGACAATTTTTAGAAATGAGGATATACAATAGGTATAAAATAATTTGTATTGTTCTCAAACTGGAATTTAGGAATAACACACTTCGGAACTGAAAGGTGAACATATATCATAATAAGCATTAGCACATAAATCTCATGCGCTCGCAAGAGCGAGGTGACTCGCTCATATATACTCAACAGTGTGCCCCAATCACTTTTGGAAGTAAGATTGGCTGCTACAAGCTAGCCTGCGCCTCTTTGTGCTCCTAAAGGTTTACCTAAATGGATTTAAAATAACAATGTTGTACGTTGTCAAAAACATTTCAAACAAAAACCCGTAGAAGTTTTATATAAACCGGCTACACCAAGGTGGTTACCTACGTACCCTCTCTCTCAAGGGATCAAGCCGCTCGTAGTTCATCCAAAATGGTCACGAATGACCTCAGTAATCACAAATTTGCAACAAGTAACTCATAAATCTCAAAGAAAATGATAACAATATAAAAGAATGTAAAAACTCATCATGTGACAATATCTTTGATCATAACTAAAAAGAAACAACTCCCTAGAGAGCGAGCACTAATATGAAACCCAATCCAATAACAATATAGATTAATGAGCATATGCATTCGACGTCCTATCTCATGCACATGATTAAGCGGTTCACAACCAATACAAATTTTCATTGGAGTGGTTCGTTGTCCAACTCATATTTCTGCTAGGTAACTCATAGGCCTAACCTAGGCAACAATCTGTTGAATGACGTATAGTCCTAACTCAGGCAACAGTCTGCTGAGTGGCTTGTAGGCCCATCTCAGACAACAATCTTGTGTTACCATAAACTAGCTCGTATCAATATATATTAAACTCATAATGTCAATAATGCAATAGATGATCATCATATAAACATCCGACTGCACCGATTTGGTTGCCTACGTACTCTCTCTCCCAAGGGATCAAGCCACTCGTAGTTCATCTAAAATGGTCACAAATGACCTCAACAACTCATGAATTTGCAACAAGTTTCTTGTAACAACTCAAGAAATACAACTTCCTAAAGAGCACTAACGTGAAACCCATCCCATAACGGTATAAATTTTCATTAGAGTAGCTCATTGTTCAACTCATATTTCTACTAGGTGACTCATAGGCCTAACCCAGGCAACAATCTGCTGAGTGACATATACTCTCAGCTTAGGCAATAATCTGCTGAATGGCTACTAGGCCTAACTCATGCAACAGTCTCGTGTTATCATAGATAAACTTATACCAACATATATCAGACTTATAACATCACTAAATACCATTTAGCAACTATTATAAATGATCACTAAAACGAACTTAAAAGAAAACTGTGTTAGTAGTCGACTATAAGGTGTAGTAGTCGACTATTAAGGGTATTAGTCGACTGCTATAGGTATTATTCGACTATACTATACTGAATTCCCCCTGTGCTGACTCGAATTCCCACTGTGTCGACTCGAATTCCCTTGTGCCGACTCGAAGTCACTATGTCGACTCGAAGTCACTATGTCGACTCCTCGACTGACTAGACGATACGACACCCTGTGTCGACTCGATACGCGGTGTGAGTCAACACCATGTGTTGACTCGAAACGCGGTTTGAGTCGATACGCCATGTGTCGACTCAAACCCGACATAAATTATCATATCTATCAATGGACGAGACAACACCCTGTGTCAACTTGAAACGCGGGATTAGTCGACACAGACTCCATAAGACTACTCTCAAATAAACCTTCATGTAATATATCACTCATTTCAAATCAGTATATATATCTGTAGCTTTCTGCAAGACACATGGTTAGTAAATTGACCATATCTTCCTCTATACAAACTCAATTTAAGAATTATTTCCTATTTTAGAAGCTAGACTCACACAAGATTTCATTTAGAACTAGTTTGATTTAATTTTGAGTTTATCTTCTATACCGAGTTTTTATTTGAAGTTTATACACATGCTGCAGTTTTTTGCAGAATATGTCCTTAGTAATTAAGTACAACTTTCTTTATACAAACTTAATTTAAGAATTGTTTCCTATTTTAGAAACTAGACTCATACAGATTTCATTTGGAACTGGTTTGATTTAATTTGGAGTTTATCTTCTATACCCGGTTTTCATTTGAAGTTTATACACGTGCTGAAGTTTTCTGCAGAATATATCCTTAGTAAATTGAGTATAACTTTCTCTATGCAAACTCAATTTAAGAATTGTTTCTTGTTTTAGAAATTGAACTCACACAACTTTCATTTGGAACTAGTTTGGTTTAATTTGGAGTTTACTAATTATTTCGAATCTCCAGTTAAACATCATACATGTGCTACAGTTTTCTGCAATCCATATTATATCAACCATATCCCAAGAATATCATGATTTACAACTTGATATGCTCTTGATTTCCTAAAAAAATCATAAATCGTTCCTTTATAGTTTGATTAGGCAAGATATGAGTATTTGATTATGAATTACACTTAATAATAAAATTAAATACAACACACCAAAGGAGGGTGAGGTTTAGAGAGGATGAACTTGCCTTAATGATGATTAGATCTCCAAAAAATAAAAACTAGCGGATTGTTCTTCACAAAAGATGTAGATCCACTCGAGGCCAAGCTTTTTCATTTACGAAGTTTCTTCAATTTTCTTCAAAAAAGTTTTAGTTCACCAAGGGCATGGTTCTTGAGTTTGAGAGGAGGAGGAAGAAGAAAATAAGAGAGGAGAGAGAGTGTTCATGAACTAATCCCCCTCTCTCTTACATTCTCATTTTCTTACAGAAAGAAATCAAAGGCCTAGATTAACTCTCAATTAATCAAACTCTCATCCAACGGTCCATAATAAAAGTTGACTAAGTCAAAACATGTAAAATACAGTTATTCATCCTGGTATTATACCAGCTCAAAATTCAGCTGATTTTCTCCGGCACCAGAATAAATCATCGATTTACCCCTGGTATGATCTCGATGTTCTAAGAATGGCGGTACTGACTCTGTGTCCATCCAAAGTATAGATAAAATATTAAAAATAAAAAACTATAGGTTTTGATTTGGCTCGCGCCTCTGGAACTGAAACTACAAACGAAGTCCAAGTCAACCCAAACTGAGTTTGAAGCACAAAAAACACATTCTAAGATCAATGGCATCATCCTGAGATCCATCCGATCACCAAAAATAACTCAAACTGCTATACGATGACAGACTCACTGTACCATAACCCAAGCTGCAAACAAACTCCAAATAAATTCTAACTGATTCCGTTCATCACAGAATGGTAAGAACAAATCATAAAACTTATAAAAGCTTTAAATAAATTCTCTAATAAATTATAAAAATTCTAGGGTTTTACACCAACAAAACACATACCTTGGTCTGGTGTTATTCGAACAGAACGCGATGTGGTCCGTCGTGTTCAAAGAGATCAACGTGGATTTAAGATCCATATTTAACAAGAACCAGTCCCGTCCACTGATGCATAGGGGGTTCCATCTCTAACCTCACATTTTGTGAGAGAATCTCCCTAGGTATCTGACTTAAGGGAGTTGCTTTCAAGAGAAAGATCAGTGCAACGAGCCGCTCATTCATGTCATTGTGAGCGACTTATCTCTGGGTTCTCTCAGAATGCCCATGCTGCACTTCCGAACCAAGGCGATCGATATTCGACTGGTTGACAAACGTCATCCTACCTATCAAGCGATGATGACACTATAGGAAGAAGGCTTCAGAGACCGAATATCCTGCGGTTACTATCAATGTGATCGGCAGAGGGAAACCTCAGCTCCTATCTCTGATGACTCGAAAACAAGTCGTTTGCCAATCTTTAGAGAAATTTTTGATGAGTTCGAAGGGATATACCAACACACTCAAACTCGGACGGAAGCCATTCCTCCTGTCAATTATAAACGACTGGCTACAGGAACAACATCTGATGATGAACACTCGGCCATCGCAGAGTCTTAGTCCTCAAGTTCTTTCGTAGCGTATAGGAATCCTGTTTACATGATAGGGAGCTCAGAAGACCTGACAAGGAGGGTGGATGAACATCATGCCATGCTCTAGGCTCAACAGGAGACTCTCAATCAATTGCGAGATCTGATGACTCAGCTTGTCGCAGAAAAGGTCCTAAAAGCTGAATCTTCCTAAAAGACAAAGTCATCAAAAGGGAAAGATAAGGTGAACGAGAATTCGGACCACGAAGCTTGCAGCATAAAGTCTACCTCTGAAGAAGAGAAAGAGGGCGAGAATGAGCACAATCCTCAGTCGGCCAAGAGGGAGGAATTGGAAGCCCGCCTCAACGCGATTGCTAATAGGAGTGAGCTTTAAGACGATGGAGTAGTTCGGTCTTATCCCGCAGAATGGGACATAACTCCCTATCCTCCAAAATTTAAGGCCCCGACTCTATAAGCTTTTGATGGCACGACATCGCCGAATCAACACATCTATTACTTTAAGTCGTAAACTGGAGATGTGATAGCGAACGATGTCATATTGACTCACTTATTCATTGGTATCCTCAAGGGGGTTGCCTTTGAGTGGTTTATGAAGTTGTCTGCTGAGTCTATTTAGAAATGGGTAGATCTAGAAAGACTTTTCTTAGCCAGGTTCTTTGAGTATGACTCAGAAGTCTCTGTCCAAACCCTTCTTGCCACCAAGCAGAGGAAGGGAGAATCCATAAAGACCTTTATGGAGAGGTTCCGAAGTATGGCCCTACGATGCCTATCAGGTATGACACAATCTACTTTGGTAGAAACTTACAGACATAACTTGCAGACCCATCTCCTTGCCTAAATAGGAGTAGCAGAATGTCACTCCTGGAAGCAATTGGTCTCACAAGGAGAGTAGACAGAAGAGATAGTTGCTCGGATCAAAGTCGAAGAAGCTAACAAGCCAAAGCTACAAGCGCAACGCAACCAAGGCAATGCTCCCCAATCTAAGGGATAGGAGACTCTGGCCATTGATACCAGCACTTGAACACTACCTGCGAAGCAGGGCAAATCATCGAATTAACAAAGAGAGCCTAAGCAGTATTCTTCCAAAGATGAGCACATGGACACATTATTTCAGCTACTTCGGAAGAATTACAAGCTGAAGCTTCCTGAAGTCAAGAAGCCTGATGAGGCAGGAAAGGTAGACGACCCTAACTACTACTATTACCATAGGTTCATGGGACATCCTACAAGGAGATGCTATGTTTTCAAGGATATCCTACAACATCTGGTCGATGCTAATGTGCTTAAGCTAAAGCCAGAACAGAAGACCGTATCTACCAATTTGATATCGGTCCAGTTTGGAGATTTTCCTCCCATAGCGGCCGCAGATGGTATTATCCCTATCCCTAAGGGAGAAATGCACATGAAGAATGCTGACCCACACGGTCAGAAGGAAAAAGGTTTGGTACCCCTTACCACTCTAAAAGGAGAGATAATGTGGATCCATCCTGATCTAATTAAAGACCAGTAGTGGACAAACACATTCTCCAAGAAAAAGAGAGGCAATGCTAAGTCATCCAATATGATTAGCCCCTCTACAAATAAAGACGATGATCATCTCAAACCTCTCTCGGACTCATAAGAAGAGAGGATTGTTCTTGCGGCAGATCAAGGGGATAACCCTTGCACCCGATGAGAGAAAACATATTTAATAAACTATAGCCAAAATGCTCAAGGAGCAGAAGAACAAGACCAGGAGGCTAGGGATTCTGCTCCTAAGAAGACAATCGACAAAGGGAAATATAAGGAGCTTCGCTTCAACCAGAACCTTCTTTAACAGGAGACTGGAGGATCGAGCACTCCCTTCCGATTCAACGTCATAGCACAATTGGCTAACATCCTTGCAAGGATCACCTTATACAAGCTCCTGTGACTGTCTAAGACCACAAGGGAAGCTCTAATTAAAGCTTTGACGAACACAGAGAGCTTTATTATGCAAGTTACTCCAGTCCCAGAAACCTCTAAAGGACAATCTTGTGTACAATGCCTACAAGCTGCAAGAGGTCTGCCATGCATATCATTCACTCAGGAAGATATATAGATTAAACACAAGCATGATAGACCTTTGTACTATACGGGGTATATCAGCTCTTCTAAGATTAGCCGTGTACAGGTTGACCTGGGCTCAGCACTCAGCATTATGCCCCTATAGGGTTATGCAAGTTCTTAGGATTCCCCTGCATCAATTGAGTTCTACTCAGACAACCATCTTTGGTTTCAATGCAAACAACACCCGACCCTTGGGTAAAATCAAACTCAGGTGTCAAATCGGAGATCTCAAGTCCGAAGTGACTTGTTACATCATAGATGCGGACACATCTTACAGTTTGTTGTTAAGACGACCTTAGATTCATGTGAATTGCATTATCCCGTCTACTCTTCATCAGGTCATGAAATATACTGACGAGGAGTCAGAACCCTAATCATTGAGAAACAACCTTTCAGAGGAGTGGAGAACTTCCACACCGACTCGGTATTCTATCTGGATTCTTAAGAGCAAGAGCAGTCAAACGAGACACCCGACAATGGCAACAAAGCTGACATCGAACCCGATCCTAAGGAAGATTGTCCATGAGAATTGAATTTCAATGTAATGAGTCAGAATGAGAATAATAACAATGTACTGAGTGAGGGCAAGTGATATATTAATGAAGATTTCAATTTAGTGTATTGTCTGATGTGTGTTCTGAATATGAACAAATAGAGACTGATGCAGATACAGGTATTGATGCATGGTGCACATTGCATGCCGAGGCATCACTTACATTGCCACTCAAATTATCCTTTGCCACATTCGAAGAGATGGAGGATGTGCAGACGGCTTTTTTCATGGTCACGTCTAAAAAGAAAGGGTAAAAGCTAATCTATTTTGAGAAAGTCAATTCCGAATTACCCGGATGGGAAAGTTCAGAGGATGATCCTAGAACTCCACAATTCCATTATTATGAACCTAATTCCATCCATATAATGATAAAAATGTGTTATGACTTTGGTAAACATGAAGGTTTAAACTTTGGAAAAGGAAGACGAGCACCAATTCGGCTTTCTACTCCAGAAGGAAAGCCTCATGATTATTACCATAAAACTAGAAAAGGGTTAGGTTATGTTTCGACTCCTCTCCTTTCAGAAGATTAGACCGACAACTGTTTGTGTCAAAACCATTCATCCGGAACATCCTCATGGGAATCGGATGTAAGTGTCGGAGCAATATTTAAAAGCATGTCTGTGAACATGGCTTCAGTTAGTCATCCGGTCGAAGATGTAGAGGATGACCAAGAATTGATTGGATCAACCAATGATCCTTGGATCAAACGTCTTTACATCTTATGGGATATATGTTTCGAACAGCACGAGCCACCCCACTGTAGATTAGGTGATCCAGGTCAACATGGGGGATGAATTCGATCCTAAGCCAATCTTTATAAGCGAGAGCTTATCACCACCCGAGAAAGAAGACCTCATATCTCTCATCAGAGAATATATAGATGTATTTGCTTGGAACTATGAAGACATACCTAGCCTTGATCCAAAAGTAGCCATGCACTAGCCTTGATCCAAAAGTAGCCATGCACCATCTCAACATTGATCCGGATGCGAAACCCGTCAAACAACAACAACGTCGGTTCCGACAAGAGATCATGGAAGTAATTGAGTCATAAGTCAAAAATCTTATCGACTTAGGCTTCATCAGAGAGGAACAACACCCAGACTGGGTTGCTAACATTATTCCCATGCCTAAGAAAAGTGACAATGTCCGAATTTACATCGACTTTCATGACCTAAACACTACATACCCAAAAGATGAATTCCCACTCCCCATCACAGATGTCATGATCGACAATACTTGTAGCTATGAGAGGATGTCTTTTATGGACAGGTTTTTATGATATAACCAAATTAAATGTACCCTGAAGACGAAAAGAACACTGCTTTCAAAACACCCCTGGAGGTGTACTATTATACAATAATGCCATTCGGACTGAAGAACGCTAGTGCAACCTATCAGCGTGCCATGAATACAATCTTCTATGAACATGTATGCAAAAAAATAGAATGTTATGTGGACGATATTGTAGTAAAGAGCCAAAACCGAGGCGATCATCTTGCAGATCTGAAGACGATGTTCGACATCATGTGAGCACATCAACTAAAGATGAATCCAACCAAATCGTTCTTGGGGGTGTCTAGCGGTAAATTCCTGGGATATAGTCACATCTAAAGGGATTTCTCTCGATCCAAAAAAGTTTGTGCTATCCAAGAAATACCACCTCCGAGAAATATCAAAGAGCTCAGAGGCTTGAAAGGTAGATTGACGTACATCTGGAGATTCATAACAAACCTCTCAAGACGCTATCATCCCTTCACCAAGCTGATGAAGAAAGGAGTCTTATTCGTTTGGGATGGAGATTGCCAAAAGATATTTAAGGAGATCAAGAGATACCTTATGTAACCACCCATCCTTGTGGCCCCAATATTAGGGAAACCTTTCCTGTTATATGTGAGGGCCATGAATCATTCTCTTGGGGCTTTGTTAGGCAAGAATAATAATCAATGACATGAGCAAGCCATCTACTATCTTAGTAGAACTATGATGAGAGCTAAATACCGATATAACCCAGTAGAGAAAGAGTGTCTCGCCTTGGTATTCGCTGTCCAAAAGATACGATACTACTTGGTAGGCCAAACAATCTATGTCATCTCTAAGGTAAATCCTTTAAGAATGCTCATGACAAAATCATCTTCTCTGAATTGTCGTCTAGCGAAATGAGAAATCCTCCTATCGCAGCATGACATACAATTTATACTCCAGAAAGCTGTTAAAGTTTAGGCTTTGGTAGATTTCTTAGCCGAACATCCGGTATCTGAATCATCTAAATTATACAAAGATTTACCAGATGAAGTCGTCGAAGCTTGTACAACTCAAGAAGTTATACAAGTATGAAAATTGTTCTTTGACGGTGCATCCAGAGCCAACCCTAATGGAGGAGTCACCGCTGGCGTAGGGGTGGTACTCGTATCCCCAAGCGGTCATGTAATCCCAGGAGGATTTTCTCTAATCGAACCATACACCAACAATGTAGCGGAGTATAATGCTTTGCTATTAGGGATGCAGTTGGCCGAGGAGCTCAATATTCGACATCTCAAAACTTATGGTGATTCTCAACTCATCGTGAATCAAGTCCAAGGAGAATATGAAGTGCGTAATGAGGATTTAGTCCCGTACCACTTCGTTGTGCTCGAGCTAGCCTAGAAGTTTGAAGGCTTCTTTATTGGATACATCCGACGAGTCCAGAATACATACACGGATACTCTAGCTTTGCTGGCAACTTCATTGGCATTACCACCAAGGGCTGAGACAACAATATTCGTCATAGGCCGAGACTTGTACCACCCCAAGTTTCCCTTAGAAGACTACTCAAATGAAGCAACAACAGAGATTGCCTGTGCAACGTTAATTGAGCTCGAACCAAGGAATTGGTGATTCCCGTATATTGACTATGTCTTGTATGAGATATTGCCCAATGATTCTAAGGAAGCGGCCACTGTAAAACGGAAGACCCTTCGTTTCTATTACGATACGGTCTCTCAAACCTTATTGTAGGCATCGAAAATTGCCGATAGGTCCCCACTCACAGCTCGGTGTTTGTTTCCGGTAAAAGTTGCTGTTTTCATTGATGTTCTCTTTTTTTT
>BQKN01063461.1:139876-256550 GCA_022839385.1 Asparagus kiusianus
CAAACGCAAAATCCGCGTTCTGGCATGAATTCTGCATTTAAACGCAGCGTCTGAAAGCTCGGACGCAGTGTCTGGTTCGAAGCTGCGTTTGGCAGCTTGGAAGCTGCGTTTGACCGCTTAAAGGCTGCGTTGGGCAGCGGTATAGAGCTGCGTTGGGCGACGGTTGGAGCTGCGTTAGGCAGCGGTTGGAGCTGCGTCTGGCAGCGAGTGAAGCTGCGTCTGGCAGCGGTTAGAGCTGCGTCTGGCAGCGATTAGAGCTGCGTCTGGCAGCGAGTGAATCTGCGTTTGGCAGCGGTATAGAGCTGCGTTGGGTTGCGTTCGTAGCTATGAACGCGGTGCGTCTTGATGCTGGTGTGCGGGGAGGACTTCCGTAGCTTGGTTTGAAGAGACCGTCGATTTGTAGCCTCTTTCTGTCGAAGCGTTGCAAAGATCGTCATTTTATAATCTTTGCTTTAGCTCTCTAATATGCGAGAGTCGTCAAATTGTAACTCCCGATGTTGATTGTGAAGGCTGTTGATTAAAGCTTTCATCAGTTGTCGTGAAGGTCGTCAGATTGTAACCTTCAGCGATCTACGTGAAAGTCTTCAAATTGTAGCTTTCTGGAAGTCGTCAGATTGTAACTTCCATTACCGGTGTTTGATGGAGAATCAGCTATCTATTGTGATTTTTAGACAGCCTACAGGGACTTTTTGGCACTTCTCTTTGAAGCATGCCATTTTCGAATGGCTTTCAGGTAGGAAGTATTTATATTGTTGGCTAAATTTGAGAAGCATCTTAATACCATGTACAAAAGCTTAAAGAGGTGTGAACGTTGGGCATTTTGTGTGGCGGTTTGAACTTTGCCCTGGTGCAGCCCGCTACCGAATAATACCAAGCTCTTACTCCTTCATACACATTATCTGTGTATGCAAGGGTTGGGTTAGGATTTCCGAAGTAAATTTGATCATAGCCAAATTGCCGAGAAAAGCGATAAGGCTGATATAGCTCAATGAAGCATTTCCTCCCTTGCCAGAAAAAAAGATAGCCCGGGCAAATATTTATGAGCCACAAGAAGGTGCCTCTACTGAGTTTAGTGAAAGAGTTATGCCCAGAGTGTCTTGATGGATCTCTCCATACGCACCGCCCTCGAAAACAGAAAGTTTGCAAGCAATCTCGTAGTTATAATCCCGTCTAAATATCTCGCGGAATTTAACCTAATACTAACCAACCCATCGAGCAGTCTCTAATTGTTGAACGAGAGGGACCGAGGTATCATTCGATTCAGACATCAACATTATTGAAGGGTAGTGTAACACAAACCAGGACATCAAATAAACATATGGCATCGATACCCGAGGAGTTAGGGTTTGAATGATAGTCTTCCCATCTGATTCCAGTTTCTTAACAGTAACAAATTCAGAGGCTAGCTCCCATAGTCCACTCTACAAACAACACACCATGGCCGAAAGGAGATTCAAAGGTCATCCATGAGCCATAAGAACAGCTGGATATAGTACCTCTACTATGATGGCGTCTACCGGCCTAGTTGGTACTACACAATGCTTTAACCAAAGGGTAAGGAAACCGGCGAACAAGGACATGTCGGAGATTAGGATTTCTACTTGATAATGGAAGCTTTCAAATGTAGTGAAGACTGGAAAGACATCTTCCTCTGCCTCACAAGTATAGTGGGAGGTTGTATCGTTGATACGCTTGTCGATTTCCTCCAGAGTACTGACATCTAAATGAGCCACTTATGTATCTCTTGATGATCATAAACAAACAGTCGATGGGGACGCGATAGGCTATCGTAATAGGATGATGAAGGATAAAGGGGCCGACTTTCCCTCCGACTTTATGCCTAGCTCTGAGCCTATGGGGTGGACTGATGGCCTGTACGCACAAGCAACGCCAGGGTACGGGGCGTGTTTCCCTCGTGGTACCTCCGACGGTCAAGTTAGAGGATAAATTTGAGGGAGGTTTTAGGGAGAGTCCTTGGGCCATTGAGGTCCATGAAGGATGCATTCTCCTTTAGAATTTATTAAGGAAAAACTTGAAGAAAAGAATGACTTCTTGGTTTTAGTTTTTTCGAACCTCCTCCTCTGAAAGGATTCGCCTCTCTTTTTCTTTTTTAGATCTCTATCTCCCCTCCTTCCTTCCCTCCCCCTCTTTGCTTGGATCCATTGCCTCCCTCTTTATAGGCTATTGAGGATATACACGTGGCTTCATCAGGGGTTTAAGGATGATGGTGGGGATGAGCTGGATGCTGATTCAGCAGTAGTCCCTTCACATGTCGGCTGGCCACTGGAGGAGAATTATTTCGAGATGATCTCGATAAGAACCCTAGGGTTAATTAGATGACACAAGGCAGAGAATACGACGGGGCGATGAGTCACCCTTATATTTATAGATGGCGGCTAGAGATTGGAGGGTGAGGCACTCAAGTACAGAGGGTGCCTCGATAACATCCCGGGTTTGACGGATAAGGATCAAGAGAAGATAGGTTGACCGATCTAGCCACTCACTGCTTTACAGATGGCAGCTGGTGACTGGAGAAAGGTCGTCCAAGCTCAGAGGGTGTCTTGATTATGCCCCCCGAAGTGACTAGGGAATAGAATGAGCTGCCAGTGTATTTAAGACTTCGTCAGAGTTTTAGACGTTTGACGGGACTGATCAATACCGTGGTTGATCGATGTATGTCTTAGAAATAGCTCAGTTGGATGACTTGGATCCTTATCTTCCCTAGAAGGATTGAATTGGAAGGTGGGTCATTCTCGTAACTTGCTGAATAGATAAGTGAGTCGTCGGTCTAGTCAGACGGCTCGGTAGACAACCGAGTCGCCCGTGGGGGAGTCGTCTCAAAGACAAAAAGGCTGACTGCCTTCGCGCTTCATGTCGGCTAAAGCGTCTGGCTTCTAGCTAGGCTTTTTGGCTGGGTTGATTTGAATTGTGATTCCATTAGGCCTACAGAGACAATCTTCTGATATCTTTGTTGATAAACAGTAGATTACCATAACAGTTGGCCCCTTTTATTCGGGGCCGGCTTTGGTCGGGTCCGAGTGAAATAGGTATGATTCGGCTCTTGATATCATGGATTTTTAGCTGACCAATCATGGCTGGAGAGAGTTTTTGAACTCATTAACTGGCGATTCTTTGGTTCGACGATACCGATGTTGAAAACCGCTTTGTGGGGGAACGAGGCGTCATGGGAAGAGTGGGCAGTAGTTTGAGCGGTTGATATTCCCCGTAAGTCATTTCTACTCTAGAAAATGGATCTGTTTTGATCTTCCTTGGTTGCTTTGAGGTCATGCCTCTTGAGTTCTGGATGCTTCTTCAGAGGTTTTATAAATATAATCCCTGATACGACTCTAGGAGTACATTTCTTCATCAAAAACATTCTTCTTGTTAGATCCCTATTTCTTTAAATATTTTATTCGTGGCTTTTCCTCAAAATGACCGTGAGAGGAGGCTCAGGGTTCTGTATTATGCTTGATCAAGAATGTCTTTGGATGACGTGCCTTACTTGCATAGTTGGTACGACATCTCTCGCGCCATAACGCTAGGAGCACCGGACAGCTTCACTACGGTGCATATGCATGGTGAGGACAGAGTGCCTCTCTACCAGGTGCACTTGGAATGCGGCTTGCGCTTTCCGTTGCATCCCTTCATTAGGGAAGTTTTTACGGCGATGGGGGTTTCCCCGTGCCAATTCCATCCGCACGCCATTTATATTTTCATGGCGTTTGTAGATGCCTGCTCTAAGGTGGGCGTGGTGCCCAGTATTAATTTGCTTGGGCACGTAGTTAGTGTGGGGTCCTTGAAGGGCGACCCTCACTATTTTTTCCACTGCCAGGGCGACGTCCACCTGGATGATGACTTCCCGGAGTTGGCAGAGGACTGGAGGAGATCTTTTGTCTGGGTATTTGGTGCCAAAAACATTCTGTCCTGCTCGGGTTAGCCCGAAGTGCAGGATAACGTGTTGGAGCTGAGGGCCCTCAGCCCTCTTGAAACCAGATACCTAGAGAAGCTTTGTTGCTATCTCGGCCTCCAGGAGTTCCGGGTTCTGGATGGGGATGAATTCCCAGAGGTGGAAAGGTCCTCATCTTCTTCTGACTCTGGAGCACTAGTCCTTCCTCCCTTAATGAAGGTACGTGAAAGGACTGACTTGGAGGGGCCAAGTTTTTCCAGGAGGCCTTTGAAGAAGACAAGGGGAGATGATGATTCTTCACTTTAGGAAGGAGTCAGTTTTTTTTGTAAGCCCTATTGGGCCCCTATTTGTAAGGAACATATTTTGAATAAAAAATGATTTTCCTTATCATTTGCTTCTGAGAACAAACTCTTTGCTAAGTCTTGTGATCCTGTAATCATTATAATTCAGCCTGGTCCTCTCCTTTAGGGATCACTTTGGCCTTTACAGACGATGGGCGTCGGTGTTACTGCTTCTTTGTTTGGTTGAGAATTGAGAAGCATAGAGGTCATCCTCGGTACTTTGTCTTGGGCTCGTCTAAATGAAGATATTTAGGCTTCAATGTTCGGCCGAGGCCTCATACTTTGAATTTATTCTTGGATGACCGACTGATAAGTCATTGTACCTTGGTTTTACCCAGATTAGGTACCAAGGACTTGCATCCAACTGAGAAGTCGTTGTACCTTGGTTTTACCCAGATTTGGTACCAAGGACTCACATCCGACTGAGAAGTCGTTGTGCCTTGATTTTACCCAGATTCGGTACCAAGGACTTTTATCTGACTAAGATGTCGTTGTGCCTTGGTTTTACCCAGATTCAGTACCAAGGACTTTTATCCGACTGAGAAATCATTGTGCTTTGGTTTTACCCAGATTTGGTACCAAGCACTTTTATCCGACTGAGAAGTCGTTGTGCCTTGGTTTTACCTAGATTCAGTACCAAGGTCTTATATCCGACTGATAAGTCGTTGTACCTTGGTTTTACCTAGATTCAGTACCAAGAACTTTTATCCGACTGACAATTCATTGTGCCTTGGTTTTACCCAGATTCGGTACCAAGGACTTTTATCCGACTGAGAAGTCGTTGTGCCTTGGTTTTACCCTAAGAAGGTACCAAGGTCTTTACCATATGTTCAATGAGAGCAGACGAAATCGAACCATATATTGTGCCTTGGTTTTATCCTAAGAAGGTACCAAGCTCTTGTATCTGACTGAGAAGTCATTGTGCCTTGGTTTTACCCTATGAAGGTACCAAGGTCTTGACCATATGTTTGATGAGACAGACGGAATCGAACCATATGTTGTGCCTTAGTTTTACCCTGAGAATGTACCAAGGTCTTGACCATATGTTCAATGAGAGCAGACAGAATCGAACCATATGTTGTGCCTTGGTTTTATCCTAAGAATGTACCAAGGGCTTTGTTCCGACTGGGAAGTCATTGTGCCTTGATTTTACCCTATTAAGGTACCAAGGACTTGACCATATGTTCGATGAGAGCAGTTGAAATCGAACCATATGTTGTGCCTTGGGCTTACCTTTAAGAAGAGCCAAGGACTTTGTTCCGACTGAGGAGTCATTGCGCCTTGGCTTTACCCTAGAAGGTACCAAGGACTTGATCATATGTTCGATGAGAGCAGATGAAATCGAACCATATGTTGTGCCTTGGGCTTATCTTTAAGAAGAGCCAAGGACTTTTATCTGACTGAGAAGTCGTTGTGCCTTGGTTTTACCCAGATTTGGTACCAAGGTCTTGTATCCGATTGAGAAGTCGTTGTGCCTTGGTTTTACCCAGATTTGGTACTAAGGTCTTCTATCCGATTGAGAAGTCGTTGTGCCTTGGTTTTACCCAGATTCAGTACTAAGGAATTTTATCCGACTGAGAAGTTGTTATGCCTTACGCCTTCCTGAGGCGGCACCAAAACTATTGACTAAGAAGTCGTTGAGTGTTGGGCCTATCCTGAGGTGGCGCCGAGGTCTTGTAACCGATTGATGAATCGTTGTGCCTTGGTTTTACCCAGATTAGGTACAAGACCTTTTATCCGACTAAGTGGTTGCCGTGCCTTAGTCTTACTCTTTTTGAAGTGTCAAAGGCTTTGAAGAATCCGACCGAGTGGTCGTTGTGCCTTGGTCTTACTCTTTAGGAAGTGCCAAGGACTTTGAAGAATCCGACCGGGTGGTCGCCATGCCTTGGTCTTATTCTTTAGGAAGTGCCAAGGGCTTTGATGGACTTGGCCAAGTGCCCAGCTAACTAGGTCTTTGATGTCTTTCCTTTCCTCCTTTATATTTCCATTAATTATTAGAATTTTACATAGGATATAGTTCAATAGTCTTGCACTCGCAGCTTCGGACGACGCCGAATTCGTACTTTTTACTCATGCGCCTTTCGAGGACAAATTTTTGCTGGGGACTAGGTTACCGAGGCTGAGCTTCTTTGACTTTTTCTTTTCGCCTGTGAACCTCCCCGCCTTGACGAATGGAAGTCGTTGCTTCATTGGCCATCTTTGTTGCCAAACTGAGTTGCGCCCGAAGCCGGGGCTTGCTCTTTCTCTTGATGGTGATCCGTTTGGCTTTTTAGGCATCGTTAATTTGCTGACATATTGGCCATCTCATTGGCCAAGGACCTGCTTGGAGGTTTTACTAAGTCCTTGCAGTTCGATGGTGGATAGGGTGATTTTTGATAGATACAGATTGTCCACCGCCGGTTGCTCTTTTAGGCCCGATATTCCGTTGTTTGAGCTTTTGGAAGATGCAGCTCGACGGAGGGGGCCCAGGCAACTTCTGTGATGGGGGCTTCTTGTTGGAGAGAACCCCACAGGCTAAAGCTTTGTTTCCTGGAATTTGATGGGATCATATTTTTCCTCTTGAGGATTCCAGGAATAGCGACGGCCGGACCATCCATAAGTGGAAGAGCCTTCTTGCGGGAAGAGTGCAAGTCGCATGCTTCGACCACCAGATTGTACTTCAACTCTGGCGGATCTGAGCAGTGACTGGTGGCCAGGGCTGTTGAATCCTAAGAAGACCAGATGATGAGCCCTTGAGCTCTTCCCGCTTTCTCACACTGGGTGAGAAAGGACTTCTTCTATGAAGGCGGTGATGGTCTGGGTGGCTCGTCACAGATTTGATGGCTGCTCCTATCTGTGGCGGCCATAGAAATCCTACGCTTCATATTCAAGCCAGATGAGCACTTTAGTGCTGCATCTTCTTTAGGAGAGCTTTCGGGGTTCTTCTTGACAAATACCCCCCCCCCCCCCCCGCCCCCCGAAAAGCTGCTGGAGCCTCCAAGGGATACACCCAGACTGGCTCCTCATAGCCATAGGCTAATCCTTCTTAGCTTGAATGATGCGATACCTGGATTTGTTTAGCTTGAACGGTGCAATTCCAGTAGTGTAAGGATGAACTGGATCAGGCCCCTGCTCAGAATTGGGCATTTCTTCTCAGAGAAGAGAGTGGGCCCCACGGTGGGCACCAGACTGTTAATACTCGTAAACAAACAGTTGATGAGAGTGCTGTAGGCTGTCGCAATAGGATGATGAAGGATAAAGGGGCCGACTTCCCCTCCGACATTATGCCTAGCTCTGAGTGTATGGGTGGACTGATGGCCTGCACGCACAAGAAACGCCGGGGTGCGGGGCGTGTTTCCCCTATGGTACCTCCGACAGTCAAGTTAGAGGATGAATTTGAGGGAGGTTTTAGGGAGAGTCCCTGAGCCATTGAGGTCCATGCATGGTGCATTCTCCTTTATAATTTATTAAGAAAAAACTTGAAGATAAGAATGACTTCTTGGTTTTAGTTTTTTCGAACCTCTTCCTCTGAAAGGATTCGCCTCTCTTTTTCTTTTTTAGATCTCTATCTCCCCTCCTTCCTTCCCTCCACCTATTTGCTTGGATCCATTGCCTCCCTCTTTATAGGCTATTGAGGATAGACACATGGCTTCATCAGG
Organism: Asparagus kiusianus; assembly: GCA_022839385.1. Lineage (NCBI taxonomy): Eukaryota > Viridiplantae > Streptophyta > Magnoliopsida > Asparagales > Asparagaceae > Asparagus > Asparagus kiusianus. Next base: position 147,763 of record BQKN01063461.1, read on the forward strand.
GGTTTACGGATGATGGTGGGGGATGAGCTGGAGGCTAAGTCAGTAGTAGTCCCTTCACGTGTCGGCTGGCGACTGGAGGAGAATTATTTCGAGACGATCTTCGATAAGACCCCTAGGGTTGATTAGATGGTGCATGGCAGAGAATATGGTGGGCGATGAGTCGCCCTTATCTTTATAGATGGCGGCTAGCGATTGGAGGGTGAGGCACTCAAGTACAGAGGGTGCCTCGATAACGTCCCAGGTTTGACGGATAAGGATCAAGAGAAGATAGGTTGACCGATCTACCCACTTATTGCTTTACAGATGGCAACTGGCGACTAGAGAAAGGTCATCCAAGCTCAGAGGGTGTCTTGATTACGCCCCTGAAGTGACTTGGGAATAGAATGAGCCGCCCATGTATTTAAGACTTCGTCAGAGTTTGAGACGTTTGATGTGACCGATCAATACTGTGGTTGATCGATGTATGTATTGGAAATAGCTCAGTTGGATGACTTGGATCCTTATCTTCCCTAACAGAATTGAATTGGAAGGCAGGTCTGTTGGAAATTCGTGTAAAATACGCAACGGAAGACTGTATGTATAATAATACTAAGCATGTAAAGAGCATAAAAAAACAAGCTAGGACCATCCTAATTAAATCTAACATGATCCCTATATTAAAGAGAGCATACAAGAGTTAGAAAGTTATACTTTCGAAGCGTGATTCGATGGAAGATCGAGCAATCCCTAGCTCTTGCTCCTTGTAGTAGTAAATCTCTTCGTAGTGGATCTCTAAGTCTTCAAGTGAGCTTGATAAAATCAGAGTCTTCTTGAGACAAAAGGCAAGATATCCACCCGGGGGTACTTTAAAATCCTACTACTTCCTATTACTCAAAGATTGCTAGAGTTTAGTAAGAGGTAGATCTCTCTTCTTTTCTTTTAAGGAAAGCAACTGTGAATAAATTATTTATTTTATTTTTCTATTAAGCATGAAAGTAGAAAGAGAGCTCATATTTATAGAGGAAGGATATGTCATGACATGAATGACTCATCCTATGAGTCACACCATGAGTCATCAAAACAATGATTCTCTCATGAAGAATCAAAACTATGTGCTAAAACCATGTTCCAAAACCATACCACCTTAATGACTCATCTCATGACTCATTAATCAAGGTATAATGAAGTACGTATTTTATAAATAAAAATACTACATCAATACGGTATTACATAATTTTCCAATCATTAACTAATAAGTCATCATATGACCAAAAAGTCAATGAGTTGACCAAAAGTCATCATATGAAATCATTTTACAATTTCTTGTAGGCATGCAATAACTTATCACTAGCACAAGCAAGTTCATCACTAGATAAATCATTAGTAGTTTCGAACTCGCAAACCTCACTAGGGCTATCGCCTAGTGCTCGTGTGCATGAAGCTCCATATGAACTTGAAGCGGGATCCTTCAAAGCTTGTCGGATCGCCTCCAAGTCTTCTTGATGTGCTTTTATAAATATCCATAAGGTGTAAGTACTATCAAAATGAACAAACTTGTTAGACATAGATGAGTTAAAAGCATTTAGCAAATATTCTAACAAAATGTTGTTCATAGTAAGCATACGATGATCATTTTTATTCCACTTGGATTTCTCCATAGTGGGCACAATATAAGCATCATCTATAATTTCTCATAAATCAAAGTGTTTAGATCTAACAAATAGCTTAAATCTAACACACCATTGGGCATAGGGGAAATTATCTAATCTAGGAGCAATACTAGAATCATAGCCTAAACAAGATGCATCATTCATATCCATAAATTGTAAAAATATGCAAGCAAGATGCAAATGCAATCAAAACAAGATTAGCACAATAAAATAACTTGGATCTTTAACTCAAGGCGATTAGACCTTAAATCAAAGAGCACCAAGCTCTGATACCAATTGTTAGACCCTAGAGGGGGGTGATTAAGGTCTTATGCTAATCTAATCCGATTTAAATACTAATTAAATTTAGTTAACAAGTTATCATAGCAAGTATAAAATACAACAATATATATAAGTTAGGATAAGCAATATGAACTAAGGGATATATCCTAACAATGAGATATTACAAAAATATGAGCAAGGATATATAAATCACACAAGGGTAAACAAACAAACTAGATAGTGGGACAAATAAACAATGATCAATACACAATGGCGATATAAGATATGAGCATAAAAATAAATGCGCCAATGCAATCACAAACAAATGATATGATTACGGAGTTCGGTCTAACCACTTGACCTACGTCTCCGCTCCTCACCTCGAGGAGATCTCCACTATCACAACCGGGTTTTCTACGTTCACCCGAATAACGTATACACCTCACACTCGGTTTTCTAGCCAACCGAAAACTTTATAATTAATACTCTTGCAATCACACTCTACACCCACTAAGTGTTGAACTAGACGTGTCTCCCTCAAGTGCTCGGTTACAACCTCTCCCTAGGTTAGTCAACCGATGCCACTCCTCTTGGGACGATCCCCGACTCTTGCCACACACTTCTCTCTTGGTGTACAAGTGTATTACAAAGTGATCTCTCAATAAGCACAAATACAATAAATGATTGTTCTCAAATATGGATGAGTACACAATGAAAGCTCACACTCAAATGTTACAACACTCATCAACCCAAATATACTATGTATACAAATACAATAAGCTCAATGTGGGTGTGTGTAACAAAGAGATAAAATCAAATCTAAACTCAATATAAAACTAGCTTTAATAGAAATGATAATTAACAAGTAATAAATAAAAGCTAGAGTAGAGTTTAGAAAACTTCTCAATAGAAGACAAGATGGAGAGATGAGGATTTGAAGCCCAAACAAGAAGATGATCTCCTTCACTTGTGAAAACAATCTTCAAACTAAACAAACACTAAAAACACACTTAAACCTTGTTTAAAAACTTGTTTAAAACATTCTTGAGTGCCCTTAGAAGTATGAGGGCATGGAGTATATATAGGCTCATGAAACAAGCCCAAAAACCCAAGAAAACCAAGCAAAAAGACAAAATAACGGATATATATAAATCTGGAAAACATAGCTGTTAGCTACAGTAACCAACCTCCAGAGAGTTTGGCAGTCGACAGTGGCGGTCGACCGCGGATACTGTAGCACTGCGTATCAATTTTGTAAAATCAATTAAAAATAGTAAATCAGCTCCAAAATTTATGAAATTTTGTGAGAAGGTTCTAGACATGTAGAATAACATGTTAGAGAAAGAATTTCTGAAAAATCATTTCCCAGTTGAGAGAAATAAATGTTTGAACATAGATTTATAGTTTCTGAAAAACTGCTGACATACACGATTTTGTAAAATCAATTGTGCATAGTAAATCAACTCCAAAAATAGTAAAATTTTGAGGAAAGTTTCTAAACATATAGATAAACATATCAAAGAAAGAATTTCTTGAATATCACTTCCTATTTATGAAAACACATCTGTTTTGTAAAACATGCACGAACATGTGCGCGAACAAAAACATGATTTTGTAAATTCAATTCAACGTAACAAATCAATTTCAAACTTGATGAAACTTTGGGATATATTTGCAAATGTGATTTTGAACATGTTACAAAAAAGAATTTTCCAATTTGCATTTCCCAATTGTGGAATCTCATTATTTTGCAAAATCACATAAGTATGGACTTGTAAAAGCTTGATCTTGACAAAATGAGTTTAAACAAAGTTTTGAAATCTTTCCAATAGATTTACAAACTTGATAAAAGATATAAAATAATATCGTTAATTCTATAATCCAAAACGACGATAAACCAAACTAAACGTGTGTGTGTGATATTGAGCTTGAAGTATTAGCACACATAATATAAGCCCTAAACTAATTTACCCAAGCTTGATTGGTCTTCAATATGTTCTTCTTGGTAATCTCGCGGATGAAGCTTAAACTTGATCTTTAACTTGAATTGTATAAGCTTCACCGACATTCCACCAACCTCCTTTGGATATGATCGTTGAAGCACAATTCCATCCATCCTCCAACAACATTGTTTGTCTATAATAAATAAGAAAACATAAATACTAGACAAACAATATTAGAAGTAAATTGTTTGTTAAACATCATCAAAATAAGAAGGCCAATAAAATATCTGTAAGATGCTTACACAATTTTATCAGGACCACTCAGTGATAATACCGTACAGTCCGGTCTCTTCATCAAACCATGTCAAACTATTAAGACAAGGGTATGGAAAACTGTCAAATCCTAATTGCTTAATTAGTGTTTGTTGATATTAAACTCATAACCTATAAGATCAAACTGACACTTAGTTTATCTTATTTACCTCGGCCAAGGATTTCCAGGTTATAGTTATATCAAATAATCTTATGATATCAACCCCCTATACTGGGAGAGAAGAATCCCATCTTGGTATCTTAATATCTACTTATGCCTCGGGATGCATCCAACAAGAACCGTTATGCATAACTCGATGAGAATTGTGGTTAGGTAAAAGTCTAAGTACACCTATACTGACATGTAAGATATTGTACTCATACCTCAGGTCAAGAGACTACTATGTACTATTTCACTTGAGAACTTCTATTTGACAGTTAAGTATAATTACCAACTAGATGTTCTCAGTGACTCATTCAGTCAACTTATTCACTAATGAGTCACCTGTATACTATATTTTGATGTCTCACATTAATGATCCAAGAGATGGATCATCATCCTACTAAAGGAGAAATAGAGTATACACTAGTCTTCCCAAAGTGATGATGTCCTATTTCAACACTTCATCGACTAGGAACATTTTAGAATATACGTTAGCGACAAATCAGATCTCTTCATTACGATCATATCCGAAATGTCTGATAGTCTAGAATTATTCTAAAGACTTTATCTGTATTAAAATACCAGATAAATCTGATCAAAATAACATACTATTATTTTGAATAATTATGTTATATTCATATAGGTCTTGTTACAATATACAATTATTGTCTGCAGGGCACCTATATCCAACAAACTCTCACTTGTACTAAGGTCAATCATTGTAGTATCTAATACCCAATAGCTAAACAAGTTTTTTAAATTGTGTACGAGCAATTACCTTTGTGAATGGATCTGCTATATTATCTTTTGTGTCAACTCTTTCAATCTTGATCTCTTAGCGATCAACTATCTCCCTGATCAAGTGATACTTCCTCAGATTGTGTCTGGACTTATGGTGAGACCGGGGTTCCTTTGTCAAAGCTATTGCAGCATTACTATCACAGTATAAAGGTACTGGATCTTTAATGGTGGGAACAACTTTTGGCTCTGAAAGGAACTTTCTCTTTCAGACGGCTTCTTTGGATGCATCATTTGCCGTAATGTATTCGGCTTCCATAGTAGAGTCTGCTACTGTGTCCTACTTAGAACTTTTCCAACTGATAGACCCTCTATCGAGGGTAAAAACATATCCTGAAATAGATTTACTATCATCGATATCGCTCTGAAAGCTAGAGTCGGAAAAAGCCTCCATTTGGAGGTTACTTTTACCATATATCAAAAATACTCTTTAGTCCTTTTCAGGTACTTAAGTATATTTTTGACCGCTTTCCAGTGCTCTTCTCCATGATTAGACTGGTATCTACTTACCAAACTGAGTGAATAAGCGATATCCGATCTAGTACATAATATGGCATACATGATCGATCCTACTACAGAGGCATAAGGAATTAGACTCATGCGTTTCCTCTCTTCATCAGTCTGGGGATACATCTTTTTAGAGAGCGAGATTCCAGGAGATACAGGTACGAAACCTTTCTTAGAATTTTTCATGCTAAACCGCTTTAGCACTTTGTCAATGTATCTAGATTGGGATAATCCTAATATCCTTTTAGATCTATCTCTATAGATCTAAATACCTAGTATACAAAATGTTTCACCCAAATATTTTATGAAAAATATTTTTGATAGCCAAATTTTTACCGCTTGTAATGACGGTATATCATTACCGATTAAGAGTATATCGTCTACATACAAAATAAGAAACGATACTATACTCCCAATTATCCTTTTATACACACATGGTTCATCTGGATTTTTGATGAAACCAAACTCTTTGATAGCATCATCAAAACAGATGTTCCATCTCCGTAATACTTGCTTCAGTCCATAAATGGCTTTAAGCAACCTACATGTTTTTTCACTGCTCCCACTTACTACAAATCCCTCTGGTTGAGACATATATATGCACTCTTCTAAATCACCATTTAGAAATACAGTTTTGACATCCATTTGCCAGATCTCGTAGTCATAGTGAGCAGCTATAGCAAGTAGGATCCGAATAGACTTTAGCATAGCCACTGGAGAAAAGGTTTCATCGTAGTCCAAACCAGGTCTTTGACGAAAACCTTTAGCTACTAGTCTAGCTTTAAAAGTCTCTACTTTCCCATCTACACCCATCTTTTTCTTAAACAACCATTTGCAACCTATGGGTATCACCCTTTTAGGAGCATTGTCTAAGATCCATACTTTGTTGGTGTACATAGAGTCTATTTCGGATTTCATTGCATCATGCCAAGCAACAGAGTCCCTACTCTGAGAGGCTTGCTGATAACTCAATGGTTCGTCATCATGTATGACGTGATCTAACATGCTACCTTTAATGAGAAAATCATAGTGTCTCTTAGGTGCATGAGATCGCCTTGGATATCTGCGGAGCGGTTGAGGTTCTTTTGGTACAACTGAATTTTTCGTTTCTACTAAATTATCATTATTGATTTGTATCTCTAAAATTTCTTCCAGTTCTATCATGCTCCCATTAATTTCTTTTTCAAGAAATTCCTTCTCTAAGAAGGTAGCATGCCGAGAAACAATTATCTTTTGTTCATCGATGTGGTAGAATTGATATCCATGGGAATTCCTTAGATATCCTACAAATTTACACAATACTGAGCGTGCCTGTAACTTTTTGGGATCTTGCTTTTTTACATAAGCATGACATCCCCAAATCTTAATATAATTAAGATGTGGTTTCATCCCATACCATATCTCATATAGAGGTTTAGGCACTGCTTTAGCTGGAACCCTATTCAGTAAGTGTGCTGCTGTTTCCAATGCATACCCCCAGAATAAAAAGGATAACCCAGTGTTACTCATCATGGAACGACCATATCTCATAGGGTACGATTCCTCCTTTCTGACACGCCGATAAACTGTGGTGTAAAGGGTGGAGTAACCTGAGAGAGAATCTCATTCTCTTTTTAAAAAACCCAAGAATTCCAAGCTTAAGTATTCATCTCCCCGATCCAATCGAAGAATTTTAACTTTCTTGCTCGTTTGGTTCTCTACTTTATTTTTATACTCGATAAATTTCTCAAATGTTTCAGACTTGTGTTTCATCAAAAACACATATCTAAATCTTAAAAAATCACCAGTAAAAGTAATAAAGTAGGAGTAGCCACCTCTGGGTATTGTAGACATAGGACCACATACATCACTATGTATCAGTCCTAAGAGTTTTGTAACTCTTGCTCCAGTTCCCGTAAATGGAGTCTTGGTCATTTTGCCTTTAAGACAAGACTTGCAAGTATCATAAGACTTAAAGTCAATTAGATCTAAATATCCAAGCTTATGTAGCTCGCCAAGTCTTTCTTTATTAACATGACCAAGTCTACAATACCATAAGAAAGCGTCATTGATAACCGAGTGCTTTCTTTTATTAGTGTGATGAGTATTCAGAATTGTGTTTTGATTAAGAATATAGATGTCATTACACAATGTTCCATAAGCAATCAACTTTTAATTAAATATGATATTCATAACATTGTTCTCCAACTTGAATATATATTCATCTTTATCTAATAAAGATATAGATATTATATTGCACATCATAGTTGGTACGAAATAACAGCTTTTCAAAATCAAAACGTTTCTATTTGACAAAACTAGATGAAAATCCCCTACTACAAGTGCAGCAACTATTACACCATTGCCAACTTGTAGGGTCATCTCTCCAGTTCCAAGTTTCCTATAACTTCTCAACCCCTGTAACAAATTACAGATGTGAGATCCTGATCCGGTATCTAATACCCAAGATGTAGGATTTATAGAAAAAAATTCTGAGTAACAAACACATCTGAAGATGAAGCAACATCTTGCTTCTTCTTGCGAGTGAGGCTAAGAATTCTGGATATATACTCTTAACATTTCTCAACCAGTCTATGTAATTAGGATTGGTTAACTTATTTTGTTCTGATATGATTTTTAAGCTAGACATAATGGTTTGAAAGAGAGGAAAAAATATTTTAGCAGATGTTCAATACATAAAATAGATTTGGATCATTTTTATCTAAGTTATACCTCCCACTATTTTTTGAGTCCCTCAAAACCTTATAAGAGGTGACCGGAAAACAACCCCTTGTTTTCAAGTGGGATCAAGATCCAATTATCATTGAATGCATCAACCTTAACGAATGCTAACAAATTGATACACTCAATAATTGGTAGATAACTTTTATCTTTTACACTCTTGTAATTCTTGATATGATTTTACCCCTAGTCTTTTATGGCCTTGACGTATGCCAACAAATCACAAAATGCTAGTCATGTTTGGACCCATCATTTCTTGACTGGCTTAAATTTGACTTATACAAACTCTTGACATATGCCAACAAAGTCGCATAACCAACTTAAGCTATCCTTATATCTAATATACGGATGAATACTACTTAGCCATAGAATAGTTATGCCTTGACGTATGCCAACAAACATAGTATTTATAAGCTTAATAGTATTCAACTGAAATGATGGAGGGTTACGGATGATTTCATAAATTTTTTACCGTAATCAAACTTGATATAGTTAAAAGATGCTCTATATTTATACTTGCAACAGTTAAACTAGCCAGGTAAGCGCAAGATTGGTGGGAGGGTTCCGAGCTATTCACCGGGAATATTCATCGGACCTTAATTAAGTAACTACCGTTCTTTAAGACTATAGCACGAAAGATTAGGCATCACCCCTAATCTTAAGTTAGGCATCACCCCATGAGCTATATCTCATAATTATTTTCCTTGACACTAGTTAAAAGTTCGTTCTAAATACATTTCTTTTAACTGCTTTAGGTTTATTTATCTTTCATACTAACGCTATGTTAATGTCGGTCTCACCACTCTATGGTTAATAAACTCTTATTGCCATGTCTTACAAAGTTTAAAAATGAGCTTTTACAATAAAAACTATTTCTCTAGTGAGATAGAGATATAAACTTTACAGAATATAACACCCAATTGTATTGACATCTACAATTAGGGCATAAACAACATATCAACATATGTAAAAAAAATATGGAATAGTAGTGGACAACTAAAGGAATAAAATGTAACTATACTAATTATATTTTGGCAAGTAATTTGCAACTCCTTGCAGTGCTAGCTCCCTTACAAATCCTGTATTATTACAATCACATATACATAGGACGTGCAAGCCCCATTTATAATGAAAAACCATCTCGTAGGATGAGTAATAATATTATTGCATTGAATATAAAATAAAAGCCATAAATAAAATAACTAAACTAAACAACCATACCCCCCCACAACCGAACAAGGGCCTATACCCGTAGGCGTAGCCCATGATCGGTGAGCAAGTGCCTAAACACGTAGGCGTAGCCCATGCTCGGGGAGGGAAGAGGTCAAAAATAATATTACATTTGTAGCTATATTACATCAATACAATAAATACAAGAGAATCATTGTCCACTACCATCCATAAACATAGCATCCACGTAAGATGATATAAAACATATAACTTAATCAAATTTAAGAAATATGCATCTATCTAGTTATGCAACAAATTGGAAACTAGATAACATAGGGATTATCCTAACTCAAATAGGACTATCATGCTTCTAACATACAACTACACTAGTTATAAATAAGTGTTTTGTAATTTATACAAGTGCTTTTACTCTTAAAAACTTATGAACCAAAAATAACATTTTTGAATCAACAATTAGTATAACTAATTAAAAAACAACTTGTATTAATTAACTAGTTTCATTAAAACATCTTTTAATTAAACTAGTAATTAGAAGCAAGTACAAAGTCCTGTATGAGTTAGATATTCATGTTAAGATTTAATTAGATGGAACCATGGCTCTAATACCAAGAAGGAAATTCATGCTAATTACATGCAAATTACGCAACGAAAGACTATATGTATAATTATACTAAGCATATAGAGAGCATGAAATACAAAATAGGACCATCCTAATTAAATCTAACATGATCACTATATTAAAAAGAGCACACAAGAGTTAGAAAGTCATACTTTCGAAATGTGATTCGATGGAAGACTGTATATATAATAATACAAGCAAAATACGTGCTCTCCATGTTAGAAATTCATGCTAAATACATGTAAAATACGCAACGGAAGATTGTATATATAATAATATTAAGAATGTAGAGAGCATAAAAAAACAAGGTAGGACCATCCTAATTAAATCTAACATGATCCCTATATTAAAGAGAGCATACAAGAGTTAGAAAGTTATACTTTCGAAGCGTGATTCGATGGAAGATCGAGCAATCCCTAGCTCTTGCTCCTTGTAGTAGTAAATCTCTTCGTAGTTGATCTCCAAGTCTTCAAGTGAGCTTGATAAAATCGAAATCTTCTTAAGACACAAGGCAAGATATCTACCCCGGGGTACTTTAAAATCCTACTATTTCCTCTTACTCAAAGATTACTAGAGTTTAGTAAGAGGTAGATCTCTCTTTTTTTCTTTTATGGAAAGCAACTATGAATAAACCATTTATTTTATTTTTCCATTAACCATGAAAGAAGAAAGAGAGCTCATATTTATAGAGGAAGGATATGTCATGATAGAATGACTCATCCTATGAGTCACACCATGAGTCATCAAAACAATGATTCTCTCATGAGTCATGCAATGACTCATCTCATGAGTCATGTAATGAATCATGAAGGATCAAAACTATGTACTAAAAACATGTTCCCAAACCATACCACCTTAATGACTCATCTCATGACTCATTAATCAAGGTATAATAAAGTGCGTATTTCATAAATAAAAATACCACATCAATACGGTATTTCATAATTTTCCAATCATTAACTAATAAGTCATCATATGACCAAAAAGTCAATGAGTTGACCAAAAAGTCAACTAGTTGACTAAAAGTTAACTTTATGGGGAAAATACTGAAATTCATTTCTTAAGCACATAGCATTCTGATTTTACCAATACATATAACTGTTTATGTGTATCCGATAAAAATCATATATGTGTATCAATCATACGCATTACTCTATAAATTTGTATTTCATATGATTTAAGTACGCGTTTGGTGTGACTCTAGGGCCCAACTTAAGAACTCGGTAGCGGATGATATCCACAAGTACAACAGATGTGCTAGCTACACAAAAAGACTACCCGGGTATATGTTATGATAAATATCTGCAAGATGCTTACACAATTTTATCAGGACGACTCAGTGATAATATCGTACAGTCCGGTCTCTTCATCAAACCATGTCAAACTATTGAGATTAGGGTATGGAAAACTGTCAAATCCTAATTGCTCAATTAGTGTTTGTTAATATTAAACTCATAACCTATAAGATCAAACTAACACTCAGTTTATCTTATTTACCTCGGCCAAGGATTTTCAGGTTATGGTTATATCAAACAATCTTATGACATCAACCCTCTATACTAGGAGAGAAGAATCCCATCTTAGTATCTCAATATCTACTTATTCCTCGGGATGCACCCAACAAGAACTGTTATGCACAACTCGATGAGAACTATGGTTAGGTAAAAGTCTAAGTACACCTATACTGATATGTAAGATATTGCACCCATGCCTCAGGTCAAGAGACTACTATGTACTATATCACTTGAGAACTTCTATTTGACAGTTAAGTATAATTACCAACTAGATGTTCTCAATGAGTCATTCAGTCAACTCATTCACTAATGAGTCACCTGTATACTATATCTTGATGTCTCATATCAATGATCCAAGAGATGGATTATCATCCTACTAAAGGAGAAATAGAGTATACACTAGTCTTCCCAAAGTGATGATGTCATATTTCAACACTTCATCGACTAGGAACATTTTAGAATATACGTTAGCGACAAATCAGATCTCTTCATTATGATCATATCCGAAATATCTGATAGCCTAGTATTATTCTAAGGACTTTATCTGTATTAAAATACCAGATAAATTTGACCAAAATAGAATACTATTATTTTGAACAAGGATATTATATTCATATAGGTCCTGTTATAATATATAATTATTGCCTGTAGGGCACCTATATCCAACAGGATCGTTCTCGTAACTTGCTGACTAGATAAGTGAGTCGTCGGTCTAGTCAGACGGCTCGGTAGACAGCCGAGCCGCCCGTGGGGGAGTCGTCTCAAAGATGAAAAGGCCGACTGCCTTCGCGCTTCGTGTCGACTAAAGCGTCTGGCTTCTGGCTAGGCTTTTTTGGTTGGGTCGATTTGAATTACGACTCCATTAGCCCTATGGAGAAAATCTTCTACTATCTTTGTTGATAAACAGTAAATTACCATAACAGTATCTTTATCCCACAAATTTTGGAAAAGATACTCGACCTATTGCCCTTGTTTTACATCGCTGGCTCTCTTCCCGGTAGTTTGTGCACATATCTAGAAATTGCACATCAATTCCCAGTAAGTGTCATAGATTTCAAGGGCACCATGTTTCAGAATCTCTAATTCCCTATTCCCGGAAACAAACTCCTCAGAGGGCAATTTTCCAAAAGACAATTCGGAGATCTCAAACATCTCATGAAGAGCGAAACCTAATTCACCCGCAAGTGTGAAAAAGGTACCGGTGTGAGGATTATAAAATTCTAGCATAATAAAAAATCCGCTATAATTCGGAAAAATCTCATATCGAGTAGCTATTATTGGAGTCCTCAACTCCGAAATCCTCAAAGGTTCTTCCAGCTCCTCTAAGATAAAGTTTATCATCTGGGCCCACCAATTTGTCTCACTTGAATGTACCCATGTCGGAGCCCAGAAATCTTAAGCAGAAAATTCTCCCTTGACTGAGATAAATTTTCTAATAAAGACAGCCGCCAGCTTAGCAAGTTCACCGACAGGATGTTCCTTTTTAAATGAACCCGGCTTCAGAGCTACAAAGTGGTTAAAGCTAGCTGGATGAGTACTCCGAGGGGTGATGTGCCCAGTAGCAACACTCCTTGATCTTGGACGAGCTCCCAATCTACGAACCATGGAATAGAAGCGCGTTGATAATAGAAAATCGGCCACATCCACTCTAGGTTTGGCAGGAAAAGGCGACGATTGTTGATGGTCCTCAGCTATTTGTAGTTTCCATCAAATATTCACTTGGGTCCATTTTGACAGAGTTTCTAAAAATGAAAGACAGTTTCTTTAAGATCTCATGTTCTGTTGTTTCAAACTTAGCATCTGTAACCAAGGATCTGAGGGTTTCGGGGAAAGCCTGAGTGATGAGTTTTGCTCGCTCTCTGTTTGTGTCGTAAAAGCTGAAATTTGTATATTTCTCTACGCCTTCTGCATGACCAAAGTAATGGTTGAAAGAAAGAGGCTCATTGGAGTAGCACACTACAAATGGAAAAGGCAATCAGTTAGTACGAAACAAATGATAAGTCTGCAAAAAAGGGGCTTAACCCAAAAACGCAGGGTCTATACCCGCGTCCAAAATTCTAAACACAGGGTCTATACCCACATCCAAAATTCCAAACACATGGTCCAGACCCACATTTAGGATTCCAAACGCAGGGTCCAGACCAGCATTTAGGATTCCAAACGTAGGGTCCAGATCCGCATTCAAAATTTGGAACGCAGATTCCAAACATGCGTTGTAATATCGTAAACGATGAAGTTAACCATGCGTTTCAAATCGAGAAACATTGAGAATGATTTCTATGTTTTAATGGCAGAATGTGAACTTTCAGTCAAGGTTGAGGGTAAAGAACTTGTCGAAATAAGTTACGATCGCCCAAACCCACCATTAATCGAGGAAGTCTGAGGCGGCGGCGCGATGGTTTGAATACCCCCGATGGTTTTGGTCGATGGAGCACCCTGAGCTTGGGCGACCTTTGATTTGGAAGTGGTTCTCTTCTTGGGAGCCATTCTAACCTTGGCAAAGAAGATAGAAAATGGTCGATGAAGGATTTAAGAACGAGTCTTTCCTTCGTTGAAGCGCCAGAGAAGATGAACAAGAATCCTGTTAAGTGGTCGATAGGAGAGCAAAAAGGAAAAGTCAAAAAACTTTTTGATTTGACCTCAACGGTCCATTTATATTAAGTTGTATTTGTCAAGTCGGTACGGGATTTTACGTAAAAATCCCACCCAAAACGTGATTTTTACATTTTCAAAAAAATATGGTTTCAACCTCTGAGTGCGTCCCCACATTCTGATTGTCAAATGCATGATTTAGCCCTGTGTTTTGGTGCTCAAGCTTCAGACATGGAGAGAAAAGCTAACAATGGTCATCAAGGTGACTAAGGCTGAGAAGAAACTAGCTTATAGAAAGAAGCTAAGCAGCCTCTTGGATGAGTACAAACAATAATGCTAAAATTATCAAGCTTGATCCTTCACGCAACTCATCCTTCTGAATGGCTTAATATTCCAACTAAGATTAACAAAACCAAAAAGTGCCCAACTTCACTGAAGAAGACCTCATTGACAATTTTGCAACTGGTGTTTCTATAGTTGCTTTGATGTCCTTGGCTCTCTTACCCAACTCTTGCAGTTGTGCTTCACATGTTCGTCAATGCCTATAAAACATCCTTATTGTTGTTGTTGACATTGAATACACCACTTTACAGTTTGAGTGGATTATCTCAAGGACCCAGCCAAAATTTGAAAAAATACACCTCTTCACAGGTTGAGTAGAGTATCTCAAGGATCCAGACAGATTCATTATCACCATCACTCTTGTTGATTTAACAAACAATGACTTGGGCTTTAGCTTGTTTGACTAAGTTCATTGTCATCAAGGCATAAAAGTTATCTTTTTAGTTTAAGAAAGCAGAGTTACAGTATTCTGACAATCAGGTTTGCGATGCCTTCAAATTAGACAGAATAAACAATCAACGACATTTTGAGATCCAAAGTATTCCGAAAATTTATTTCAGTCAACCACGAACTTTCAAAAACTTTGGAGGGGGTTCTATAGGCTATCTAAAAATCATGACATATAGCTAATACCCATTGAACGCAAAGGAAGTAAGTTACAAACAGATGACATTCAAGTCAACAAAGGAAGGCTATAATTAGAGGATTCTCACGTAGATCGAGAAAGGTTACAATGCAATGACCTTTGTGACAGTCGATGAAAAGCTCTGATTCAACAAACTTTACAATCTGACAACTCTTACATTTAAAAAAAAGCTAAAGCAAAAATTATAGAACAATGATCTTTACGATGCTATGACAGAAGAGATTACAAGTCAACAATCTCTTCAATCCAAGATGTAGAATTCATCCCTGCATCCCAGAGCTGAAACGCAAGTGATTATGTTCCAGAGTCAAAGCAACGTAATCACTGCATCCTTAGCTATCGACGCAACTCAAACGTAGCTCAAACGCAGCACAAACGCAGCTTCTTATCAGCCATCGCTGACGCAGCTCAAGCTCAGACGCTGACGAATCATCTAAAGACATATGTTTGAATGCAGGCTCATGTCCAGAACGCAAATCAAGGCTTTGACTCGTTCAAATGACAGTTCCAAAGAAATCATTTTTTTACCCATGATCTGGGGAGTGGTTTAAGTGGGTTGTTATACCCGATTAATGGGGCAACTAAACCCCCCATTAAGGAGCGAATTAAGGGGTTAGTTACTCCCCTTAATCCCCATATAAATATCAATAAACTCAACTTAGTTATAGAGATCAATTTTCCTAGAGGCGAGATCAGGGATTGGGCTTTAAAAGTACTTTTCAGCAACAGAAAAGTTTGGATACTTGGCTATTAACCGATTATTCGATTCAAACAACTCTTTTCAGAGAGTTTTTGACACTCGTTCTGAGTTACAAAACTCGTTAAGAGTTCCTTCAATCGTTCTAGTAAAGAAAGACGTACGGATCGTCAACAGAGAGCAAATTCGACGTGAGCATTTGAGAGATGCACTCTATCGCCATTGTGAAGAACCCAGACTTAAACAAAGGGGAAAATTCAGATCAATTCTCTTCTCTTTTGTAATCAGGAAATCCAAATTGTAATCAAAATTGAAAGAGTTGTAAATATTCTTTTTCTAAAACAGTTAAAGAGAATAAAATCAAGCACAATTCTTTCATTTTAATTTCATAAATTTTCCAACAAACAAGGAGCTTCAAAACCATCCGCTGAGGGTGGTTCATCCATAGGTATACATCTGTTATAGTAATCTACTGTTTATTGTAGGCGTCAAAAATTACCTATAGATCCCCGCACACAGCTCGAGATAGAGAGAAGACGATGAACATCGCTATTCGAGTCACAGAAGCTTATTTGACGATGATAAACGTATGAAGTGAGTCAATAGACCATGCGAAGGAACGGAACTTCAGAATAACTGAAACATGAATGAACCGGGAGCTGCACGTCACTTACAAAAGATGAAGCGCCCCTCGTGTCCCATTTACTCCACATATGATTCAATCATGGGAGCTTGTAGATCTCCTCGTCGGCTTTACGACGCATTCTGGATCGCGCGATTTTGAGTTTGGATGATGAAAATACAGCAAAAATGGACGGAATACACAAAAGTGTCTTGGCCAACCCGAGACACCCAAAGGTGTCTCGGCTTGACTGAGACACCAAAGGGTGTCTGGACTTTGGCTCAAGGCTCGGTTTTGTGTATTCCGTCAATTTTCGCTGTATTTTCATCATCCGAACTCAGAATCGCGTGATCCAGAATGCGTCAAAAAGCCGATAAGGAGATCTACAAGCTCCCATGATTGAATTATATATGGAGTAAATAGGATACAAGGGGTACTTCATCTTTCGTAAGTAACGTGCAGCTCCCGGTTCATTCGTGTTTCCGTTATTCTGAAGTTTCGTTGCTTCGCATGGTCTGTTGACTCACTTCATGCATTTGTCATCGTCAAATGAGCTTCTGTGACTCGAATAGTGACATTCATCATTTTCTCTCTATCTCAAACCGCGTGCAGGGACCTATATGTAATTTTTAACGCCTACAGATACCCCCTCCAAAGTGTTTCAGTCTCGTTTCTTTTATAGATGACCCTGAAATACTTTGGATATGATTGGTCTAACCTTCAGTCGGTGTAAAAGGGCTTATAGTTAGCTTTAATTCTTGACTCCTTTGATTTTTAGTATATTTAGTATTTGATGAATAACCGAAGTTGTTCCGGCGCTGTGTTTATCGTCTGGCCATCGTCGAAGTCTCGAATCAAAACTGGTGAGTTGATTTTGGCTCATATCATCGAGTTGACTTTGAACTGACCATCTCCATCACAACATATTAACTTGCGTTGATTTTCAGTTTTTAGATTACTCGACGTTGACTTTTTTATCGTAACGCGTTGACCTAGGATTACGCGTTGAGCGGCGTTGACCTAGGATTTCGGATTGATCACTGTTAACATAGTTTATACTCATACGTTTGCTAGAGTATACATAGTTTAAGCTCTTAAGGTATTGGAGCATGGCGGTTCTAACAGTTGGGGCTACAGGACCAACTGTTAAAGCTGATTCGTCTGCAGATATGGATCTTATCCCAAAGTTGTTGGATGCTCGAGTCACGAGACCAACTAATAGGGCTGATGCGTCAATGACTCTAACATTCATAGGATTTTTGGCAAACCCTCAGACATCAATGGGTTTGATGAGCCTTTACCGACTACCGTTTGAGTCGGGCTAGCATACGAATTGTATAAGTCCGTTCCACATGTGACATTGTGCTAAAAGAGTTAACTCTTTTAGTGCTACGATATTGAATACGTAGACTTCGTTTTTCTCATGGGAATAGACTACCCGGCAGCATGTATCAGATGCAGACTCAGGATTTTTGGCAAATCCTCAGCCATCAACGGATTTGGCGTGCCTTTACCAATTACCATTTGAATCGGGCTTGCATGCGGATTGTTTAAGTCCGTTCTGCATGTAACGTTATGCTAAAAGAGTTAACTCTTTTAGTGCTATGATATTGAATACGTAGACTTCGTCTTTCTCATAAGAATAGACTATCCGACAATGCGTGTTAGGCGTTGACTTATCCCTTCTTAGGATTCGGGATAAAAAACTCCATACTCAGATTCTGATGTCTTTTTCACTCGGCGATAAACTAAACTGGCAACGCGTGTTAGGCGTTGACTTATCTCTATTAAGGAGTTGAGATAAAGTTCTCCGTACGTGTAAGACACGGATTATGATGTTATTAATAACAACCTACCATAATATCAAATATGTGGGATTTTGTCCTTTTTTACGGTCAAGGACTAACTGGCAACGCGTGTTAGGTGCTGACTTATCCCTACTTAGGCTTCAGGATAAAATTCCCCAGATTTGGATTCTGGTATCTTCTTCAATCGGTGAAAGACTAAACCGACAACACGTGTTAGGCGTCGGTTTATCCCTACTTAGGATTCGAGATAAAAATCCTCGTGCGTGTAAGGCACAAATTACGGTGTTATTAATAACAATATGCTACAATATCGAATATGTGGGCTTTTCTTTTTACGATCAAAAGCTAACCGGCAACGCATGTTAGACACCGACTTATCCCTACTTAGGTTTTGGGATAAAATACCCCAGATTGGTATTCTGGTATCTTCTTCAATCGGTAAAAGACTAAACCGGCAACACATGTTAGGCGTTGACTTATCCTTACTTAGGATTTAGGATAAAATCCCTATACGTGTGAGGCACGGATTATGGTGTTATTAATAATAGTCTGCCATAATGTTGAATATGTGGGCTTTTATCCTTTTTACGGTTAAAAACTAACCGGCAACGCGTGTTAGGCGCTGACTTATCCCTACTTAGTCTTCGGGATAAAATTCCCCGTACATTTGAGGCACGGATTATAGTGTTATTAATAACAACCTGCCATAATATCGAATATGTGGGCTTTTATCCTTTTTACGGTTAAAGACTAACCGGATTAGGCACTAACTTATCCCTACTTAGGCTTCGGGATAAAATTCCCCGCGTGTGTTAAGCATGGATTATGAGAGTTAAAAAGGTGGTGTCTTCTCTTGGGACAAAGACAAACCCGATACTGGAAAGGAAGAATTTTATATTCTCTTTCCAATTGCAAAGGAGACTCAAAGTGGGATTTCCTCCTCAAGAATCTGAAGAGTGAAACTGAGAGTGGGATCTCCACTCCGAGAATCAAAAAGATTCGGATAATCCTAACTGTCAGAAGGTTTGATTACCGAACTAAAGGTAAATTTTTCGTTTATCGAGAGTGAATTATGATTATGGCCCTAACTGTAGGAAGGTTTGACCAAACGGGAGTTTGAGGTGACCCTAACTGTAGGAAGGTTTGATCACTTGATTTGAAAGTAGACCTCTCATTCATGGAAGGAATCGAGAGGGGATTTAGTTTTGGCCCTAACTGTAGGAAGGTTTGACAGAGTGAAAGGTTTGAGATGATCCTAACTGTAGGAAGGTTTGATCGCTCAATTCGTGGACTTCTCGTTCCTTGGAAGAATCGAGAGGGGATTTTGGTGTGGCCCTAACTATAGGAATGTTTGACCAAGTGAACAATAAGAGTGAGAGTACAAATTACAGTAGGATTGTTGATTCGTACAAATTTCTCAAAGAGGGTTCCTGGTGTTAAGTGGCAAATACATAACACAGAAGGGTTTGATAATCGTCAATGATCAGGAGATTAAAATTCTGAATACTATGTCCGAACTCTAACAATGAGAATGTTGAGTGCACAGACGTGGCAGGAGTTTGTGTGGGAGTTTCTTATTCATCACCTTCTTGTAGTGACCGGGTTATCCCTAAAAATACACTATGTAGAATTCTTTCGGGAACTTTCCGTCACATGAATTACCCACCCCTAGCTTTTTTACAAAACTGGGTCTAATATTAAACTCAGTTGGATGACCGGGTTATCCTTAAGAATATTATGTATAAAATTCTTCAGGAACTTCCCGTCGAAGGTGGGAAACAGTTTAGACTCATATACCTATTAGAGTACCGGGGAACAGTTTAACCTCTTATACCGGTTGGAGGATTGAGAAGCAGTTTATACTCGTATACTCTTTGGAGTGTCGGAAGGAGCAGTTTATACTCTTATACTTATCGGAGTCTTCATTCAACTTAATTGAGCTTTATGACTCCGGCTTCAATCAAGGTTTGGATGCTATTCTTGAGAGCGAAGCAAGCCTTAGTAGGATGAAGGATCCTCCTGTGCTACACATAGTACTTCAGATCCACAGTATTATCAGCTTCCTCCTGATCTGTGATAGGTGGTAGCTTGATCTTATTATTTTTAAGGAGGGACTCGAAAATGGCTGGAACGTCTTTGTCCTTGAAGAGTACTCCTTTTGGAGTCTTGAATCCGAAATCTTTTGCATTCTTCGGGGTTGTTGTTGCGACGTCTAATTAACGTTAATAACTGTTGTAGGTGTCTTTCCTTTACCACAGAAGACGAAGCTTGAGTTCAGAGAGTTAGCCGTTGGTTGGATTCTCTCGGCTTTCTTCCTTCTGAGGAAGCGTTCGGCCTGCTCTCCACGCATCTTCAACTCTTTCCATGTGTTGGACGGTGCGACTCCCATAACTTCCAATATCTCAATAGATAAGTTGTTATGATATGTTTGGAGGATGAAGTCCTCTGTGATCGGATCTCGACAGTTCATCGTCTTATTCTGGAAACGTTTGATGAAGTCGTCGACCGTCTCTTCGTCATCCTGTTTCTCCTCAAAGAGTGTCCTAATGGATATCTCGACATCATCGTCAAAGAAATTGCCGAGGAATGAGTTCTCCATATCGTCCCAGCTGTTGATACTTCCAGGCTTGAGATGACGGTACCAATCGAATGCAGCTCCGTGAAGGGTGCCGACGAATGACCGGACCATCAGGGATTCATTCGCAGAAATCACACCCAAGTGAGACTTGAAGTAGATTAGATGCTGAGTGGGGGAACCCTTTCCATCAAATGGCATGAAGTTGATCCGGTTGAACTTCGCCAGATATGGTATCGAATCCTACTCTCTTGGGTAAGGACACGGACTACCGGTTTTCTTCACCTCTCGAGTAGACATCAGAGTGTCGACTTTGCTCTCGAGGTCTTTTATTTTCTCATCCTCGCTCATATCAGGCTTTGGAGGATTCTTAAGAGGAACAATGCGACCACCCCTAGTATTATCATCTTCGGCGGGACTGCTCCCAGCGTCGTTATCTTTAGTAGGACCACCCCCAGTGTTCTGGCCAACAAGAGGGTTACCCGCATTAAGGTGTCCATCCACATCTGAATCGCTAGCTTCTTGACTAACATTGTGGCGACGACTGGATTCATCTATCTGATTTGACAAGGCTCGGATTTGTTGGTCATACTCTTCCCTCATTCGTAGCATAGTTATTTCCATTTCGAACTTGATGTTCTCTTTTTGCTTAGCCAAGGCATCCTCGATGATTTTGGTCATTTGTTCAGTGTTGATCATAAACACTTCCCGAGCTTGCCCCTCACTAGACATTATGTCGTCGGAGGCGATTGTAGAACCAAGAGTCCGAGGGTTCGTCATCGTAATGGATTCCTTCTGGATTTTCAGGCAATTGCTATGCCCGACGGCTTCTAGCTGGAGCCGAGATATTCGTTAGACGATTCCCGAACTGACTTCTCTTTTTGGAGAGAAATCGGGATTCGAGCCATTTGTACTCCTCACGGACTTTTCCTTGTTGACCATGTTGATGGTTACCTCCGGGAGTTCATCCTTTTGAACGACCGACCTTCTCTTGTGGAGACGCCTTAGCTTGGTATTTGACGTTTCAGAGGAAATCCTCTTGAATACTGAGACCCTCTGCGGAGCGGTATTGGGGTAGCTATACACTGATAATACTACCCTAATAATCTTGGTGCACGGACAATGAGAGTCCATTCCTTGGTCACTTTTCTTTCGAGACTTATTCGTACCCCAGCCCGATAGTACAACTCATTGGCATGATGACCAGAGCAATCTTTCGCGTGTTGGCACGACTTCTCAGGTATAACGTTATCATCTGACGAACATGTTTCCTTCTGAGAACTTGCTGCCTTATTAGCGTTCTGAAGAGTCACGCGTTTAGAGCCACGCTCTCAAGAGCATAGGACCTCAATGGGCTCTTGGACTTCGACTCGCAGTCCGATGCGGTCAGTTGCTAGAATTTTCTCCTTATGAGAAGGCTTCATATTATCATGAGGGCACGTGCGACCCCAAGCTCGTTGAGTTGCTCGGGGTTCCTTCACTAGGCCCAAGCGTTCTTTAATAGGAGTTTTACCAGAGGTGCGGGAGTAGGAGGAGCGGGATCTAAAATTAATGAAGGCTGGGGAGTAGCCTTGGAAGTGGAACTGAGTGAGAGACACAACTGGGGTCTCTTGTCAGGTAGAGGCGCCTTAACTATCTTCGGTGCAGTTTTAGGCATTGTCTTAGCCTTTGGCACCCAAACCTTCTTAGATCTTGGTGGCTCTTTGACCATCTCTTCTTTTTGCAATTCTTGTGCTTTTCACACAACGATCCGGGCATGTGCAAGAAGTGTGCGGTGCTTCTGGATGCGCTCCTCGAGAGTAGAATAGGCCCGTTTGACATGAACTCATTTGTTAGTCGGTGGTTGGGAGGAGAATCTCGATGTTTGCTGTGACGATGGTTTAGCCACTTGGCATCTTCTAAAATCTAGATTTGCTTGGTAGAAGAGTGCAACCACCTGTTCCAAAACCTTGGTGAATTGTCGGGCAAGACGTTGGCAGCGCCTCTGACGATCCCTTTTCGTCAGCACCGGTGCACCTTCGATGGGCAGCTCTGTAACCTTTGAAGAGTTGTCACGAGAGTCAGATCCGGCTTCCTTGGAGGCCGGAGAGAATTCTTCAATAGCATTCGGGTGAAGATTATCACCCTGAGTTTTTAGATTTGAAGGCCAATTAATCTTCTTCAGGGAAGTGGTCCTCATGCGCTTGCAAGGAGAGGAAGATCTGGAGGAGGAGGAGGGGCCGTACTCCTCAAAATTCTGCTGGTCAAACTCATATTCGACCTATTCATCTATGTGGATCTTGATCAGCAGCTGCAACACGATAGCCTCGGCAACAAGGTTGTTGGCTCCCACTGTGGTCGCCAGCATGATTTGGTGGAAAGTTGGTTCTTTCATTAGTGGATTCATTACAACTTCAGTCGTTACATGAACTCAACAAAAATAAAAACAAAAGATTACAACTCTCTTAAAACACACACAACGGATGTTTATTACCCGCTGTTTGTGTGGGACCTTTGCATGTGCTGGGGTTTATCCGTGGACCACCGAGCGATCAGATCAAGATATAGATTTCGTTCACCCGCTGATTGAGAGCACAAATAAACATATAAAAGGTGTCTCAATACCCAATCATAAAACATTGTTTGGATATAAACAAAAGTAGATCATGAAATCAAATAAAGTGAAATCATGAACCTCATGAAGGTTCAAATAAAAGCCTCAAATGATACTAAAAGTAATTCAAAGTGTATATATTGTATCATTTTTGACAAAAGCAAGAGAGGTGAGCATAACAAGCTCTTGAAACAAGTTTCAACCCAAATAAAGCTTTTAGCATTCGGTAAACCTCCCAGGGGTTGCTCAAACATATAACCTCTCATATGCAAATACAAAACAAAGTACATATCTAAAAAGTGTTTGATCAATAGAAAAAATCCTTTTTGTAAAACTTGATCAAACCATTTACGAAATTCATTATAAAGTACAAATAGATTATCCATAAGCATAAACACATAAATATCATCATATAAGTGTTTTATAATGATCCCATAAACACAAACACAATGCTCAAACCTAACAAAAATGATGTTTTAGCATAGAAAAATCATCTTGATAAAAATTGTATCAATTCATAAAGGATAAAAATATGAAATCTATGAGAGAGAATTATAAAAAAATATGAATGATAACTTTTCAAATCAAGTACCAAGAATGAAATTGTTTTCAATTTTGTTTATAAAACTTGTTTTTTAAAATGTCTTTAAGAACATGAAAAACTAAAACAAAAGAAAGCTAAAATTTTGTTCTTAAAGAATAAACTTATTTTGGTACCCAATTACTCTTGGTACCTAAGAGTCTAGGGACATTATGATCCCTATCATTAAAGCTTAAAGCCCTTGGGTTATGAACCCATTTGGGCATATTTTGTGCACGAATACGGTCAAAGCAAAAATTATATACATAACCCATATAATTGTAATTTGTGCAATGTAGAGTTTGAAATGGTTTACGTTGACCAAATTGTTGTGCACGTTGCTCATTTGCAAAAATAGGTTTTTCTTTGTAATTATTTTGCAAACTAGAGTTTCTTCTCAAATCAAAACAAAACTTGGTCAAATGACCAAAACATCCACAAAAATTACACTTATACACATGAGCATGTTTATGATTATCACTAGGTGTGTGTACATGTGTATGAGAAGAAGAAGCTTGATGGGATACACAAACATGATTTGGCTTGTTAGGCTTTTGTGCATTATAACAAAATTTAGCAATATGGCCTTTACGGTCGCAAATTGAACACTTGTAAATTTTGTTATACTTGTGTGCATAGTGAATAGGTTTCTTAGAAATATTTTTATGGGACTTTGCACACAAGTCCATAATCTTGTTGTTATTAACAATACAAGTTTTTAATGTTGAATCTAAAGAGGATATTCTACTTTTAACATGATTCAACTCATTATAATCTACACAAGCATTGTTGTTAGAAGTAGAACATGCACGATCAATTTTAAAAGAATTAAGCTATTTTCTTATGTTCTCAACTTCTAACAAAGCATCACATTTAGCATGAAACAAACTAGCATTTTCTAATTTTAAATTTTCATAGCATTCTTTAAGATTTATATTTGCATTTGAAATGAGATCAAACTTAGTAGCTAGTATTTCATGAGAGGATTTTATTGTGACATGCTTGCTTTTTAAGTTAATGTAGCTACGTTGCAATTTCTTATACTCATGCATCAACAATTCATAACCATGTGCGAGTTCATCAATAGTAAGATTATTTTTGTTATCAGACTCGCATACCTCACTAAGGCTATCGCCTAGTGGCCGTGTGCATGAAGAGGCTCCTTATGAACTTGTAGAGGGAGCCGCCAAAGATCGTCGGATCGCCTCCAAGTTCCCTTGATGTACTTCAAATAATTTCCAAATTGAATAAGCACTATTAAAATGAGCAAGTTCATTAGAAATACATGGACCAAAAGCTTAATGCATAAATTCTAACACTAACTTGCTCATAGTAAATATTTTCTTATCATGTTTGCTCTACTTAGATTTCTCCGAAATGGGAACAATATAAGCATTGTCAATAACTTCCCATAAGTCTATATTTCTAGATTCAACAAAAAATTTGAATCTACAACACTATTGTTTATAAGGGAAGTTACTATGTCTAGGAGCAACATTTATATCGTAGCCTACACCAAACATATCCATAATATATGAGCAAGCGAATTAAATATTATTAAAACAAGATTAACAACAATATTAAAGCTTGGACCGTTAACTTAAGGTGGTTAAACCTTAAATCAAGAGCACCAAGCTCTGATACTAATTAAAAACAATCCTATCCTGCTCTGATACCAATTGAAAGTACCCTAGAGGGGGGTGAATAGGGTTATTGCTAATCTTATTAGATATTAATACCGATTAAAATTAATTAATAAATATATCCTAACAATCTTGATATTCAAATTGATATATGCAAGGATATATGAACAAGAGTAAATAAACATAAGTGATAGTGAGCAAAAGACAAACACAAACACAAGGAAATAATCACGAAATTCGTACCTTCCGTCCTACGTCTCCGCTCCCCACTCCCGGGGAGAAATCCACTACCACAACCGGATTTTCTACGCTCACCAGAATAACGTTTACACCTCACAATTCGGTTTTCTAGTTCACCAAAAACTTAACAACACACACAATTGCAATCACACTCTACACCCTCTAAGTGTTGGTCTCTAGCTCGTGTTTCCCTCAAGTGCTCGGAATTACGACCTACCTCTAAGCATTACTACCGACACCCCTCCTCTTGGGACAACCCGGTCTCTCACCACACACTCCTCTCGGTGTACAAGTGTGATACAACGTGTAACTCACAATAAAGCTCAATTATAATAAAATATTCTCTAATTGGATGTGAACTCAATGAAAGCTCAATCTCACAAATCACAATCCCATAACCAATATATGATGTATGAAATGCTACAGGCTCAAATAGGGTGTGTGTGATAAAATGAGTATAAATAAAATCTAACTCAATTAGCAAACTAGCAATAATAAGAATATGAAAAACAATAATAAAATTGCTAGATAAAAGAGTTAGAAAAACTTCTCTATAAACACAAAGAGGTTGACAAAGATTAAGGATGAATTCCTCAATTGAAAATACAGGCCTCCTCTTTGTAAACTTAAACTTAGAAACTTGAACAAACTTTAAAACTCTTTAAACTCCTCTTAAAAACCCTCTTCAAAAACTTAATTCTGATGAGAACAATAGGGGTTTATATAGGAAGAAAAACCGAGGCACAAAACCCAAACAAATCTAGCAAAAAGACAAAAAAAATAGAAGGGTGGAAAAACTAGTCGTTGGGCCGTCAGTCGACTGAGGTTTAATCAGTTGACTAATGAGCTGACCGTTGTGGGCATTTACCAGCTCATCAGTCGACTGACGACCTTTATAAGTCGACTGATAGGTCATCAGTCGACTGGTCAGTCGACCAAAACGAAATAAAAACTTTTGAAGATTGCAGGCACATTCTTCAGTCGACTTATCAGTCGACTGATGTCATCAGTCGACTGATAACAAGTTATCAGCCTGAAACGATTTTTAAAAATGAATTTTAAAGTCCTTTTAAAAATAGTAAATAAATTCTAAAAAGTATAAAACTTGGGAAAAGTTTATAAACATGATTATAAACATGTTGGAAAAGGAATTTTTCAATTTTCTCTTACCATTTGTGAAATCTCAGAAATATTCAAAAACACTAAAATACATGTGTTTATAAACATGTTGATTTTGACATTTAGCTCAAGTCAAGTTTTAAAAACTTGTGTAATATTTATATGGACATAATAAAAGATGTTAATAATGTTTGTATAGTCCAAAGCATATTAAAACATATTTTGCATAAAAACACCTATATTTGAGAAACTTCACAAATGAAATGTGTAAGTATATTTGAGCTTATAGAATCAACACACATTATATAAAACCTAAACTTAATTTACCCAAGCTTGATAGATCTTCATTGTAGCTTGTCTTGGTAAACATAGAAGAAGCTTGAACTTGGATCTTGACTAGTATGCATAGGCTTTATTTCACTATTTCCTTCCATCCTCCAACGGATATGATCGTGAAAGCTCTAGTCCATCCATCCTCTAACTTATTGTTTGTCTAGAATACCTAATAAGAAAACATAAACACTAGACAAGCAATGTTAGGAATTGTTTGTAATCATCAAAAGAATATTAGAAGATGTAGGCTCATAACGTGAGACCTAACAGTACTCTTCACACTTAGCTTGGTCCAACTCAATCATAATGGACTCGACTATTGTCCCCTCCACAACTTCATCAAATTGCGTCACTACCATTTCGGTTGAAGAAATAGATTCTTCACTATAGTCGCCATCTTCTGTAGGTGAGTAAAATTGATTTCTTCGGAAAGGAGGGGATTTGTATTAATAAGAATGACTTATTACAAATCAAGAAATTAAGTTACAGCTGAAGCGAAGAGAAAACTCTTCTTATTTAATGTGGGTTCTTCAGTAACGATAGGATGTCTCTCTCAAATGCTTGCGTCGAGTTTGCTTCCTTAGACGATCCGATAGAAATTGTAGTTGAGCTTCAGTACGCAGTAGAAGCTCTTGTGTGATTAAATTCGATAATACCCAAGCTTGATGAGTATCAAGGCTGAATGCTTAGAGAAGACTAATATGCAAGAGTTTGCAAAAAGCCAAGAATCTCAAATCTGGGAGTTCAGATTGAGTCTACTTTAACAATCTAGGCAAAAATCTAGAAAAGTTCTACCAAGCAAGCCAATGAAGACCTCTGTTTGAAGAGCCTTGAGGGAGCCAAGAAGAAGCCAAGAGCCGTAATGGAAAATCCCCAAATGATCCAACATCTGGTTGAAGAGTCTTGAAAATGCCAAGCTTCTTCACCCAATTGTAAGCTGAGCTAACCCCTTTTTGCTTTGATAAAGGAGTCTTATAAATAGGCAAGGGATGGTATGGGTCATCTCTTAATTTATGGGATGTGACCACTAATAGGAGTAAGGAGTAGCATACTCCCCCTATAGCTATGAGATGTGACCACTATAGGGGTGATGGGATACATGCCTCATTACCCATGACGTGAGAAGTGGGTAGGCCTACTCTCATAAGCAAGCAGTCGCTTGCACTGTTCAGGCGGGGCTGACAGGCTTGTAGGTGAGCTTAAGAGCTTCTTGAACATTCAAGCGAGCTTGCAGGCGAGCTTGGGGAACAGGCGGGTTTGGCTGGTGGGCCTCTCGAGCATGTGAAATGGCTTTTGTTGATAAGCTGAGTTCATGCAGGCGAACTCACCGCAGGTGAACTTGACTCGTGCTGGCGAGCAAGGCGTTCAAGCGAGGTTGAGCTTGTGCTGGCGAGCTCTATAATCAGGCAATCTTGACTCATACTGGTGAGTCAAGTAAACAGGCACGGTTGGCGAGGTTTGGCACGTGCAGGCGAGCCATATGAACAGGAGAGGTTGGCAAGGTTTGGCACGTATAGGCGAGCCAAACAAATAGGAAAGGTTTGGCTCATGCAGACAAGCCAAACAAACAGGCGAGCTTTTGTTTGGCCTCTTGAATGCAGGTGAGCTTGACTTGTACTGGCAAGTCAAGCAAATAGGTGAGCTTTTGCTTAGCCCCTTGAATGCAAGCGAGCTTTTCTTGCTTTGAGCATGCAAGCAAACTCAAATAGGCGAGGTTTGAGCTCTCTTATATAAAGGCAATTTTTATTGCCTACAAATTGATCCCGGAAAAATGAGGAAAACACCAGTTGAACTCGAAATTCTTATGGTCTCTGAGCGCATGTCTCATCATTGCCATATAGTGCTTACTCCAATCCGAGTTTTCCAACCTCTGAATGAAAGGAGTAACCTAGTCTTCTAAACGAGCGAAAGGCGCGTTCATAAGTGTAGGGCATGCTAGACACTAGAGGGGGGTGATTAGGATCTTATGCTAATCTAATCCCGATTAAATACCAATTAAAATTATATTGATTAATTTATTCTTACAAGAATGATATAAGATAGATATGAGCAAGAATGATATGAATAAGCACAAATAAAAGGTACGCTAAGCAAAACATAAACAAACGATATGTTTACGAGGTTCGATCATCATGACCTACGTCCCCGCTCCTCACCTCGAGGAGATCTCCACTATCACAATCCGGTTTGGAAGCTGGAACTTCTACACACTCGGTTTACAAGCTTACTGAAAAACTCTCACACAACAAACACTATGCAATTACACTTTACACACTAAGTGTAGGAACCTAGCCCGTGTCCTCCTCCTCAAGTACTCGGATGCAACCTCTCCCTAGGTTCGTCAACCGACACCACCCCTATTGGATTTGACTACATCTCTCGCCTCACACTTCTCTCGGTATACAAGTGTATTACAAGTGATCCTCACAGCAATGATTAGATACAATGATTTTGTTCTCGATAACAAATGAGAACGCAAGTGAAGCTCACACTCACTAAATCACACACCACAACCCACACTATATAGTATGAAGATATTAAGCTCAATATTGTATGTGTGATAGCAGTGAATAGATAATATGCAACTCAAATAAAATATAGCTAAGATATGAAAATGAATCAATAAGCTATATAAGAAAGAGTTAGGAAAACTTCTCAATAGACAAGAAGAACAGTGGATGATGGAATTTGAAAGCCTCTTCTTGTTGTAGGAAACTGCTTTTGAAACAGACTGATGAAAACAGCTTAACAGCTCTTTAAACACTTTTTAAACCTTTGTTAAAACTTAATGTAAAACAAAACTCTTTGTATTTGGTTAGTTACTGAAAGAGAAGAGCAATGGGGTATTTATACCCACTCAAAATATCAGCCAAAACCAATTAGAAAATACCAAAATAGCCTCAGACAACCGTTGAAGAAAGTAGCCATTAAAAGGCAATGATGAGATCGGCGGTCGACCATGGAAATCTCGCGGTCGACCGCGAGGCACAAAAAAAACTGAGTATAGGGTTTGAAAGCTGGCGGTCGACCGCGACGGTCGACCGCGAAAGTCTCTGGTTGGATTCATGGTCAACCGTCACGGTTGACCACGAGCACAAAAGAGTCATAGTATGAAAGTTTGCTGCTGGCGGTCGACCGTGGCGGTCGACCGCAAACTGATACATGGCATATGATAGGTTTTGGGCTGATTTTGAAAATACATTAAAAATATCAAATAAATTCTAAAAATAGTAAAACTTTGGGAAAAGTTTCTAAATGATGAAATAAACATGTTTGAA
This sequence comes from Asparagus kiusianus, assembly GCA_022839385.1. Lineage (NCBI taxonomy): Eukaryota > Viridiplantae > Streptophyta > Magnoliopsida > Asparagales > Asparagaceae > Asparagus > Asparagus kiusianus. The sequence goes on from BQKN01063461.1 coordinate 178,509, forward strand.
AAGGAATTTTTAGAAAATCAATTTTTGTTTGTGAAAACTCCCTGTTTTTGAAAAGTGTTCAGAAAACCTATTTTTCGTGAACATAAAAATTGAGATATGACTTGTAAATACGTATTTATATATCATGCACACATTATATATATATAATAAAGTATGAAAGAGTTGTAAACATGAAATAAAGACTATTGTAATAAAGTTTGATAAAAAATTATTTATATGATAGAAAACGTCAAAATTGTGTTAAGTGTACATATATTAAGCTTACATATAAACATACGATATATGTAAGTAAACTAAACTTATACCTAGGTGAATGTACACACATGAACTTGAATCTTTAACGTTTGATTATCATGTGTTGAATTACCTGTAAAGAGAAAAACAAAACAACAAAAGCTAGAGAATAGATTAGCGATAAATTGTTTGACAAATCATCATCAAAATTATAGGGCCAACAATCTCTCCATTTTTGATGATGGCAAACAATTTATTTAATGATATGAAATACATATTGATAAACCACATATAACATGAATAAACTATATTAACATGAATTCAAAAAACCATATATAAAACCACATATCATAACATTCCATCAATATAAATTAAACATTAAACTAAACATCAATATGTAGATTTTCGCCCCCTTTGACAACATCAAAAAGGGAAAAAAATATAAGAATGAGCAACGCTCCCCCTGCATTCAAGCACAGATAATAACCAAGTGTATGGCCAAAAGCTCCCCCTGTCGATTTGCATAAATGACATATAAGATCATATATAGGAGCTAAATAATCATAACCATTCATACACAGCCATAGACATTTTTAAACCAAGCATAAAGCATCATTAGCAACATGTTTTCACAATGCTACATATTTGTTTTCACAAAACAAAGCATAAACATTGTTCATTGAAATGATAAACTAACATAATCACAATAAACCAAATCAGTCCCACAAAACTACATTGTTTTCCACACAAACCATACACAATTTGTTCCACAATACCACATAGTTTTCCACACAGACCATAGAGTTATTACAACTCAAAATAAAACATAAGTATCAAGTTTTCTTTTACCAAAACATAAACATAACCATAACCATAAAATCCAATAATCAATGAGTCAATCACCACCATCATCAGATCCGGAGCCATATCCCGAAACAGAGCCAGAAGCAGATCCTCCTTCAGAGTTAGAACTGGAAGAGGGATCCGGAATCCCAAGAGACTGACGCTGATAGCTGAGGATGGTCCTAACGTCCCTCTGAATAGTTGAGACCTGAGTCTCAAGATGATCCAATCGGGCACAGATATCAAAAGTGGATGAGGTGGAAGCTCTAGACCGAGAATGGGAAGATGATGGCTTAGCAGGATCAGATAAGGAGTCAGAAATTTGCATATGGGAAAGAGAGACTCTATCAAAGTATTCCTTACCCGGATCAACTTTGGGTTCATTGGTAAGAGCAACACCGAAGTGTTGGAGAATGAGGGTGATGAAACAGCCAAATGGAAGAAAATTATAATGCTTGCATGCCATGTTCTTAAGAAAAATATTTGCCCAATTCACTTTTATTTTGGCGAAAATGGCATAAACAGCATTAACCTTATCAGGGGCAAAATGATCAAAGCTACCGGTTTTAGGAATGAGATTTTGAGCAACAATACGAGCAATGAGTTTAGCAGTAGGATTAAGTGATTTGTTGTTCATAGGATAGGTGCAACTAGGCTTAAACAAGATATCGTTCACAGCCTGATCGGTGTGATCGATAGACATAAGCTCAACGTCACTTGTTGGAATCTTAAGGATTCCCGCAAGCTCGTCGACAGAAAAAGAGATCTGAATGTTCTTAACAGATGTGGTGATGGTTTGAATACCATCAGCAGAAGTGGTGACAGACAGATTTTCATAAAATAAATAGACGAGGAATGGGTAATAAAGAACTTTGCATTCCACATCTAGCAGATTATGCAAACCAACAGCATGCAGAATATTATGAATATCATACAAGACTAATTCCTCGTATTTGATATATCTACTAGGCAGGATTTTTAGTTTACACAATTCCCTATATTTCTTAATTAGGGGTTTGAACAGAAGATAATCCTCATAGTTAGAGGCAGCAGATGATGATGAGGAGCTAATGTCAGGTCTTGATCTCTTCTTAGGAGGCATTGTGACAGATAGGGTTTTACAGATAGAAATATGACGAGTTGAAAACCCTAGAAACCCTAGAATTGAAATTAGAGCACAAGAAAGAGAAAATAGGATAGATTACCCAAGATTCCCAAAGGATATCAAAGATGAGATGATCCGCGGTCGAACGAAAGCAAGCTGCGGGCGACCGCGAGGAGAATTCTGATTTTTGGGGAAAATTTCGAATGGGGAAGAAGAAGAGGGTCGGATCATAAGAGGAGAGGAAGGAATGGCCCAGATTAGCTCAACATTAAGATCAACGATGGTGATTCTTTCGGATATAGAAGAATTAACCAATTGAAACCGAAACCCGATAATAAAATGAAAACGAATCAGAGAAATTTTCTTGCGGTCGACCGTAACAACTTCCAAAAACATTGACGGTCGACCGTGGCGGTCGACCGCGAAAAAAATAAAAGCATAGTCATATTAAAATCTGGATTTTGAGAGAAATGCAATTTGGACTTTAATATGAATTTGTTTTATGTTTATTATACATATATAAGAATTTATAAGAAGTTCTTAGCTATTTAAATCATGAAATTATTTTATTTGAGCTTAAAAACAACAATAATTAATATTTTAGTCAACGAATCAATTTACACAAAACAAACACAAAAGAAAAATAACATGAAACTCATTTTGGTGCCCAAATCATTTTGGTACCACTAAAATTTAGGACATGACCCCGATCATGTAAATCCAAGGCCCTAGGGTTATGAATCTGTTTGGGCGTATTTTGTGCACCGACACGGTCAAAACAAAAATCATAAACATGGCACATACGATTGTAATTTGTGCAATGTAGAGGTTTGAATGGTTTGCCTTGACCGATATAAAATGCACGTGGTTCATTTGCAAAAATAGATTTTTCTTTGTAATTATTTTGCAAACGAGAATTTCTTTTCAAATCGAAACAAAACATGGCCAAATGACCAAAACGACCATAATAATCACATTTATACACATGAGCATGTTTATGATTTACACTATGTGTGTGTATATGTGTATGTGATGAAGAAGCTTGATGGGATGCACAATCATAAATAAGCTTGTCAATTTTTTGTGCATTATGACAAAATTGGGCTAAATGGCCTTTAAGACCGCAAATAGAGCATTTATGAATTTTGTCATACATGTGTGCATAGTGAATAGGTTTCTTAGAAGAATTAACATTGTATTTTTCACACAAGTCCATAAGCTTTTTATTATTGGCAATACAAGTGTTTAGTATTGAATCTAAGGTAGATATATGTTTTCTTATTTGATTCAACTCATCATTGTGCATACAAGCATTGCTACTAGAAGTAGGATAAACAAGATTTTTCATCATAGATTTTAACTTATCTACTTCTAACATGGCATCACGTTTTTCATGAAGTAAACTAGCATTTTTAATTCTCAAATTTTTATTGCATTCTTTAAGAATTATATTTTTATTTGCAATAAAATTAAACTTAGTGGCTAGTGTTTCATGAGTGGATTTCATATTTACATACTTACTCTTTACATCAATATAGCAATTGTGTAATTTTTCAAACTCAAGAGCAAGCTCATCAAAAGTAATAATATCATCGTTATCAAGCTCGCATACCTCACTAGGGTTATCACCTAGTGGTAGTGTACATAGAGATGAGGCTTCTTTAGAACTCAAAGCAGGATTTTCCAACTCTTGTTGAATAGCCTCTAGGTCCCCTTCATGTGCTTCAATAAATTTCCATAAGGCGTAAGCATTATCAAAATTAGCAATTTTGTTAGAAAATAAAGAGTAAAAAGCATTAAGCAAATATTCTAACAAAATCTTGTTCATATTAAACAATCTTTTATCATTTTCACTCCATTTGGATTTTTCCAAATTTGGAGCAAAAAAGGCATCCTCAATAATTTCCCATAAATCAAATTATTTAGATTGAACAAAAAGTTTAAATCTAACACGTCATTGAGCATGGGGGAAATATCCAAACGAGGGGTAATATTAATAGCATAACCTAGACTAGATGCATCATACATATCCATAATGATTATATGCAAGAAGCAAAAAGTAATTAACACTAGATTAGCACAAAAACGATAACTTGGATCTTTAACTCAAGGCGATTGGTCCTTAAATCAAAGAGCACCAAGCTCTGATACCAATTGTTAGACCCTAGAGGGGGGTGATTAGGGTCTTATGCTAATCTAATCCCGATTAAATACCAATTAAAATTATATTGATTAATTTGTTCTTACAAGAATGATATAAGATAGATATGAGCAAGAATGATATGAATAAGCACAAATAAAAGGTACGCTAAGCAAAACATAAACAAACGATATGTTTACGAGGTTCGGTCAACACGACCTACATCCCCGCTCCTCACCTCGAGGGGATCTCCACTATCACAATCCGGTTTGGAAGATAGAACTTCTACACACTCGGTTTACGAGCTTACCGAAAAACTCTCACACAACAAACACTATGCAATTACACTTTACACACTAAGTATAGGAACCTAGCATGTGTCCTCCTCCTCAAGTGCTCGGATGCAACCTCTCCCTAGGTTCATCAACCGACGCCACTCCTATTGGATTCGACCCCGTCTCTCGCCTCACACTTCTCTCGGTGTACAAGTGTATTACAAGTGATCCTCATAACAATGATTAAATACAATGATTTTGTTCTCGATAACAAATAAGAACACAAGTGAAGCTCACACTCACTAAATCACACACCACAACCCACACTATATAGTATGAAGATATTAAGCTTAATATTGTGTGTGTGATAGCGGTGAATAGATAATATGCAACTCAAATAAAATATAGCTAAGATATGAAAATGAATCAATAAGCTATATAAGAAAGAGTTAGGAAAACTTCTCAATAGACAAGAAGAACAGTGATGATGGAATTTGAAAGCCCCTTCTTGTTGTAGGAAACTGCTTTTGAAACAGACTGATGAAAACAGCTTAACAGCTCTTTAAACACTTCTTAAACCTTTGTTAAAACTTAATGTAAAACAAAACTCTTTGTATTTGGTTAGTTACTGAAAGAGAAGAGTAATGGGGTATTTATACCCACTCAAAATATCATCCAAAACCAATTAGAAAAGACCAAAATAGCCTCAGACAACCGTTGTAGAAAATAACCATTAAAATACAATGATGAGATCGGCGGTCGACCATGAAAATCTCGCGGTCGACCGCGAGGCACAAAAAAAGCTGAGTATAAGGTTTGAAAGCTGGCGGTCGACCACGGCGGTCGACCGCGAAAGTCTCTGGATGGATTCACGGTCGACCGTCACGGTCAACCGCGAGCACAAAGAGCCATAGTATGAAAGTTTGCTGCTAGCGGTCGACTGTGGTGGTCGACCGCAAAATGATACATGGCATATGACAGGTTTTGGGCTGATTTTGAAAATACATTAAAAATATCAAATCAATTCCAAAAATAGTAAAACTTTGGGGAAAATTTCTAAATGATGAAAAAACATGTTTGAAAAGGAATTTTTGGAAAATCACTTTTCGTTTGTGAAAACTCCTTGTTTTTTAAAAGTGTTCAGAAAACCTATTTTTCGTGACCATGAAAATTGAGATATGACTTGTAAATATGTATTTATATATCATGCATACATTATATATATATATATATATATAATAAAGTATGGAAGAGCTGTAAACATGAAATAAAGACTATTGTAACAAAGTTTGATGAAAAATCATTTATATGATAGAAAACGTCAAAATTGTGTTAAGTGTACATATATTAAGCTTACATATAAACATACGATATATGTAAGTAAACTAAACTTATACCTAGGTGAATGTATACACATGAACTTGAATCTTTAACGTTTGATTGTCGTGTGTTGAATTACCTATAAAGAGAAAAACAAAACAACAAAAGCTAGAGAATGGATTAGCGATAAATTGTTTGACAAATCATCATCATAACTATAGGGCCAACAGGGCAATGCATGACAAACCACGCCATGGAATAAGCGTAGGGCAATTACACCCTTGGGTTCTCAGCACCATGGCAAAAAAGTGTAATTAAGCGCTGTAATCTCCAATGGATACAGGCGATCATGGTAGAGAGGAGGACATATGGGGCATATTAACGACCGTAAGCTAAACAAACGACCGAGAATACCACTTCCTTCTGTAAAGAATCAAAACTGCCGGAGGGAACAATGGTGTGTGTTAACTAAAGCATTAAATATCCCGCCAACATGGCCTTAGATAAAATTAGTTCTCCGCTTTGGTGAAAGAAGCTTTCAAACCCGGTGCCCATGGCATACTCGTGTTCGTCTGAAGGCATTACGTAAGCCTTAGGAGGGTGAGCAAATATACGGCATACCGGTTCACCCGCCTTGCAAGGACCTAATGGCACTATCGGGTCCTTCTTCCGATCCAAGTTCTTAAAGAGATAGTGCACCCAAATGTTATGGCTGGTGGATTTTTCACCCTTCTTGTCAGCACGTCCCTCCATCTACAAACAGATATGGTAATGGTACATTACCTCCTAAAAAGTTTTGACCACTTGGGCGTGGTCCTTTTCCAAATCAGTCAGCTCCTTATACCCCGGAATATATTCCTCATAAAGATATCTCCCATATGACAGCCCTAAGACTTTAGCCATTTTGTGAAGGGGAATTCCTAACTCCTCGTCCAGAGTGAAGAAAGTGCGTGTGTCAGAATTATACAGCTCCAACACGCTGAAGAATTGATGAGAGTTGTTCCGCAACCCAAGCTGTGTTGCCCTAATAGGCGCATGAGGCCAAATTTTCGTAGGTCATCCTGACTCTCCTGCAAAATGTATTCAGTGACTCGAGGCCACCATTGTGTAGGACTCTAACAAGACCAACCGGGAGTCCTAAAATCTTTAGCGGTGAATTGCCCCTTTGCTTTGAAGAAGGCGCGGCCAAAGGTGTTGGCTTCTTCAGCTGTTTCTCCAACGGGTAATTCTCTTTGAAATAGTCCTGGGTGCTATCCGGTCACGTAGCGACCACTACTATCTATCTTGGCACTACTTCTAGAGAAAAAACCATATGTAACACCATCTTGTGTCGGGGTTAAGTCCTAATTCATTTTCCTTGGGACAGAAGCCACTTTGAGGGCAGTAAGAGAACGGTCATGTTCCATAAGAAGAAAAAACATATGTCGTCTATTCACAGTCCTAAGTCATCGATAAGTCCCAACTTCCAATAAGTAGGGATCCTCTGAAGAGTCTCCAAACAGGAAAATAGGCTTCAAGATGTGGTCACGATTGACTAATTCTATAGGAGCATCCGTGATTAAACGCCTAAGTGTGGAACTCGAAGGATTAGAAAGAAGTTCACGCCTAAGCATGATTAATCTCTCCTTGTTCTCGATCTCCAAACACGGGGATACTTTCAAGGGTAGAATAACGCAGATGATATTCCATTACCTGAATGCCATCTGAATCGAGATCACCACGTGGAGGAATCGGAACGGAAGGGTGCACAACTGCAAAAGGGACAAATAGAATTAGTCCAAAGGATTCAGTCCGGATGAACTTAATCCAAAAAGAGTGAGCTGTGTCCAAATGATGGCATGAAGGTCATCTGATTGATGAACCTAGTCTAACAGATAAACTTGTCAAACAGACAAACCTCATCACACAGACGAGCCTCGTTCAAACAGATGAACTTCATTTGATTGACGAGCCTCGTTCAAATAGACAAACTTCATTTGATTGATGAACCTCATCAAAATAGATGAACCTCGTCAGATAGCCAAACCTCGTTAGACAGATGAGCCTCGTCTAACAAACGAACTTTGTCAAACAAACGATCCTCATCAAAAATACGGGATTCATCAAACAGACAAAAATTCATCTAACTAAAAGACATCATCTTTCGGATGAGTTTCATCTTAGAAAGGGGAACTGTTCATCTCCCTCAAGAAACTCAAGCCTAAAATAGGCAGAGTTCATCAGTTCAAAAATGCAAGCCATGCGTTTAGATACACTACCTGAGAAAGTCGACGAAGTGGCGGGTTCATCTGAAGAACCGGTAGCCTTCTTGCCCTTACCCTTGCCAGTAGTAATTTTTGGGGCCATCGCAGTGGTCGAAAGATCAGAGTTTTCAAAGAGAAAAAAAGTTAAAAGCTAGAGAGATGAAAAGCTTCGACGGCTTAAGAAAATTTGAAGAAGAAGAAGAAGATACGCTTCAAGTCGTCATGCCCTATATATAAGAGCGGGAAAAATCGAATCAATGGTCGAGATTAGTGGACAACTCTGCAGTTGTGATCTCTTGCAAATGAGATTTGCGGATGAGATTTGTGGAGAAAATCTCAAGGCTCTAGCTGGTTACCACCTATCAAGCCTAGAAAAGGCGTGCAACATTAATGAGCCTGATGAAGTTCATACAGAGTGACAAGACTCAATTGAGACAAGACTGGGCCTCGTCTTGAGCTGCTCAGAAATGACAAAACATGAGGTTCATCTCCCAAGCGGTGAAGCTAAGTTCGCTTGAGTTGCCAAACAAACATCATCTGTTATAGTCGAGAAAATTCAAAGTATTTCAGACCTCATGCAGCCCGATTCAGATCTGAAAACTTTGAAGGGGGTCTTGTAGACAACCAAAAATGCGAGAAGGAAGATGAGAGTCACACCTTGTTATAACAAACCTCGTAAGTGAAGACGAACGTCATCCAGAAGTTCACCTGCAAGTATTGAAACTTATTTTTAGAGACGAGGCTCGTCATACAGCAAAGCTCAATGTCAAAGACGAGGCTAGCCACGCAGCAAGGCTCAACATCAAAGACGAGGCTCGCCACACAGTAAAACTCGACATCAAAGACGAGGCTCGTCACGCAGTGAAATTCGACATCAAAGATGAGGCTCGCCATGCAACAAGGCTCAACATCAAGGACGAGGTTCGCCAATGTAGCGAAGCTCGCCACACACAATAAATTAGGTTGTAACGGTCACGAAGACCTAGTTAGACACGTGGGCTAAATCTCAAGAGTCGATTACACCTACGACCCCACGATTGTGGCACGTCAGTTACGTGCTAAAGCTCTATAAATAGCCGTAAGCAACTATGAAGAAGGGACTTTTGAACCTTTTGGCAAAATCCTACTTCGGAAATCATTTAGAAACCAACAGGAGCATTGGTGACTTGTTTTTGATCGTCAACAAGAAGCAATCTTGACTCAAGCATCGAGTGAAGCATCCTCTCATCACCTAAAACCCACCTTAAACAAAAAAGAAGTCAAAACTATCTTTTCGTCCTCTGTAATCGAGAGAGTGAGTGATTGTAAAAGGTACCAAGTGATAGAACACATTCTTAAAATAAGAATCAATCAACTTCAATTTTTTGACCCTGCACAAAGCAAATAGAACAATGATAATAATGCAAGGAACACAATATAGAGAAAAGATCCAAAAGTAAATATAAGTGTGTCCCAACAAGAAAATAAAGTACAACTGATATCTGAAACAAATGTGAAATATCTCAACACATAGAGTCAATTGAAAACAATACTAAGGCACTCTGCCTCCAACATGAAATTCATCTCTAAAGTTTGACAATAAGCAATAAGTATCTACCGTAGAGCACAAATAAACTACTAATAATAAATGACGGAAGCTAAGCTGAATCTTCGTCAACATGCGACTCTCCGGACGTCTGACTCGCTACCTGAAAAGAGGAAAAACAACGAACGTCAAAGTGCTAGCGAAATCATCTCCACCGCCCCCAGGGGGAAGGGGGTTAGGAGTATAAAAATGTAAGTTAGTACATATAGATATATAAATCATCTATCCTGAACTAATAGGAAATTTATATTTAGATATCCACAACACGAGAATGGGTATGTCGAGCGAAATAATCCAAACAAGAAAACCCTCATGTATATATCTCATATCTCAAATTGTGAATTGCTAAATACCAACCCTAAATCCTATGAATAAGAATAATAAAACAAAGGACAATACGTTAACATACACTACCCTCGGTAGGTGGCACAGTCACAAGAATAATAATCTGGTAAAAAAACTCACTTAATATATGTCGTGTATGACAACCTCGGTCTTCTACCCTACTCTCGGGGAAGATAACATGGAAGCATGAAAATAAATCTGTGTGATCCTCTAACAGAAAATAATGATACTGAGTAAGGCGCTCACAATATCCTGTAACATCACCTACCTTACTCAAACGCCCTGCGGAAATAGGTATATCAGCCCAATCCGAAATGATGCATCATAGAGTGTAGTCTACCACGGTCTCATTATGGTATACCAACTAACCCACTCGAAGTATAGTCTATCATGGTCTCATTGTGATATACCAACTAACCTCACTCAAGCATCCAAACTTATCATGAATTGCAATATATGTCACTCTCGATCATGACAAACACAAAATATAGATTTCGCACCTCCAAATGCTCGTGTGCGCTCAACTCAAGTACGTGTACTCCAGTGGTCAAGTACGTGTCTCGATGTGCGGACCAGAACTTCGTGTTCATGATCAACTCATGCGTCAAATTAACAAGTTCACAAAACAACACTGACCAGTCGACCGATTCCTTACATCGGTCGACTGGCGGCAACGTCCACAAACCGTGCACACGAATCAACTATTGACCAGTCGATCGGGGCGTCATAAAATACAAAATAAGTTAGCTTATAAATCACATTTTAAAAAGATGGTATATATTAACTTTTAAAAAACTAACTTATAAGCTCACCTAAATAAGGTAGGTTTGACCAAACAAATTACTATACTACCCAAATATTTTTTATAATATTTTTATCATAAAACCTGAAAGCCACTAAAGCTAGCATAATTTATAAACTCAAAAAAAAACCCTTCCCAAACGCCCTGAAAGCTGGAAGCAGGCATGAAATATAATTGGGTAAAATTTCACAAAAGACCTTGCAATTTGAGATTTTGCACTAAGCCAATTGAATTTCGTACATTCTAAAATCGAACCACGGTGAGTTTCGCAATATCATTGGGAATAGTGATTTTTTTTACTGTCTTGTTGAGAGGTGAGAAATTTTTGAGGTTTACCAGTGAAAACAAAAAACTAGCTGTTAAGTTTTAGGTATGTCAACATACCGCAATGTTTTGTTACTTGCTTAACCTTTGGACATGGCGGGTCACATTGTTGATCTTATGTCCATATCGTGCATGATCCTCGTAATGAAATTGTATAGGCTAACACATTGAACAAACTCTACAGCAAATTAATCGACTTCAAATTCTCAAATTCAATTGTTCTACATCCCATTAGCGGGGTGTTTTGTGGAAATTTGAGTTCATATTCATCATTTGATATTTGCAAATTAGCTCCGTGATTCTTATAATTTAGGGCTAGATTTTATCTTTTATGACTGTTGTTTTCTTAATATGAATAGGGTTCTTTGTTGTATTATGACAAATATAAGGTGGTCTGTCTATTTTTTTAGACAAAATCAAGCTCAAACTTTGATTTTTTTTTTCTGGTTTATTGCCAAACAGATATATTAATTCAATATTAGTTGAGTGGAGGGTAAAAAGGTCATTCTGGCAATGATATCAGTCCCAACAATCATGATCCCTTTAAAACAAACACTGATTTAGACTATTTTAAGACAGCGCGAAGGTCAGTCTATAAAAAAACAAACATTAAATTAGACTAAAATAGTTTCAGGACATCATAATTTGAGGACCATAGTCCAAGGTTAAAATACCCTCAAGTTCAAGGATAGGAAACATATAGGCCTAAGGAGTATATCACTAGGGGCACACCCCCAACCACATCCCAAACCACACCCCTCTCTCATATGTTACAGTATACCGGGTCCCACATGGGATTTTAAAATTTTAAAATCTCATGTGGGACCTGGTGTACTGTAGCATATGAGAGAGGGGATGTGGTTTGGGATGTGGTTGGGGGTGTGCCTCTATCATTTTCCTTACATCAAAGAAGGCTCTTCCAAATTAAATAATGATAGGGGCACACTCCCAACCACACCATCTCTCTTGCTACGGTGCACGGGCCAACATGAGATTTTAATTTTTAAAATCTCACGTGGGCCCGTGCACTGTAGCAAGAGATGTGGTGTGGTAGATGTGTGAATGACGCGTGAGTGGGGGGGACAGCGTCTCGTGATGATTTTGTTTTTACAGGCTGTGAACGTAGGCCCATGTTGTGAAGGAGCTCATCAATTAACACGGAGAATTGAAAACCGCGTGAGGTTGAAAACCGCGTTAGGAGATTTGAGGCTTTCTTTTGTTTCCTGGACAAAGCCCACCCGCGTGCAAAAGTACAGCAACTATATAAATACCCTTTCTAGGGTTTTGTGAAAGGTTGGTGCAAGACAGAGTGCAGCAGTGCAAAAGTGGGGGAGAACAGCAGGCTTCGTGCAAGGTTTTTTTTCGGCTGTGGGTAATTTTTCAGCAGAGGAGAAATTGTTGTGCAGGGAAGAAAGTGCCGACTTTTGAGAGAGATATTTGTGTGAGGGATTTGAGAGATTGTGTGAGGGTTTAAGTTGTGAGATTGTAAACCCTAGTTATATTCTCTCCCTCTAATAGTAGACCTCCCCCCTCCTTGCCCCGTGGACGTAGGCAGTTTGCCGAACCATGTAAAATTAGTTTGTTTGTGTTTGTGGCCATTGTAATAGTTTTAGGATCCTTCGACAAGTCAGTCCTAGAACTGATGAGAGGAAGAGCCGATATCTCACTTTATTGATATATTCGCTTCAGATTCTTGTTTCCTTGGTGAGACGGGAATTCTTATTGGGATCTTTCTCTTTTATTATGCACCAGAAACTCTGCCGAAATTTTCGCTACGCACAACAGTAGAGGGTGTGCCCCTGGTGTTGGGAATATAAGCTGTTTAGAGTGTAATTAGCACAAAATGCAGTTTTAACAGAATTAGATAATGATTCAAAATAGATATGAAATTAAACTGAGTTTAGAATATAGCCTGATGGTCGAGGCGTGCAAACACTGTCCCAAGAAACTAATTGCCCCCTCTCGTACAGGGCTACGCGGCAAAAGTTCCCGGAGATACAACAACCCTCGGTCAGGCTACCTCCTTCTCATCGGCACGAGCTTCAAGAAGGCTTTGCGAACTCTTCTAGACTTTCAGGGAACCAACAGAATATAATAGCAAATATTTTGAAGAGAAGAAAAGAAGAGAAGCTCGTTTGTAATTCTGTGTATTTAGCCCTCGACAGGTGTTGGTTTTTATAGGAAAAAAAACAGTCGTTACAAATCTCGCCGATTTAATTCTCATAAAAACCCGATTCCGTTTTAATTACCGATTTAATAATAATCCGTTTTCATTTTAATTACCGATTTAATTCTCATAAAAAAATTCTGTTTCCATTTTGATTGTGGTTTAAATATTACCGTTTCAAATCAATTTTTCGTTTTGAAAATAAGATCCACATTGAACACGTTTTAATTGTTTTAATTTGCAAAAAATAAAAATCAAAATGTAGCGGATCAAGAGCCCCTCACTCCGGAGTTACATTCGTGTCTGCAGGTCGTGTGCGCGCGCCACCCGACCCGACCCTGAGCCCGGCCCGGCCGGCGCGCGCGTGTGCGGTGTGGAGCATAACCTTTATTTTCTTCTAGGCAAAGGAGAGAAAGGGAAGGCATATAAAGACTCTTTCTTTCTATTCCATTTCTTATGTGGGACTAAACTTTCCCTCTTTTCCTCTACAAAGTCAAGTTTAAGTTATCTTTATTATAACTCCAACAATCCCCCACATAACTTAAAACTTAAAATAATTCAGAAATAACAGTAAAAGAAGAACTTAAAAATAAATAAGATTGTTGGTTCCCTTATACTATGTAATAGGTGGAGGTACCTTTCGGTTTGAACCTTCACTTAGTGACAGTTGTATAGATCCGTGAGAGCTTGGTGGACTACGCCTTGAACCAGTCTCATTTATTGGATTTCTACAGAAAGCACACATAGTACAGTTTTGAAGAATTCTAAACGGGTTGCGCTATTATCGGCCTTGCGCAGGTATCTTTCATGTGTGTTACTAGGGAGCAGCCCTGATCCCATAGTTGCAGCCTCACAACTACACACATATAGGTGAATCCTAATAAGGATGCGAGCAAGTAAGCATCCTGCCTCATGGGTCTTGGATTCATTAAGAGTTAGAATTAACCTTTCACTTGCTTTTTATGAGCACTGATCACCCTAGGGATGGGAGCAAATAAACTCAGTGCTCCTCACAATTAAATACTCATTCAGTTTGTTTCTACCCATTGAACCTCTGCGAGGTTGGGTTGCCACTGCAGTGATTTTTCTTATGGGCTTAATCCCATCCCCCTCGATGATTCTAGGACCACTGCCCTAGATAAGCCTTTAGTTAAGTGATCTGCAAGATTTTTCTCTGATCTTACAAAATCTAAGGCTATTATATGGTTTTTCATCTTATATCTCAAAGACTTATGTCGCACTTTCAAGTGTCGATTCATCTTCACATTTGCATTCTCTTGATGGCATTTGTCAATCGCTGACCTGCAATCACAATGAATAGAAATAGCTGGTAATAGTTTTTGTATTAATGGAATTTCAATTAGTAAATCTTTCAACCATTCAGCTTCTATACTAGTAGTATCAAGAGCTATCATTTCTGATTCCATTGTACTTCTAGCCATTACAGTTTGTTTAGTAGATTTCCAGGACACAGCTCCTCCTCCTAAAAGGAACACAAATCCAGTGGTAGATTTTACATCTACTGAGTCACTAATCCAATTTGCATCTGAGTAGCCTTCTAATACAGATGGATAACCTTTATAATGTAAACCATAATTTATAGTTCCTTTTAGGTATCTTAAAATTCTTTCTAAGGCATCCCAGTGACTTTTATCAGGATTTGATGTATATCTACTAAGTCTATTTACTGCATAAGCAATGTCAGGTCTGGTGTAGTTTGTCAGGAATCCTAATGATCCAATTATTTGTGCATATTCTCTTTGTAATTGAGGATTACCTGTATTTTTCTTTAGATGTATATTAGGATCATATGGAGTAGAAACAGGTTGACAGTTTAGATCATAAAAATTCTTAAGGATTTTCTCTATGTAGTGTGATTGTAATAACACATATCCATTCTCATTTTTTATGATTTTAGTATTAAGAATTAGGTCAGCTTGACCTAAATCTTTCATGTCAAATTTTTGTGATAAGAAGTGTTTGATTTTATTTATGGTTTGTATGTCAGAACCAAAAATAAGAATGTCATCAACATATAAACATAAAATCACAATTTTGTTGTTATTGTCTATTTTATGATATACACACTCATCTGTTTGATTAATTTCAAATCCATAAGATAGTATAATCTCATCAAATTTCATGTGCCATTGTTTTATAGCTTGTTTGAGGCCATATAGTGATTGTAGGTGTAATTTTTGATCTCCCAAAAACAGGGAACTTCGTTTGTATTGATAAGAAGGCTTATTACAAACTAATAATCAAATGATTACAACAGAAGCATAGGGAAGGCCCTCTTTGTTTAATCGTGGGGACTTTAAGGTAGCTACAGTACTCGGTAGAAGCTCAGGGTGAGAGAGTTCGTCTCTTCTGGCTTGCCGACGATCAGGGCTCGGAGCTAGGAGATGGTGCTGTAATGCAAGGATATGCAAGAAGCCCCTTCCTCTCTTGATTGATCAATCGATTGATCTCCCCTAAGGTTGCTGAAAGAAGCCTTTAAATGGGAGAGAGACAGTTTGGCTGTTCCTGGAATTATGGGATGTGACCATACATCGTTTAGAGACATTCTGCTGTTCCTTTGTGCTGCCAACGGTCATTCGAGGAGCCGCATGTTGTGTCACATCGCGCAGGAGTGGGAAAGCCCCTCCTCGTATCGGTGACAGTGGCAACCAGATACTTGAGTGGATCTGGCCAACTCATCGAGCGCCGGCGGCTTTCGCACTTTTCTTGGGCGAGTGAGGTAAGCAGCATTTATGAGGGTGCAGGCTGCTCTGGCAGCCGTCTGCTTACCCACGCTGTGAGCCACCGAGTAGCCACCTGACGGTCCTGGGGTCCTGTGCCATCTCCCCTCTCCCTATGTCTTGATAGAGGCGGGAGAGTGGACATCTCGTGCCTGAGTGGGCTCTAGATAGCTTGCTGCGCGCCAACGGCTCCGGCTCTCCATTCTGATGGGTGAGGTGACCCGCATTTATGAGTATGCAGGCCGGTCCGGTGCCTGTCTTGTTCGCTTGAATTGCGGACGACCGTCTGATGAGTCTGGAGCACTGTGCTCCCTCCCCTCGCATCGCGGGAAGTAGGGGAGGCTTGTCCCTGGAAACCCGGCTTTCGACTCACGTAGGTGGACTTGGCCCTCTGCGAGCGGGTTGGGTATATGAAGGCGGATTTGGCCCCTGCGAGCGGATTTGGCTCATGAGGGCGGATTTGAACCCCTACGAGCGGATTTGGCTCATGAGGGCAGATTCACTCTACTAGTGGGCCCATGTGACTTGGCGCGTGAGGACCCAGGTGTGCCATCGAGCCCGTTTCATGGCTACACTCCATTCTTCATCTAAGTGGATGGTCTTGACTTGTGGGCGAATTTGTTCGCTAGTCCGCCGCGGTAATTTTTACCGTCTACAAGACCCCCTTCAAAGTTTTCAGACCAAAACCGGCTTACGTGTGGTCTGGAATACTTTGAATAAAAAAGTTTTGGGTGGACCAAGTGCCTTAAGATTTTTAGCAAATCCTCAGCTATCAACGGATTTGATCTGCCTTTACCGATTACCGTTTGAATCGGGTTAGCCATACTATTCCCCTCAGTATGATGAGTTGTTGAGTAGTTTCTCTTAGGCTTCGTGCTAAGATTTCTACTCTGATCCTTAGCCGCCTGGGGCGCGGGTCTAAACAAGGTCACCTTGCCGGTTTCGAGATTTTGGGCAAGTCACTTATTTCCTAAAGGTGGGTGAACCATGCAGGCGAAGTTTAAGCTTCGATGGCGAAACTTCGCCCGACCTGCGGAT
Source organism: Asparagus kiusianus (assembly GCA_022839385.1). Lineage (NCBI taxonomy): Eukaryota > Viridiplantae > Streptophyta > Magnoliopsida > Asparagales > Asparagaceae > Asparagus > Asparagus kiusianus. Next base: position 195,671 of record BQKN01063461.1, read on the forward strand.
TTTATTAGCACTTTCGTTGATGAGACCTCTTATTTGGGCGAAAGTAAGCCCAGTGAGAGCAAATCGCGTGTTTACTTGTCGGGTTTAGCGCTTTTTGAGCTATGGCGGCGGGGTTCCGTCCTGTCCTTTGTGATTCGACAGTTCGACGTCAACTTCGTGCGCCTCGTTTGGATCGTGGCCGTGGTTTTTGAATCCAACCGTCGGATGTAGCCGCCAATTTCGGTCCTTTCGATATACTGGGGGTGATCTGGGCCGTCGAATTCGGTCGTGGCCACGTCTCCTACCCGTTAGGGTTTCGCCTTTCGAGGGCAAGCGTGGCCACGTGGACGACTCCGCCCTTTTAAACCAGCCGTTTTCCTCCTTAGGGAGTTACCGTGCTCTCGAATCTTAAAAAAACTTCTAAGGAAAGAGTTCCCGCTTCATACTTGCAATGGCTCCAAGATCTAAGAGGTGCAAAGTGAGGGGAGCAGGCCCCGGGCGCTATTCCGACAGTCTCTCCGCCGGCATGCCCGTCGGTGTACCAGAGCCGCGCTCAGGTAAGTCGATGGGTGCATTGGACGACCCCGTGTAGGGTACAGGCGTCGGGTTGGGGGGATGAGTGTCGCTCATTATCCTAGAATTCCGCCGTCCTTTGGTTGCTTCCCTGATTTGGGGTAAAGTTTGCCCTATTTGCCTTTAGAGGGTGATTTCTGTCTCCTCGGGCGAGCTCAAACTCTAACGGGAAGGGGGCGAACCGACTTTTTGATAGGCGAGTTTGGCCCTTTCCTGGTAGAGGGGAGAATTGTCTGTACGGATAGACCTTGTTCGAAATGGGTTTCCCCTTTCGACAAGCGGATTCGCCCATACCTGTCTGATGGGCGACTTTGCCCTTACAGCGGATTTTGTCTTGATTGACTTTTTGTTCCTTCTCGCAGCGACTTTTTCTGATGAGGCTTTTCCGGAGGGTGTGGCCGTTGGCCACGTCGGGGTTACGGGCTATACGGCACCTCCTCGATTTCCCTCCCTGGCCCCGGTACCCGCATTCACTGTTGATAAGCCCCATGGCTTGATAAAGAGGGTCGCGGACGGGTATCACCAGACATTACGTGAGTTGACGACTGATGCGGTGCTGACAGACGACGTCAGGGCGGAGCTACCAAAGCCTCAATTTTTGTTCGGCGATGCAGCGACCGATCCTTCCGTTCTACTGCTCAAAGAGAGTAGGTGGTTCCGTACGGTGGAAGGGACTCACTATTACCTCCCTAGTATGCCGAGAGGGTTCTTAATCGTCGAGCTGCGGTCTCTCGCGGTCCCCCGCGTGATGAATTAGGATTTGACTCCAACTCAGGACGGGGTCACCTGCGGCGTCTTCACGGGCTCTTCGGCTGGGTATGGGGTGGAGAGTTCCTGTAAGCGCGTGACGGGTCTGCGCCCTGGCCTGCTATCCAATGAGCCGCCGGCAGGAGAGACGACGGCGGTAGCGGAGACTTTTCGCCATCGCTTCTTTCGTGTTGGTGGGAGGTTTCCCCCAAAAGACTTCAGAGCCCCAGGGTGGGTATACTCGGCGCCCGGTAGCGACACTTGGTGGTCCAAGATCACCGATTATGTCCTGGCCGAGAATTCTGATCTTAAGGATTCGGAGCTGTACGTGGCCATTCAAGCCACTCGACATGGTTTATGGATCAACGCTTCCCAGTTCCACAGTATCCTAGAACTGTACAGTGCGGAAAGCGGTACGTTCTTCACCTCTAACGGTGAGCTTGGCATTACCCCTCACGAGATGTATGACGTGTCAGGGCTGCCTCTGGGAGACTTTCCCTATGAGGAGTACGTCCCGGACCAAGACGAGATTGATCAGCTCTCGAACCATTTCCCCTTGGCGGTTGAAACTCTGTGGGAGTTACTCTGCCACTACCACATCTGCCTCAGTACCTTAGGGGCTGCGGATCATAAGGGGAAGAAGAAGAGAACCCCGAGGATCAGCCACAAGAATTAGGCTGACTATCTGTTCCTAGGGAACGATGTCAAGGGGAAGCCAGCTCTCCCGCTAGGCGAGTGCGACGAGGCTGAAGTGGAGAGGAGGATGGCCAAAGGGGAGGCCATAGTAGTTCTCGAGCGTGACGAGGGCGGATTCAAATCCGGAATGGTCTTCCACTCGTTTCACCACCAGGCTAAGTCTCCTATATCTGGGAAGGCCTTATTTGCGGGGTATCTCATGCTGTGGCTAAAAAGGTGCGTAGTCCCCACTCATTCTTTTGAGGCTCTTCCTGTGGAGGTTGTGTATCCGGCAGTTTGCTTAGCCCACGGGAAGTATTATTCCTTGGTGTTAGCGACGATAGCGTGCATCCACCGGGAGCTCCGCACCCTGACGGCCTAATTCTGCCGTGTATCGACTATCGATGAGGGGGCAGGAGAGATTATCAGGACCCCCAATCCTAGGGTGGGGCTGCCGTATACTTATTTGATGGCATGGTTTGTCTGCCATTATGAATGTTTGATGAGCGCCCCTGCGACTCTTTAAGGAGACAAGTTTGTTCCGTTCGTTGAGCGCTTGGAGAGGTGCTCCTGGAAGTGTAAGGATATTCCTGACGCGCGGAAGATGCTTTTCCATTTTGTCCACTACAACTTCCGCCGTTTCTTCCCTTATTTTAGTGGAGGAAGATACGGTGAGTCTTTTAGAGATGTGCCGACGGCGGATTATCACACAGCTCTCTCGCGCGGCGCCTTCCGCTGGTTGGTGAACATTCGGCCGGGGTATCATATCTTACGACCGTGTGCTATCTCGAGCCGTACATCCCTTGCAGGTTCGCCCGCCAGTTTGGGTACGACCAATTGTACGTGGGCAACGCTAATCCCCATCTGCACTTCGAAGGAGGGTTGGTGGACGGAGTTTGAGGATGGTTCTGGACTCACACTGGCGGTACCCATGCCCGCTTTGAACTACCCGCGAAGGATCGTGATCTGCACCACACTCTCCTATACTGCCGGTGGTATCCGGGCGCCAGCGCTGCTCCCGAAGGCTTTTGGTTCCAGGGTTCGTGTTTGGCGGAGCAGGGGCATCCTTCCAGAAGGGCTGTTCGCTCTTCGAGGCGGAGGGGTCACCAAACTGCTAGGGAATGGTTCTCAGAGGATCCTGTCGAGGACACCGACGGCGCCGACGTGGGTATGGATGAGTCCGAGGCGCCAGAGATGCAAGCTCCTTCTCCTAGTCTTCCCTCGGATCCCCAAGGCGAGCGTAGGGAGCCTGTCGAATTAACCCGAGCGGGTGAACGCCTAGAGCAAGCCCGGAGCACGATTTCTGGGCGGATGGGGATGCCTCTGTTATCTCCAAGCAGTTTGTTGCTCTCAAAACGGCAGCGAGAGGCGGTGGAGGGTCCCAGAGCGGAAGTGGCCTATAGCGAGGAGACTGTGGGGACCACCAGAGCGGCGGATGGTCAGGACGATACTGTCTCTGGGGCGGGAGCTGCTCAACCTACCCCTTCTGTCGCACCGTGGGCGGCTCCGGTGACTTCGAAGGACACCCTTCCTTCATTCGATGTGGGGCCACAGGCGGGGGTCTCAACGACTCCTGTACCTGCACCAGGAGGTAATCTTTTGGTGCGGTACTCTTGTGTACGAAGTCGAGTTCGTATTCTCTGACTGTTCATATTGAATCCGTGCAGGTGCAGCCGAGAAAGTGATCCCCATTCCTTCTGACGAAGAGGAGGGGAGTGGAGACAGAGGAGAACTAGGGGGTTCGGGTAAGCATGGGTTTTAGTGTTGTTGGTCCTTCTAAGCCGAAGGGGCATTTATCAATCCTTTTTTTTTTTTTGCATCCGCAGTTGGCCCTTCTTATGAAGCTGCTGGCAAGGAGGATCCTCCCTCTTGGGAGGGTCATTCAGGCGAATCAGAGATGGACGACGACGCCTCAATTCATGAAGCGCTATCGAGCGAGGAGGAAACGTCGGCCCCTGCGGGTCAACAAGGGGGAACCTCCACCTTCGAGGGAGTACCGGTCGGGGGTGAGTGTTCGGCGCGAGAGTCTCCAGCTCAAGAGGGAACCCCCACTGGGCTGATGGCCACTTCTTTATCTGCGACGACCTGCGATTCTCCCGCTGCTACCCTGGTAGCGCCAGCGGTCGTTCCGGCTCTGGCGGCGCCAACCGTTGCTTCCGTAGTCATGACCACCAATACCTCAATTGTGACTTCACCCTCGGCCGAGGATGCCGCTCTCTCCCCCTTGGAACGCTGGCGAAAGAGGAAGGTGGCTCGAGCTCTGGTCAACTTCCAAGATACTTTGTCCCACTGCATCTAGCTGGCCTTGGAAGAGAGTTGTCCCTTCGAAGAATTCAAGGAGGATCTTGAACACGACTCGCTTTTCCTACTCAAGAGGCTTGGCGCCACCGCGGCGAAGCCCTACTTTCGGCGCTTGAACGAAGTAGAGGGTGCTGTTCAGCAGCTGCTCGCCCTTCGCGCGGAAAGTTCCACTCTTGTTGATCTCGCCTCCCACGAAGTTCGAGTGGCTATGGCAGATCGTGATCACCGCCTAAATGAGACTATGTCGCTGGAGATAAAGTTGTCAGCAGAGTTGGAGCAGGCCAAGGCCGAGGATGAACGAGTGGCCCACGAGCAACAGGCGGCCAATAATCGACTCTCCCGACTCTCTTTCGAAGTAGAGAGGCTCAAACAGGTTATAGCTAACGCACAGGCTTCCTTGGCCATTCAAGAGAAGGCTCGTGATCAGGTGGCAAAGGAGCTAGAGGGTATTGAGTCTCGTCGGCAATTGGTCACTGATTCTGTCGAGGAGAAGGATCGAGCTCTCAAGGATGTCAAAGATACTATTCAGGACTTAATCTCGTGCACAGAGGAAGATCTTCGTCGAGAGGTCCTAAGGAGGCTTGAGCTTCGCCATGCTGAGGAAATTCGTGAGGCGGAGCTGCGATTGAGAGCCTTGTAACTTGCCTTTGATTTCCCATTTGTAATAAGATCTTTTTTTATGAATGGAATTATCCTTTTGTTTCGACTATTACTGCTTGTGTGCATACTATATTTTCTTTTGTGCACTCATTGGCGTTTGGCCGCGGGAAACTCTCATCGACAGATTTTGGTTACAGACTCGTTTCGCCTGCAGGCGAATTTTACCCGAGGGTGAATCCGCAGTCGTCACACTAACCGCGACTTCGGTTACAGGTGGGCTCCGCTTTCAGCGGGTCGTGAGCTTACCCACGTGCACGTCGGTTACGGAGATGTGGGTACGCCGCCTCGCATTAATTACGGTGCGATGGGTCTCCTCGTCCTTCATGCCCGACCCGGGCCGTTGGTAAGAGATCGTGCCTAGGAACTGCCGAATCGTGACCGCTTATAGGGAATCCGGATTGTTCGGCCTTCCCCTCAACTGTTCGGGCCTGAAGGGTCTAATCGAGCCGTATATAACTGCCTAGGGTCGGGGTATTTTAGTACTCCTCCCCCGTCAAGAAAAAACCAAAGTTTTCTTGTCGTCTTTTTTAGGGAAGACACCAATTTCTCTTGCATCTTTCAGATGGCGCCGAAGGTGAAGAGGGTTACTTCGAAGAAAAGGAAGGAGGCGTCTTCTTCGGGCGTCGCGGATGCCGCTGCTGCCAAAGGTATGTCTTTAACCCGACCCTCACTCAAGCATGGATTGGTATTTCTCGCCTGATTCCCCCTTTTACGTTGTCGCTGTGCTTCACAGCCCATGACGATGCGCCGCTTCCCGAAGAACATGAGGCCGAGCCTATTTTGATATCTGACGATGAACCTGAGAGCCCGGCGACCTCTCCTGCCCCCGGCCCCGCTCCACAGCCAGGAACCGAACCTTGCTTAGAGGTTCCACCCATTGCGGTGCTCAGCCCGGGTCAAGAGCCTGCTCCCCCCGGTTCCTTGCCCTTGTAGGCTCGTGTCGAAGAATTTGAGAATGCCGTGAGGCAAGTGATTTATCTTGTTAATCTCGGCATGGGTAGCTTTGACGGTTTCAGGCAATCTCTCCTGGACCGCGTGGTCGACTTTCGACGGTCGGGTGAAAACCGGCTTGCCACTCGTATGCAGGCGCTCCGTCTTTTGGAGTCGTGCATGATAATGCTAGAGGCATTGCTACGAGAAGGCCCGGACGTGGAGTCTCGCTTGGCTTACATCAGGCATCTAGAAGCTCAGGAACATGAGGTCCATTCCAAAGAAATCGCTGATTTGGAATCCATCGCCGATTTCTGGGTGAGTCAGCAACACTTGTTGGAGGAGCAAATTGTCGACCTCAATCATACAACAGCTCGCCTACGAGCCGAGCTGGGACAGGTGGAGACGACTTTGAAGGGGCTCCAATCCGATGTCGTAAAGGTCAGCAGGAACGCAGAGGCAAAAACTCAACGCCTCTTGGCCTTGCGTCAAAAGGATGCTGTCGCCAGGTCGAGCTCTGAAGACCGGATCAGGAAAGCAGCTGAGGACAAGGCTCGGGAGGACCACACGAGGAGGGTGGCAATGGCCAAGGAAGAGATTTCTTCTTTTAGTCTGCCTGATTGAGATTTTAACTCTGTACCTGTGTTTAAAACATTTTGCTTGTTTGTCTTGCTTTTGAAACTACGCCATGACTCGTGAAGTCATAACTTCGTTTAAATGTATTGTTTTAACGAAAAACGGGTGCATGTCTTGCTTCTCAAACGTAACATTATGACTTTCTTAGTTATAGAATCATAACTTTGTTCAAATGTACTGTCTAGAAGCGCATGATGAAATTTGTGTTTTCTCGTCACGCTTCCTTTAGATGTATCTCTCTTTAATGTCTTTTAGGCATGACCAACAGTGATTTTAGGTGGCGCGCCTTGGGTGAAGACTCAACTCGAGTACAGGCTGGTTCAAGTGATGGTGAATTTGCGTGGAGAGCCGTACTAAACTGCTGGCGAGTTTGTTTAGCCCAATTCGAATGTAGGTGAGTTCATACTGAAGGTGAAGCGAGAACGGTGGCGAGTTCGCTTAAAGGTTAACTCCGACCGTTGGCAAACTCAAACCGTAGGCGAAGCCCCCGTATTGGCGAGTTCGCGTTGAAGACCAACTCTGGCCGCTGGCGAGTTTAGGGTGTAAGCGAAACCCACAAAACGGCGAGCTTACGCTGCGGATCCAACTCGGTCTCTGGCGAGTTTAGGGTTTAAGCGAAAACTCATGATATGGTGATCAAATCCGAATTAGGGCGAGTTCGTACTTCATTCAGAACTCAAGCGGTGGCGAGTCTGTCCCGTAGTTGAAGATTAAAATGGTGCGGGCGAAAACTCGTGCCACGCGTCTCTTAGCGGGCCCAAATGCTTGCCAGCTAAGGCTTTAAAGATGTGTCAATGCTCATTAATGGCGAAGTGACAGGACGCCTCGCCTCTTGGCCTTCATCCGATCGGTCGGTTTGGGCCTCAAGAGGAATGGCCTTTATTGGCGTTGAGCTCGAAGCGCCGCAGGGCATCTGGGCCGTTCGATTGCTCGATGGAACAGATCTTGACTGTTGTATCTTCGGATATATCCCCCGTACTCACCATCTTTTCAGTCACGTTCCTTCCTCTTTGAGAAAAGTCCGCTAGGTGAAAGACCGCTGCCGTAACTTCCTCTGCTCATGGCCTCTGACTCCAACCATAGCGCCTCCGAGGGCGTAGGCTCTTCTGCCACTGTCATCGACGTCGGCACTCTGCCCGCTTCCCCCGTGGGCTCAGTCCAGGGGTCCTCTGCTCCGGACCTCGTGGCTCACCCTGCATTCGTGCCCCTCCACAGGCTGGAGGGTTTGGTGCAGGGGATCGCCATATCGGTCGGCGTTGGCGACGGGCGGTACTTCGATGCGCTTCCTCTTGTGGAAGCGGGCTTAAGGGAGGTCCACCAAGCGGGCGGTACCTCGCTCGCACGTCAGTGTGAGCAGGAGCTTCACCGTGTGGAGGGGTGGATGTACCACCTCGAGGAGCTGGCCTATGACGGTCCCTCCGACGTGCCGCCGTCCCTCTCGCTATGCCTCCTGCTCGAACGTGAAGAGCGGGCAAAGCGGATTCGGGTGAAGGAGGCTGAGCTCAAACGCCTACGCAAGCAGCATCAGGCGGTTCTCGACAAGATGGACGCCTACTTGGACGCCGCTTTCTTTGAGGACGTCTGCTCTCTCCGTGGCGAGGCAAAGCTACGGGAGCGTGAACGGGAGGCGAGGAGGCTCAGCGAGGCTGCCGGAGTGGTGGACAGGGCGTTCCAACTCCTTCGCCAGGAGGAAGAAGATAGCGAGGTGGCCTTAGCCAGGCGGCAGCAGGAGCAAAAGGAGAAGGCGAGGATCCGGCGTGAGGCGGATCGTGCAGCGTTCAAGGCCAAGATTGGTTCCTTCAGCCTGCTGAAGTTCCTGTAATGCTCATGCTGTTTAAGTCCTCTTCTTTTTTTTTTTGTAATTCGGTTGATGCGGGTTGCATCACAACTTTAAACTTAACGTATGTAACTTTGGCCCGTAGTGGCTCTTAGCTTTGGTTACTCTGCATAGTTTTCTCTTTATTTTTTGGCGTGCATATGGTTTGTTTTTTCCCTTAGGTTAAACTCGCCTGGGTCATTTGGCCTTTGTCCATGTCTTCTCTGGCAAACTCGCCTTGGACTTGGTCATTTGGCCTTTTCTCTGCTCTTGGCTATCTGCGACGTGGAGTCATGTCGAACCTGTCTTTCATGTTGCAGATCAAGTGGGATTAAGGGATAACACTTGGCCCAAAACTAGGAATGGCTGATCGTGCACGCGATCGACCGATATCTCCCTAATTTTTGACTCGCCAGTCGCTGGGTGGCCGTTTGAAGGGCCTGTCAGGCGTGATGCCCGTCGGACCGCCTTTGATAATCATCACCGCCCGTGAGGGTGGTGACGTAGGCGATAATCAAATCGTTCAGGGATGTAGGAATATGATGATCGATCGTTGTAGCAGCCATCGCGTGGTAGGCCACTACCCATCAGCTATCCTAAGGGAATGTTAGGATATCTGGAATAGGCCAAATAGTTCAGGAACGTAGGAGTGTGACTATCGACTGAAGTAATAACACATCGCATGGTAGGTTATTACTTAGGCTGTGCCATTCGCAAGAATAGCGGTGCCAGTCATCGGAGGTAATCATTAACCTGATGAAGTTTTGTCACGATCGGAGCAACTATGGGGTCTTATCATCTTATTGGAGGAGACTGATAAGCTGGTTCGGTTAGAAGTGGTGGTTAACATAACCGAGTTGTTTGCCGCGATATGAGCGACTCTGTTGAATTCGCCATCCTATTGGGGAGGATTGGCGAATTGACTTTCGCCAGTGGTTTGGTATTAATCTGGCGATGGGGGTTTATTGCGATTTGAGCAACCTTGTATTTGCCGCGCTGTGAACGGCCTCGGTGGATCCGCCATCTTATTGGGGAAGGATTGGTGAATTGACTCTGAGTCTGCTGCGATATGAGCGACCTTGGTGGATCCGCCATCTTATTAGGGAAGATTGGCGAATCGAACTCTGACCGAGATCTTTCGTCAGAGCGGGTAAGGTAGGGATAGTTTAGCCTCGTGTACCAGTTGGAAGGGGGTGAGGGCCAGTTTAGACTCATGCACTCGTGGGAGTTTCGGGAAGAAGAACTAAGGGTAGTACTTCTTCAAGTATTTGCCGTTGATAGGCATCATGATCTTGTCGCCGTTTGGCTTGACAAGGCGGTAAGCTCCATTCGAATAGACTGTCTCTATTACGAATGGCCCTTCCCACTTGGATTGAAATTTGCCTTTCTTCTTGGAGGTGAGGATCATCGGTCGGTGAACGGCCAGCACCAGTTCTCCCTCCTTGAAGGCTCGGCGTCTGACTTTCTTGTCGAAAGCCTTAGCCATTCGGGCTTGATAGAACTTAATGTGTTGTTGAGCCTCCAGCCGTTTGTCGTCCAACGCTTCGAGCTCGGCGAGTCGTTGTCGGTGGTTGTCCTCCACTGTCATCCCTGTTGCCAAGGCGACGCGGAGGGACAGAATTTGAATCTCTAATGGCAACATGGCCTCACAACCGTATACCAATGAGTAGGGCGTGTGGCCGGTCGGTGTGCGAACCGTGGTGCGATACGCCCAGAAACTCTCGCCAAGTTTCTCATTCCAATCGCGTTTGCTGGTAGAGGTTAACTTGGTCAAGATCTTGATGATCATTTTGTTGAAGGCCTCTGCTAAGCCATTCGCCATTGGGTTGTAGGCCGTGGAAAAGAGGTTCTGTATTCGAAACTTGTCACAGAACCTGGTGAATGCACGGCTGACAAATTGCGTGCCATTGTCATGAATGATACGTCGGGGTACGTCGTATCGATAGATGATATGGTGTTTGATGAACTTAATCACGTCGTTAGTCTTGACTTCTCTCAAGGGGATGGCTTCAGCCCACTTAGAGAAGTAGTCAGTGACCGCGAGAATAAAGCGATGACCTCTCGCCGAAGGGGGGATATTGGCCCTACTATGTCCATTCCCCATGCTTCGAAGGGCCATGAAGCCTTTGTCGGGTGTAGGTCTTCAGGCGGCTGGTGCATGTAGTTGGCGTGGACCTGGCACTCATGGCAACGCTTCGCGTAGACGTCTGCATCGTGAACCATCCCAGGGCAGAAATAGCCTATCCTTCGCAGGCGATCCCAAAGTTTAGGTCCAGGCTGGTGGGCCCCACAAACACCGCCGTGGGCCTCGCGCAGAGCCTCTTGCGCCTCCGCTTTTGAAAGGCTTCGGAACAACAAGCCGTCGTACAATTTTCGATACAACGTCTTGGTGGTTGAATCATAGTAGAATCTCGTAGCACGCCTCCGAATAGACTCCCGCTCCTTTGCATCTTCGGGCAATACGCCGTATAGGACGTAATCGATGATCGGGAGGCGCCAATCCTCAGCACTGGGCTGATCTGGGACTTGATGGGTGGCGTTCGCTTCTAGAGCGTCTTTCCATCAAAAGAGCCTTCTGCTCGCCACTGTGACCCATTGGGTTGTCCCTAACGGTTGAGCTAGGTTAGCTGCCAAAGAGGCGAGCGTGTCCGCATGTGTGTTTTTGGATCGCAACACGTGCTCAATGCGGAAACTCTCGAACGATTCCACTAGCTTGATAGCCGCTTTGTGGAGTGGGATTAAGTCGTCGTTCCTAACTTTGTACTCGCCGGTCATCTGTTTGACGATGAGTTGGGAGTCGCCGTAAGCCTCTAGATGCTGTATCCCTAGCTCTTTCGCTAACTCGAGTCCGATGAGTAATACATTGTACTCCGCCACATTGTTGGTACATGGCTCTGTCAAAGAAAAGGCTCCGGGTAGTATGTGGTTATGTGGAGAAGTGAGGACTACCCCCACTCCTGCGACAATAGAGCCATCCGTAGCCCGCGAGACGCGCCGTCGAATAACATCTGCCACAGCTCCGGTAGCGAAGTTACGTTAGCTTCGGACGGTTCATCTGGCAAGTCTTCAAACAAGTCGGTCTTTGACCCCAGTGGGTGACTGGCCATAAGATCGTAGATGGCCTGTCCCTTGACGGATTTTTGGGGCATGAAGTGGATATCATACTGAGAGAGGAGAAGAGCCCACCTAGCCAGGCGCCAGTTCAACGCTGCGGGTTGTGTCATGAAGACCCAAATAGGGTTTATCCGGGAGATGACATGGATTATCTGGCTGACCAGGTAGTGTCGCATCTTTTGGATGGCGAATACCAATGCCAAACATTCTTTTTCGACCATCGAGTACCGCTGTTCAGCCCCTTGCAGGGTCCTACTTAGGTAGTAGATGCCTTGCTCATGGCCCGCGTCATCATTTTGTGCCAAGAGAGCACCCAGAGAATGCTCCATGGCCCGGATATAGATGAGAAAATGTCTCCCTGAAATTGGCGTAGCGAGGACTGGCGGATTCGAAAGGTAAGCCTTGATGTCCTCAAAAGCCTTTTGGCAAGACTCGTCCCATACGAAGGAAGTGCCTTTCTTCATAAGCTTGGAGAACGGCTGGCACTTGCCCGAGAGGTTCGAGATGAACCTTCGGACGTAAGCTAATCGTCCTTGAAGGCCTCTTAACTCTTTAAGATTTCGAGGCGGCTGAAGCTCTTGAATGGCTCGCACCTTGTCTGGATCGATCCGGATCCCTTTCGTCGTGACGACGAAACCGAGGAACTTACCACTGGACATCCCTAGAAATGACTTCGTAGGGTTCATTTTGAGCTGGTGAGTCCTCATGAGTTCGAACATCGTCCTCAAGTCTTGAAGGTGGTCACCTTTGTGGCGACTCTTCACAACCAGGTCGTCTACGTAGCATTCCACCGTTTTTCGTAGGTGTTCTCGAAAGATCATGCTCATGGCGCGCTGATAGGTGGCACCGGTGTTCTTGAGTCCAAAGGGCATGACCGTGTAGCAGTACACCCCTATAGGAGTGCGGAACAAAGTGTGTTTCTCATCTTCGGGGTGCATTTTGATCTGATTGTACCCGGAGAAACCATCCATGAAAGACATCCTCTCAAATCCGTACGTGTTGTCGATGATGACATCCGTGATGGGCAAAGGAAATTCGTCCTTTGGCCATGCGGCGTTGAGGTCTCTGAAGTCGATGCAGATACGGATTTTACCATTTTTTTTCAGGACCGGAACAATATTGGCCACCCAGTCAGGATGCTGTTCCTCTATGATGAAGCCGAATTCGATGAGCTTCTTCACTTCAGCCTCAATCGCCTCCATAATCTGAGGGCGAAAGCGCCTCTGCTGTTGTTTGACTGGTTTGGCGTCTGGGCTGATGTTGAGGCGGTGCGTGGCGATCCGCGGATCCAAACCAGGCATGTCTTCATAGTTCCACGCAAAGACGTCAATGTATTCCCGTATGAGGGCAATGAGATCTTCTTTTTCCTGGTAGGGCAGACTACCGCTGATGAATATGGGTTTGGGATTCGCCTCAGTACCCATGTTCACCTAGAGGATTTCGTCTTCGGTCGATGGTTCCCATTGCTCGAAGCGACTACTCCACTAGGCGTTAACATGGCGATCCCATGTCTCGTCATAAAGTAGAAGTTGTCCATCCTCCGCCATTTCGGCGGGATCCATTGTAGCCATGTTGACTGTAAAGCCATCGAACAGATCCCTCACGCTGACATCCGAGTCCCATGCCGAGGTTACCGACGATCGATCTCATGAGCACGCGTAGTCAGAATCCTCGTTGACATAACAGCACAGGTCTGATGAGGAAGAGGAGTAGCCTAAGCCCCTCCGAGTCCTGTTGAAGTAATTTGAGGGTTTACCCTTGGGCACGTGGGCGGGTCGGATGACCGTTTTACGCCCTCGGCCGTAATTCAGGCCCTCTAAACACGTGAGGCCATACCCCATGTCGCTCATCATGAGTTTGGCAACTTGGCTGTATTGCGAAAACTGAGGCGCTGGGTCCTCGTCTCCCGACTCGTCCCACATGGTGCGTAGGGGACTATCGATTCGGCCGAAAATAATGTCTTTTTGATAATTATTTCGGGCTGGCACAACAAATACAGCACGCGACGAGTCAATCGGCCGCATTCTCGCGACGTATGACGAGCATACTGGCATGTGCAGGGAGGGATCGCCACGGAGTTTTGTCCACGAGTCGTTGGGTCCATCATCCTCAGACGTAGAACAAGGCGACACATAAGCAAAGTTAGACTTTTCACTCATGATAATCTTCTCTGCCTGAGTGGCGTTGGTTACATGATGACTCTCATAACCGATTACAATTGACTCAAAGTTGTTTAGTATTAGGTTATCGCCGTACTCAAGTTCGCTGTCCGCCTCGTTGCCGCTCTCCGGCTCCTCAACTGGCGGTTCGACGGGGTTCTGATACAGCAGAGAGTCTGTGAAGTAATTCTCGATGCCTTTGAAGGGTTGTCTGTCGGCCACTACTGTTTTCACACGTTCGTAATCGTCCACATACTTCAAGCATTGGTGAAGGGTGGATGGGACTATTCGATTGCCATGGATCCACGGGCGCCCTAAGAGCATGTTGTAGGAAGGCTCGGCATCGATGACGTAGCAGGTCACCTCCGTCTTCATGTCGCCTATTCGGCATTTCAGACGGATCTTACCCAGCGGCCGCGTCCCCGTGGCGTTGAAGCCAAAAATGGTTGTGGTGGTCGAGGACAGACATTTCAGCAGTATTCCCGGGTGCTTGATTAACTTTAGAGGCACGATGCTCAATGCGGAACCCGGGTCGACTTGGATCCGATCCACTTTCGCCGACCCGACGTATCCCGTGAAGTACAGTGGTCGATCATGGGATGTGTTCTTGATGAGCATGTCCTCAGGAGTGAAAGTGATGCACGGGACCCGTCTCTCTGAGACCTGGCAACAATTCGCACATTCTTGTTCCGCCTCTGTCTCTTTCGAGAAGTGGGTCGAGAATGCCTCTGAGTCCGCTAACGCTTCCTGTAGGGCCTCCTGGGTAGTCCTGGATAGCCTAAGGAGGTCGTACATGGTAATTCGCGCAGGGATGCTTTTCAGCTGCGCGAGCACGTTGTACCTGAACGGTTGGTGGCCCGAGCTTGGTCCGTCTGGATTGGGAGGGGTTGTCGTGGCCGGCCTCACGGGAGGTCTCGCTGTGTTCTCCACCCTCACGGGGTATTCCTTCACGAATTCCTTTCTTGCTCTCGTGGCGAAGACGTTGGTGTCTTCTTCGGAGTCGGTCAAGGCGGTTATCGCTGCGTTATCTCTATCTGGGATGGCAGAGACGACGTTGCAATGCCTTCCCTTAGCCTCCTTCGACGGCCTTGCAGTCCATTGTTCATCGTTGAGGAGGTCCGGATGGACCCACATCACCTGCCCCGATGGCAAAATCTACGGGACCAAACCTTTCTCCCGCTGGTTATGGGGATCGTCGTTGGTGATCTTCAAGACCGCCTTAGGGATAGGAACTACCCCTGCCGGAGCTCAAACCTCCGGGAGATCTGTCCCAAAGCTTAAGGTGATCATGTTCGTGGTCACCTGCTTTTGGACTTTCTCCTTCTTCAAGACCCCTGTGTCATAGAGAGCTTGGAGCTTGTCTTTGAGGACATAGCACTTGGTTGTGTGGTGACCAAGGAATCTGTGATAGGCACAGTAATTTAGATCACCGGTCTTGTCCGCCTCCTCAGGCTTCGTGGCTTCTGGTAGTTTGATTCGGCCGCTCTTGAGCAGTGTATCGAACGTTGCCACCACCTAATCTTCCTTGAAGTTGTATTGCCGTGGAGGGCGTTGCTCGAACTGCCTGGGCTTTGACCTTGGGGCAGCTTTTGACGTTAGGGTGGAATCAACGGCCATGATCTCCTTTCCTCTCGTTCGAGGGGGATTCTTTGGCACAGTCGGCTCCGCAGCTCCCTTCTTAGGCTGTGGCTCTTCGGCCTCTAGCCTCTTGATCATGTTCTCTACCTGCTCACCCTGACGTACCAGTTCCTTCTACGTCCGGGTTTCCACCGCACCTATTTTGGATAGGATGTGGATCGCCAGGTTGTTGCGGCACATCTCGATCAGTGTCGACTCGGAGACTTGGTCCCGACAGTGGAGATCGGTTCCGAAACCTTTTTATGAAGTCGTTGACCGACTCCGAATTTCGTTGTTTTTCGGCCAGGAGGGTGGCCATCGACACTTCTGTGTCGTCGTCGAAGAAGCAGGCCAAAAAGAGCCTTTCGACGTCGGCCCATGATTTGATAGAGCCGGGTTCCAGCTTGCGGAACCATTCAAAGGCCACCCTTTTGAGGGTGCCTATGAATAGTCGCGTGAGAATGACGTCATTCCCTGTAAGGAACCCAGTCTGCGCCATGAAGTAGTAGATGTGTTGCGAGGGCGAGCCCTTGCCGTCAAATTGCACCAAGCTGATCGGCTTGAACTTCGCCGGGTATGGGACTGTATCCCATTCAATAGGGTAGGGACGGATCACCCCCAGCTTGTTCATGTTTTGCTGAAGCTTCAGTGCGTTAAGCTGGTCTTGGAACTCGTCGAACCTCTTATCACGGGTGCTATCACCGGTATGTGACGTTCCTAGCGACGTCTTGGAAGAGTAATCGGATTGCGGATTACTGTTGTCTTCCGTTCCCGTCGCCGGATGGCGGGGAGGTACCCACTCCTTATCCCCAGTTCGCCGGGGTAAGGGACGTTGGGCTCTCTTCTTCTTTTTCTTCTCATTCAGAAGTTGCTCCATCATCTCTCTTAGAGAGTCGATGTTTGCCTGTTGTTCCTCCAGCTTTTGAGCCACTGTCTGCTCGTGGGTGAGTTCCGTCATGTGTACCCTCACAGGTGCTTCCTGGCTTGAGTGCGAGGTTTGAGACGTGGCCTCCGCCGAGTGAACCTCGTCTTCACCGTAAGAGGGAGGGGCTACGGCGGAGTAATCAAACCCGATGCTTCTCCCTCTGCGACTACGGGTACGCTGGTATATGCCCTCTTGTCGGGGTCGGGCGAACCGAGGGTTAGGCCTCAGGACAAAGTCCGAATCCAGAGAGTCGGAGGGTACCCCCTTACCCTTGTCCGTCATGTTGACTGTGGCGGACGGGAGTTCTAGGTCGTCGGCAGCGCGTCCTTTTTGGTGACGACGCTTTCGACGGGAGGTCCTCTGCCAAGAAGGTTGTTGAGAAAGTCTCTTAAACACCAAAGGCTTCGCCGTTCCTATGCATTGGCAGTCGGCGAGTACCGTGTGGATGAGCCTTTCGCAATGGCACTGAGGACTCGCCTCATGTATAGTGCGTTTGCGAGTTAAATATTCTCGGAGATCTCCTGTGGGTGGTTAGTGACAACCCCTAGCATCGGAAGGATTGCTTGGGTGAGTACACGAGAGATCTTTGGATGTACTCTCTGGAGCACGTTGGGTGGAATGTTATAGTGCGGAGTTAGGCGATCTCGCCTTGAAGGGCGAGTTTTCGCGTTTGGGCGAACTCCAGTGTGTAGGCGAGTTTCGACCCTTCGTTTGAACGAGCGGGTTCACGAAGTGTCGTCTACTTCCTTGCCTTTGCGTCTATCCGCCAAAGGATCATGGCGAGGTTCGCCAGCCTTCGAGGATTCGCCTATTCTGGTAGGCCCACTCGCTTGGGGTGGTTTATTCGCGTCAGGGATGTGACCTGAGAAGCGAAGTCCACCTGAGCGGGTGGCCCCGTCCTTTTTGGTTGGCGCTCCTGATTTGGAGGGCCTCCCGATATTGGGCGAGTTGTCCTCTCGTCTGACGCTTCTCGGGCCTGTATGGTAATTCAGGCCGTCGTGTGAAGCGGAGGTTTGGGTTTCCTGTCTGACAAGCGTCTGCCGTCGCTGGTGGCTAGCTCTTCCAGCGGGGAGAGCATCCGTGTGGGCTGTGGCAGTGTGGCTTGTGCCGGAATGAACTGGTATCTCCTTCATGACGGGTGTTACCGAGGGTCGTTTGGCGACCCACCTAGTAGACCCTCCCTCCATACTCTCGATCTGGGACTCGGCCTCGAGAGAGTTTAGGATGGATTTCCCCGTCGAGACTTGGGTAGAGCCTTCTGACATGGGAGCTTTGACCGTCTGAGGTCGGCTCCTGCGCACGACTCTGTGGCGCTTACGGGACGCTTCGCCACCGAAAGAGGAGGAAGACAAGTACTCTTCGTACTTGGCTTGGTCAAACTCGATTTCTAGGGACTCCACCGTCGTCCCAACAGCAACCTCGTCGAACTGAGCTACCACCATTTCGTTTGAGGAAACAGCTTCTCCCACTGTGGTCGCCATCTTCTGTAGGTGTAATTTTTGATCTCCTGAAAACAGAGAACTTCGTTTGTATTGATAAGAAGGATTATTACAAACTAATAATCAAATGATTACAACAGAAGCAGAGGGAAGGCCCTCTTTGTTTAATCGTGGGGACTTTAAGGTAGCTACAGGATGCTTTGCTCGGTACTCGTGCCGAGTCTGCTTCCCTTGGACGATTCGACTGAGGTTGTCAGAGAGCTTCAGTACTCGGTAGAAGCTCAGGGTGAGAGAGTTCGTCTCTTCTGGCTCGCCGACGATCAGGGCTCGGAGCTAGGAGATGGCGCTGTAATGCAAGGATATGCAAGAAGCCCCTTCCTCTCTTGATTGATCAATCGATCGATCTCCCCTAAGGTTGCTGAAAGAAGCCTTTAAATGGGAGAGAGACAGTTTGGCTGTTCCTGGAATTATGGGATGTGACCATACATCGTTCAGAGACATTCTGCTGTTCCTTTGTGTTGCCAGCGGTCATTTGAGGAGCCGCATGTTGTGTCACGTCACGCAGGAGTGGGAAAGCCCCTCCTCGTATCGGTGACAGTAGCAACCAGATACTTGAGTGGATCTGGCCAACTCATCGAGCGCCTGCGGCTTTCGCACTTTTCTTGGGTGAGTGAGGTAAGCAGCATTTATGAGGGTACAGGCTCTCTGGCAGCCGTCTGCTTACCCACGCTGCGAGCCACCGAGTGGCCACCTGACGGTCCTGGGGTCATGTGCCATCTCCCCTCTCCCTATGTCTTGATAGAGGCGGGAGAGTGGACGTCTCGTGCCTGAGTGGGCTCTAGATAGCTTGCTGCGCACCGACGGCTCCGGCTCTCCATTCTGATGGGTGAGGTGACCCGCATTTATGAGTATGCAGGCCGGTCCGGCACCTGTCTTGTTTGCTTGAATTGCGGACGGCCGTCTGATGAGTCTGGAGCACTGTGCTCCCTCCCCTCGTATCGTGGGAAGTAGGGGAGGCTTGTCCCTGGAAACCCGGCTTTCGACTCACGTAGGTTGACTTGGCCCTCTGCAAGCGGGTTAGGTATATGAAGGCGGATTTGGCCCCTGCGAGCGGATTTGGCTCATGAGGGCGGATTTGAACCCCTGCGAGCGGATTTGGCTCATGAGGGCGGATTTGAACCCTTGCGAGCGGATTTGGCTCATGAGGGCGGATTCACTCTACTAGTGGGCCCATGTGACTTGGCGCGTGAGGGCCCAGGTGTGCCATTGAGCCCGTTTCATGGCTACACTCCATTCTTCATCTAAGTGGATGGTCTTGACTTGTGGGTGAATTTGTTCGCTAGTCCGCCGCGGTAATTTTTACCGTCTACAGTGATCTAATAAGTTTGCATACTTTCTTTTCTTGTCTAGAAGCTATAAATCCCTCAGGTTGATCCATATAGATTTCTTCATCTAAATCTCCATTTAAGAATGTAGTTTTAACATCCATTTGATGTATTATTAATTTGTGAATGGATGCTAGAGCTATGAGGACTCTAATGGTAGTAATCCTAGCTATTGGAGAATAGACATCAAAATAATCAATACCAGACTTTTGGGTATATCCTTTAGCTACTAATCTGGCTTTATATTTATCTATTATTCCATCAGGTCTAAGTTTCTTCTTAAACACCCATTTACATCCTATGGTTTTATATCCTGAAGGAAGATCAGTTAGTTCCCAAGTATGATTTTGAACTATAGATTGTATCTCATTATTTATAGCTTCCTTCCAAAATGGAGCATCTACTGATTTCATTGCATCTTTAAATGTAATTGAAGAATCTTCTACAAGTAATGCATAAAAATCTTCATGGATCTTTTCTATTCTAGTTCTTTTACTTCTCCTAGTCTCCTCTGGACTTTCTAGTGGTCTAATTTGTTTAGAACTAGTTTCACCTTGATTAGAACTAGGATCTGAATTACTAGAGCTAGGGCCTGTGTTGTTTACTCTTTGTAAGGAAAAATATTTTCAAAGTAATGTGCATCCCTAGCTTCAATTATGGTGTTGTTGGCTATCTCATTAATGTCAGAGTTGATTATTAAAAATCTATTTGCATTACTATCAGAAGCATAGCCAATAAAAATTCCATCTACAGTTTTAGGTCCAATTTTCTTTCTCTTATTCTCAGGTATTTTAACTTTTGCTAAGCACCCCCACACTTTCAGGTGATCCAAATTAGGGTTTCTATTCTTCCAAATTGTGTAAGGGGTTTTATCAGATTTCTTGAATGGAATTCTATTTAGTATATGACATGCAGTTATGAGAGCTTCTCCCCACAAATTTTCTGGCACACCAGAATTAATTAACATTGAATTTACCATGTCCATTAGTGTTCTATTCTTTCTCTCAGCTACTCCATTAGATTGAGGTCTATATGGAGCAGTTATTTCATGAATAATTCCATTCTCTTCACATAATTATTTTAATTCATTAGAAGTGTACTCACCCCCTCTATCTGATCTTAGTATTTTAATTTTCCTATCCAACTGATTTTTAACTTCTGCTTTATATATTTTGAATTTGTTTATGACTTCATCTTTGGTCTTAATTAAGTAGAAGTAACAATATTTAGAGCAATCGTCTATAAAAGTTACAAAATATTTGTTACCCCCTCTAGTTGTTCTTCCTGAATCACAAACATCACTATGGATGAGTTCTAATATCTCAGAATCTCTATCAATAGTTTTAAATGGTTTCTTAGGAAGTTTGGCTTCTACACATATTTCATATTTTTCATCATCTTTTATATTAAGCTTTGGAATTATATTGAGATGCATCAATCTTTTAATTGAATTATAATTCACATGTCCTAATCTTTGATGCCAAGTGATAGAAGGTTCGATATTCAAAGCTATTGGAGATGCAATAGTAGAATTATTAACATTCAATTTAAAAAGACCATCACATAAAAAACCTTTTCCAATGAAATTCAACCCCTTAGTTATTACAACTTTATTTGATTCAAAAACAAGCTTATAGCCTTGTTGCACTAACAAAGATCCGCTAATTAAGTTTCTCCTAATGTCTGGTACATGATGGACATCCTGCAGGATCAAAGTCTTATCAGAAGTCAGCTTTAGGTTGATCCAACCTATTCCAGATACAGGAGCCACATTATTATTTCTCATTGTTACAGTTCCTCTACTTAAGACCTGATAGATGGAAAACAAAGATTGATTAGAGAAAACGTGAATATTAGCTCCAGTGTCAATCCACCAATCATTTGCTTGAAAGGTCATGTTTACTTCAGGGGTGAAGAGAACAGACCTGAAAGCAGTCTCAGCTGAACTGGAAGTCACTATGTTTACTTGTGACTTATTAGGTGGAGGTCCTCCCTTCCTAGACTTAGGTGGTTCTGTCTTCTTGTAAAAGCAGTCCTTAGCAAGGTGGTTGGTTCGTCCACAAACGAAACATGCTCGACATTCAGCTCCTTCCTTCTTTTGAAAGTGGACGGGGTTCTTATTTTGATGAAAGAATTTCTTCTTAAATGTTTTATTTTGATTTTGGTGGAAGGGATGTTTCTTGTATTGGGGGAAGGGTTTGGATTTAACATTGTTTACTTTGGGTTCTTTGGGTTCGGATTTTGTCACATTTTTTTCCCTGAGTCTATGTTGCTCTTCAATTCTAATGGAATTCAGCACTTGCTCTAGGGTAAGATCTCCTTGGGTATGATTAAGGTTTTTGGCAAAATCTGACCAGGACTCGGGAAGTTTGTCTATAAGACAGGCTATTTGAAACGTTTCATCTAGGATAGATCCATTCACTTTTAATTGGTGAACTATATGTTCAAATTCATGAATTTGCTCATTCATTGGTTTAAAATCTACCATTTTAAATTTGTTAAAATCAGAAGCTTTAAATCTTTTAATTCCCATATCATCTAAACCATACTTTTTCTCTAGTGTTTCCCACAGAACTTAGCATTCGTGATAGTATAATATATATCATAGAACTTAGCATTAGTGATAGTATAATATATATCATATAACCTATCAGATAAAGCTCCTAAGATTCTGTGTAGACAATGATATTCTATTTCTTGAGGTGTTCTCGGGATAGGAATGGAATCTGTGGATGAAGATGAGGAAGATTGCCTAGTAACTGGTCTAGATGAAGATGGGTTATCTGGTTCTATGGCTTTTATTAGATGTAGAGTTGTTAACCAAAATCTCATTTGGTTTTGCCAATGACAAAAATTGTTCTCATCAAACTTCTCTAGTTTAGCAGACATAATTTCACTTGTAGCCATAATCTGATGATGAATGAATAGTTTTGTTATTATAATGCAGCAGAAATATATAAAGCATTAATTCAACAAAATTATCATGCAGTGTAACATTTCGTTTTTAAGTATTGCAGACATCATTAACATGAAAATCAGAATGCTAATCATGATACTATTCTAAACAACAATAATTAGATTCTTGGATTGTTGGGAATATAAGCTGTTTAGAGTGTAATTAGCACAAAATACAGTTTTAACATAATTAGATAATGATTCAAAATAGATATGAAATTAAACTGAGTTTAGAATATAGCCTGATGGTCGAGGCGTGCAAGCACTGTCCCAAGAAACTAATTGCCCCCTCTCGTACAGGGCTACGCGGCAAAAGTTCCCAGAGATACAACGACCCTCGGTCAGGCGACCTCCTTCTCGTCGGCACGAGCTTCAAGAAGGCTTTGCGAACTCTTCTAGACTTTCAGGGAACCAACAGAATATAATAGCAAATATTTTGAAGAGAAGAAAAGAAGAGAAGCTCGTTTGTAATTCTGTGTCTTTAGCCCTCGGCAGGTGTTGGTTTTTATAGGAAAAAAACAGTCGTTACAAATCCCGCCGATTTAATTCTCATAAAAACCTGATTCTGTTTTAATTATCGATTTAATAAAAATCCGTTTTCATTTTAATTACCGATTTAATTCTCATAAAAATTCTTTTTCCGTTTTGATTCTGGTTTAAATATTACCGTTTCAAATCAATTTTCCGTTTTGAAAATAAGATCCACATTGAACACGTTTTAATTGTTTTAATTTACAAAAAATAAAAATGTAGCGGATCAAGAGCCCCTCACTCCGGAGCTGCATTCGTGTCCGCAGGTCGTGTGCGCGCGCCACCCGACCCGACCCCGAGCCCGGCCGGCGCGCGTGTGTGTGGTGTGGAGCATAACCTTTATTTTCTTCTAGGCAAAGGAGAGAAAGGGAAGGCTTATAAAGACCCTTTCTTCCTATTCCATTTCCTATGTGGGACTAAACTTTTCCTCTTTTCCTCTACAAAGTCAAGTTTTAAGTTATCTTTATTATAACTCCAACAGCTGGTGCCTTCCAAATTATCTGTAAATGTAAAGAGAGGCTGAAAATGAAACAAATTATTCTTTAGTGACAGGTTAGAGTTTTCATTTCCCTTTATATTATGTGTGTGAACACTAAGCTATTATCTTTTAAGTTTCAAAAGGTACTTTCTTACTTCTTCGGACCACCAAAGGACACGATGCCTTGATGCCTAGAGTTTCACTATAGACTGGTCTGATTGACCATAATCAACAAGTGTTGATTCTTTTCTTTTGATGCCACTAGTCTAGAAATATTTAAACATCATCATTAACTATATTGACATAAAATTCAGTAAAATTTACACACAAGTTTACATTTTACCCACAATTGTCAATGGTCGCTGGAAGTGACGTGTGTAACTAATAAGAGTAGCGAAGTTTAAGGCCTCTCGGGCGTGTTTGGATTGAGGGTAATGAGGGGTAGGGGAATATGTTTTAACTTTGTTTGGAAATTAAATTGGGCTAGGTAGTGGGGAAGAAGAGTAGGTAAAGGAGGGAGAAAACCCACCCCCCCCCCCCCCCCCCCACCCACACACACGAAAAAATTAGGGTGTTGCCAGGGTGAAGGTAAAGGAGGGGAGCAATGCAATTATAGAGAAACCAATTTACCTCTTATCAAGATCTAAATATTGGATTTTAATTTCTAATAACAACATAACTTAATAACATACAAGAGTATTTATGCCATTTTATATATATTCCTTTTCTTTCCCTTCATTTCGTTACACTTATCAAACGGGGTGAAAAAAATTCTCATTGATTTTCCATACTAAATTTCTAAATAATTTTTACATGTTATCTTTCTTTTCCCTAACTTAACTTTTTCTAGGTTCTCCTTAACTTCCCTTCGCTTCCGGCAAATCCGAACGAGCCAGATCTCTTGGAACAAAAATAATGTAGGCCACAGAATTTATGCTATCACGACTAGTGTAACATCATACAGAAACATGAAAATAATTGGAAGATTTCCGTACATCTTTCCACTAGATTTCGCCATCAGATTATGATGATGACTACTACACACAGCCGGCCAATTAGAAAGACAGGACAAGGTGATGCCCCACTCGCTCTAAAGTAGTGACAGACAATGAAAAAATAAATAAATAAATACAAAAGCAGGAGAAGACAAACGATAAAAAAGTTTATTCCCGTAAAGAGATCAGCTGAGCAACCTCACTCGTGTGTATATATATATGCACACACACACATCAATGTACACCTTAATTAGAAGC
Organism: Asparagus kiusianus; assembly: GCA_022839385.1. NCBI lineage: Eukaryota > Viridiplantae > Streptophyta > Magnoliopsida > Asparagales > Asparagaceae > Asparagus > Asparagus kiusianus. The sequence goes on from BQKN01063461.1 coordinate 219,844, forward strand.
ATCCAAACTAAGCCAACACCCAGCTGAAAGCCCATTCCAGCTCCAAGATCCATATCATCTTCTTCGCTAACTGGGCTGTAGTTCTAGGCGGCGTCGCATTTCATGGCTAGAGAAACCGACCCTTTAATTGTTGGGAGGGTGGTCGGTGATGTGTTGGACCCATTTACGAGGAGCGTCCCCCTCAGGGTATTCTACTCCTCAAGAGAAGTGACAAATGGGCGCGAGTTTAAACCGTCTCAGGCGGTTCATCCACCTAGAGTCGAGATAGGAGGGAACGACCTTAGGACCTTCTATACGCTCGTAAGGACAGAATGTCTCTAGTTCCATATTATGTTTCATACTGTTCTCCTGTTAGTTTTCCTAGCAAAACGATTTTTCTGCAAGTTCTTCAGCTTTGAGTGCAGTTCCTGCGAAAGTATATAGTCTAATGAGTTGAGGTGGGTTACGAAAGTGCCTAGCCGATGCAAAATGACAAGAAGTCAAAAGGCATGCAAGTTCTTTTTTTTTTTTTTTTTTTTCACCCCCCCTTTTTTCCTTTGCTAGAGATTAGACAGCAAACCTTTGGGGTGCAGGTACTTTTTGAGCAGTGCTCTGTTGCTTCTCTAATGATTTGATGGTACTTTAAAGCCCTAGAAAATGGTTAAAAGAAATTCATGGTGCTGATAAAAGTGCAGACAAGCAAAGAATGCGAGCAAAGCTTATTTTCTCAGATTTTAATTTAGCACTTTTTTGCAAGGTACAGGGTATGGAAGCCTCTATTCTTTCTAAAAGGTTATGGTGTGCTGCAGGTGATGGTGGACCCTGATGCCCCAAACCCAAGCAATCCCCACCTGAGGGAATACCTGCACTGGTAAGACGATGCCTGATTCTGACTGCTAGCTAGCTCTTTCTTATCATATGCCATCAAAGAGAGCTTTTACGGTCCACCTCATGGGATGCTCATTCTCAGAACGTTACATGAAAAGGTAGAAGAGCCTCAAATTGACCAACGTCGTGGGTATAAACGATGTAAAAGCCTACGTCTTCCTCTTTTCAAATGTTTCCTTAACTAACTAATACCCTTCATTTGATTCCCCCCTCACATCCTTATTCCCCTGCTTTTTCCTAAAAAATTGAAGTGTACGTGCGACCCTTCTTTGTCCTTCTCGCTACATTCGTCCAACTCTCCCACATTCCAAACCACTAGTGTGAACACCACCGTGCTTCTTTTTTTTTTTTTCCCTCTACAGTAATCCCGGTTTTTAATTACTTGTCTTTTTGGATTTTTGAATTGCTACAGTATCTCGCCTCTGCTACAGTATTCTCATCTTGCTGCAGTATTTTTTTTCAAAAAATGAATCCCGGCTTCATATTTGCTACAGTGATTAATATTGTAGCATTACTGTAGTATAAATAGTGAATCTTAGGTTCCTCCATTTGTATAGAGGAATAGATTCCGCGTCAAAGAGAAAAAAAGGAATAAAAAACAACCACCGAGAATAAATTGCGGAGACCACAACCCTTGCGTAGAAATGCAGCCATGCAAGAAGAACAATGGTCACCGTCTTAGTCGCCGTTAGATTAGCTGTTATAATAGACTGATCAAATGGCCAGAAGCGAGAAACCGCCCTCAAGGAAAAATCAGAAAACTAAAAAGGAAGTACCAAGTATGGAAGCAGCTGGAACTATAGGAGTATAAAGAGAGCATACAAATTGGTAGGACAAAACCAGTACCTCTCTGGGATGCAAGGATCTATGCTACCAGCATAATCCTACCAGACGTAATTCTTTCCATGCAGACTTGCTCCTTGGTTGCACGAACTTAAACAGCATAAACAATCAGACGGGTTCCTTGGTGGAAACCAACCTTAAATAAAACCATGTTTTGCCCAAGTTTATTTTGAAATTTGGATAAACTCAAAATGATTGGTGTTAGCTTTGATAAATTCTCATAAATCTCGGTCAATATTTGGGAGCATTGAACTTCAGTGCAGACTCTATTTTGATGGGAAAATATAAATAATGACAACAGAAAAGTATATATGCCTTGTTGGGGGAGAAATTGGGTCCAATCTAGAGTTGATGGGTCTTAAACAGAAGTTATGAATCAATTTTCACCCAAAAGCTATAGCTATCAGGTATTAACACAAACTTCTATTTAAATTCATCACTCTTTCTTATCTTATCTGATGAAATTCACTAAGTTTTTGCACCACTTCACTCATGGGCTAACCAGACAATGCATTCAGCACATAGCTATCAAACATCCGTAGGAAATTTCACCACTTCACTCATGATGGCTAACTAGACTATATCACTTCTACGGGCATCCGTGGATTATCCCTACACCTTCGGGCTTCACATCGAAGATCATATGTAAGATCATCTGTTTTTTTATTATTATTACTTGAACCATGACCTTAGCTCTGATACCACTTGTTGGGGTAGAAATTGGGCTCAATTTAGAGTTGATAGGCCTTAAACGAAGTTATGAATCAATTTTAACCCAAAAGGTATAGATATCAGGTATCGACTTAAACTTTTATTTAAACTCATTACTCTTTCTTATCCTATCCGATGTGGGATTATACTCACATATTAATCACCTCAACATTCATGAGTTAAAGCTCTACAATGCCACAATGCAGCCTACCAAGTTATGCTCAGTATTTATGCCTGAGTTAAAGCTCTATTTCAACACTCTAAACGAGTCTCTATCTAATACTACAGGATGGTCACAGACATTCCAGGAAGTACAGGAGCAAGCTTTGGTGAGGAGAAACTCATGTAACTATTTTATTGAAAATACGTATAAACTAAGTACATATGAGTGCTTTTGTCTATACCAGGGCAAGAGATCATGTGTTATGAGAACCCAAGGCCAACAGCAGGGATCCACCGTTTCGTCTTCGTCCTGTTTCAGCAGCTCGGCCGCCAGACTGTTTACGCTCCCAATTGGCGCCAGAACTTCAGCACCAGAGACTTTGCAGAAGTTTACAATCTCGGTTCTCCAGTTGCTGCGGTCTACTTCAACTGCCAGAGGGAATCAGGATCTGGGGGAAGAAGAATGTACACATGATTATGACATGACAATGCTAATATGTGCCTATTGAAATGCTTATATTGTATTACTAAAATATAGAGGCTATACATGCTGATATGTATGGTATGTAGTGCCAAGTGTGAGGCAAAGGAAGGGCAAGCAGAATTACCTGCTTCATCGGCTGTAAACTCTTCTGATTCTCTAAATAATAACATATGAAATAATAGCAATGAGCCCTGCTGATATTCTTATATTGGAAGAAGATAGGAGTGTTGGATTTAAATCCAATATATGGGTCAATATATTAAATAGATATATATTATGTGCTATCAATAAAGATTAGCCTATTAAAGTGATCTAATTTAGAATTTGGGCTTTTAATGCATAATTAAAGTATGAGCCTCCCACTAGTAGAAAAACGAACAATCTAGAAAAAAATTTCCGTCTAGGTTGCTCTATTTCCCGTCTAGGTTGGTACACCTAGACGGAATTCCATCTAATTTTCTCCATCTAGCCTGAATCCGTCCAGGTTGGGGAAAACTAGACGGAATTCTGTCTAGGTTGACCAACCTAGACGGACATCAACCTAGACGGAATTCCGTCTAGTTAACCAACCTAGACGGATTTCCATCTAGGCTGCCAACCTAGATGGAATTCCGTCTAGGCTACTACTGTTGCTACAGTAGCAACCTAGACGGATTTCTCTGCTATATTTTTTGTGCAGAGTCTATGTTCCACGCTATATAATATCCAACACCAAATCATATTCATATTCAACCCAATCTAATTAAATTTCAATATCAAATACAACTATCTTCAAATAATACATTCACCAAAATACTAGAGGGAAACATAAATTATTTACATAGACAATAACTAATTTTCACATGTCAAGGATTTATACAATGAAAGAGTTCGCGAAATCCATGAGAAAGGTAAATTTACAGATGTGAAGAGAAGTAGAGACAAAACATTATTATTCCCAATCAAAGAAACCGACATCATTCATCTCAGAGTAGTATACATTCTCCAGATGCATGTCCTCCTCCTGTATCAATACCAGATAAAAATCCAAATAAAAAATAGAAAATCCAATAGAACAAACCCAAAATAACAATAGTTGAAAGCAGATTAAGAAAAGGTTAGGCCTTCACAAAAGTTCTCACCTAAAACAAACACGACAGTGACTTTGTTGTTGATGAATGCAATACCAGTAGCATCCTGCAATAAATTTTACAACTTAAAGACTTGCTAACTAGCATATTGTTAAATTGTCATTCAAATTAACCTTATCTCCATGCCAGTCCTTGAATCATATTTTGTAGGTATGAGTGCAACCTACAAAATAGGTAAGAAGGATATTAGATTTGTCAGCATGAATGTTCTTCATTCAAAATTGTCATCACAAATTAGATTTTCCAACAAATATTAGTAAATGAATACCAAAGGGGACCATCCTAGCCAACACCCTTAATTACTCTCTCACCTCCCCATCTTTCACATACCTTGGTCTACCATTGAAAAAGTGAACACTCACTAAGCAAGACTGGTAGCCCCTGTTAGACAAAATGTCCAAGAGAGTATCCATATGGAAAAGTAAGCAACTCTCTATTGGAGATAGATTTACCCTTATTAACTCTATTCTAACTTCTATTCCCCTATACTTTCTGTCCTTCTTCAAAGTCCCCTCTTCGTTAATTAAAGGCATGGACAGGATTAGAAGAAACTTCTTATTGAGGGGAATTAGACTCATGCTCTCCATGTAAAACCCTTGTCAAATGGTGTCTGGTCTGTGGAAAGCTCTAGTTTCTCACCACCATGTAAAACCATTGTCAAATGGACAAGATTAGAAGAAAGTTGGGGGGGTTGGGCATTCTCAACCTCCATGATTTCAACCTTGCCCTCATTTCTAAATGGATGTGGAAAGCTCTACAAAATGAATCCTTCCTGGGTAAACTTCTCAATTCCGTGTATTCAGCTAACCACACAAATCCTAGTTTCTCACCACCAGGTCACTCAGCATCTAGATTTTGGAAAGACACATTCTATTGTAGCCAAGCTTTAAGAAGTCTTGTTCAATGGAAATTAGGGAATGGATCTTTAACTAGATTTTGGGAGAATAAATGGTCAGGCCCCAATTCTTTGGCTTCCCTATTCCTCTTAGCCTTCAATCTTGCTCTATCAGACAAAGTCTGTGTTAGATCCCAAGGCCTCCTCCATAACAATGAGTGGAGATGGCAGCCTCTGATCAAAAGACCAATATCCAAGAGGGATTATGAGGATGTTCAAGCTCTAAGAGTCTACCTTTCTAAGCTCTCTTCCTTCCCCAACCTTGACAAGGATATTGTATGGTGGGCCTACCATCCTTCCGAGAATTTTACAGTTAAGTCTGCATACTCATTCATCAATGGCATCAGAACTCAATCCAATTACTACAACTTTATTTGGAACTTAGTCACCCCAGTCAAAGTGAAAGTGTTTTTATGGATTCTCATGAAGAGAAATTAAGCTTAATACTACAACATAGTAAAAAAGGGTGAACAAATGATGTTACTTGTTATCTTTGCAATGAAGACCCTGAGAGTGATGACCATCTATTTCGCTACTGCCCTTTGCAATTTGGACATGGAGCTTTTTCTTACCTTTCCTTTAGAGATCTCCCCTCCTACTGGAATTCAGTTCCATCCTAGAATCCAAGGGAAGTTTTCTGGAAAACAAAGAAGATAGGCTCATGTGGGACATTCTTTTCCCAACCTTCTGTCGGTGCTTATGAAGGGCTAGAAACAATCTCATATTCAACACAATAGAGACTTCCCCCGAGTATTAGCTTCTAATATTACTCACTTCATTATGTTGTCGACATGTAACTTAGCATCAGAGAGATCATTTTCTATGCACAGAGTAGTGGCCAAGAAGGGGATAGCTCAATTGCTGCTACAAGATGACTCCAACGACATGGCTCGTGTGGGAGTAAACTTTTGATGGTGGCATTATTGAAAGAATAATCTCTTCTTGCAATTAAGAACTCACAAAATTGTCTCATCCTTCTCTTTTGGTTGTTTTGTATATATCATCTTGTCTAAGCTCCAATAGTCTGAGCTTAGTGTTAGCTCCATACCATGTATACTCAGCCGTTAATCCTCTTCTTGAACTTCTTTAGCCTAATTTCTCTTTCTCCTTTCCCTTCCCACAGCAATAGGTGACGGTTATGGTCCTCTCCCTATTCTTGGTGGAGATAATGAGTTGGACCCTTTAGGCTACTGATTTCAAGGACGGGATAGGCTCTTTCCGTCAACAAAAAAAGATATGCAACACGCTAATATTTTAGTTTATAAGGTAAATCTTCAATACATGGTAGTATAAAGTTTTGAAAGTGCAAACCCGCTTATATCCCGATTTATGACTTTGTATGTGCATATTGTAAACAAATAATGGCAGATTTTGAAAAGAGTGATACAAAAAGTAAGGTGGTCGGAACGAACAAGAGTATAGTAGAAGTGATTATTTATAATCCCCCCTTTCAATGGAAGGGATAAAGAGAATAAACTTGTAGAATGTTACATTTTTTGTTTCTGATTTTCTCATTGCAAAGCAAGATAAGTGCCTGGCCTAATGAACAAACTCAAATGTAAGGCATGGGCAAGAATCATGTGATCTATGATCATGGTCGAATTATAAAAATATGATGGTACGTATTCATACCATTAGCTAAGATCTTGATGCGGATATCAAGGAATGCCAACCAAAGGAAATTGTGAGATAAAGAACGTTGTAAGAATCTTCAGAGTTATTGATACAGATAATATTTTGTCATAAAATCGACCCTGATTTATGTAACTAACAACAGAAACAGACAATAATACATAGAGCAAAAAAGGGCAAAACAAGTTTGAGAATGCTATTATCTTAGACCGATGTTTAAATGAAAATCATGAAGGGAATTGATACGTGTTGCCGTGCGAGCACCATTTGGTCGCGGAATTACCAAAAGGTGGGTTGAGAAGAAGACAACTAAAACACAAGAACAATTCAGTATGGCGAAGGAAAATATCTTCTCTAGATTATGAAGAACAACAGATTATAATCTCTCCCTCACAATCTCACTAGAATCGAGAACAACCTCTCAATCCTCTCTAAACCCTAATACAAAGATTAGAATCTCTCTCTAATCTAAGATCATAAAGCTGATCATAATCTAAACCCTAATCCTTTTAATTAGGATCTCACTTAGACCTAAAACCCTTTAGATCTACATCTTGACCTTTCTCCTCCTGTTTAGAACCCTAAACAGTCCCTATTTATAGGGTTTACAACGTGGTAGTAATCTGGTAAATAACCAAAATCAAACCCAACTAGAATTCCTTCAAAACAGAAACCAAGTCTGCCCAGGAAACCTCGATGAGTCGACTCATGATAACATATGAGTCGACTCATGACTGATGAGTCGACTTATAAACTGATGAGTCGACCGAGCAAAAGCTTTTGACAAAACGGCTGGGTTTCGTGAGTCGACTCATGACAGGCATGAGTCGACTCAACCTAATGAGTCGACTCCTGTACATGTATGAGTCGACTCACGAGTTGAAATCTGGATTCTTCGAATCTGCTGCTCGTCGTCTCGTTGCACGCTTCCACATGTGCTCCGCTGTGTCGCTTCACACCACTATTCTCAAGATATCATGAGAATCACCTATCCTCAAGCTCTTATGAGGATCACTAAACTCCCGAAGCAGAGAAGAAGATACACACGTATTATGGCTCCTCTCTTTAAGAACTTGAAGTCCCTTTCAAGTTTAAAACTTTTGCTGAGGGAACTCTCGGGCCCCTCCATCTTTATGGTCTTCAATCATCTTCTTCTTCCTTAATCTCTGAACTCCTTCCAAAGAAAAGGATCTCGCTAAGCTTCTTGTATTGCGATCAAGTAAGGACCATACACAAGATGCCCCTCCACCGGATCTGATGCTCTGATACCAACTTGATACGTGTTGCCGTGCGAGCACCCTTTGGTCGCGGAATTACCAAAAGGTGGGTTGAGAAGAAGACAACTAAAACACTAGAACAATTCAGTATGGCGAAGGAAAATACCTTCTCTAGATTATGAAGAACAAAAGATTACAATCTCTCCCTCACAATCTCACTAGAATCGAGAACAACCTCTCAATCCTCTCTAAACCCTAATACAAAGATTAGAATCTCTCTTTGATCTGAGATCATAAAACTTATCACAATCTAAACCCTAATCCTTTTGATTAGGATCTCACTTAGACCTAAAATCCTTTAGATCTACATCTTGACATTTCTCCTCCTGTTTAGAACCCTAAACAGTCCCTATTTATAGGGTTTACAACGTGGTGGCAATCTGATAAATAACCAAAACCAAACCCAACTAGAATTCCTTCAAAACAGAAACCAAGTCTGCCCAAAAAACCTCGATGAGTCGACTCATGACTGCATATGAGTCGACTCATGACTGATGAGTCGACTCATAAACTGATGAGTCAACCGAGCAGAAGCTTTTGACAAAACGGCTGGGTTTCATGAGTCGACTCATGATAGGCATGAGTCGACTCAACCTGATGAGTTGACTCATGTACATGTATGAGTCGACTCACGAGCTGAAATCTGGATTCTTCGAATTTGTTGCTCGCCGTCTCGTTCCACGCTTCCACCTGTGCTCCGCCGTGTCGCATCACACCACTATTCTTAAGATATCATGAGAATCACCTATCCTCAAGCTCCCATGAGGATCACTAAGCTCCCGAAGCAAAGAAGAAGATACACACGTATCATGAATATAAAAAGTTAATGCATCTAAATAGAATACACCTTTATGGCTATCAAACTCAAACAAGTTTGAGAAGTGGCTGACAGCCGAACTTGCGTATCATGCTACTTTCTGACCGTATAAGGAATGCTAGCTCATGGCTAGGTATATATGACCAAGTCACATGCTCGAATCACTCCTCTTGGCTTCTATATACCGCCCTCAGGGTTTAAACATCAAGCGAGTGGATTGTGTACATTCTTGACTTTTCCTAACGTTACTGAGATGAGAAGAATGAAATGAGCATATGGTTTCAACAGAAGTATCAAATGAATGGGCTCAATTGCTTGTGTGGCTCCTTTCATTGGGACATGCACATACATAAGTACAACCGTACAATGATTTTCTTTGGTTTTCACTCGCAAGACTCTTTTTATCCTTCGTGTATGCCTCTTACGTGCCTGTTTAAAAAATTGAACGTGACGACACTGAATCCAGCAATCTATATATCATGAATGGTTAGATATGGAGTTGACGTATCATAAAAATCCTCCTCTACTGTTATGATAAAGTTAAAGTTGACATATCTTAACAACATTTTCGTGTTGCAAATATATCCAACCAAACACCCATAAATGTAGTCGGAACAACATACTGTTTCAACTACATTCCAATCTAAACACATCACTGGTATTGCAACTACGTTTGTAGTTCAAACACCCTCTAACCAAACACCTCAGAGATAAACAAGGAACCCAAAAGAAGGATCCCTTTAAGTCGATGTCCTTCATCTAGTGCACAATACAATATGGAAGTAAAGCAATCTAGCGCACAATACAATATGGAAGCAAAGCAAACTTAATGCTGCTAATGGTAACCATCAGGCAAAAACCACCACATTTTTTGCTTCATTTCGGGAATAAATGCCCTCCTGAGCTAATTTTAAAGTACATGAATTTGAAGAACGTTAATGAGACAGATCAGCTGGGAATATGGCAACAGCCAGCCCTAACAGGCGGCCAGGATAAGCATTCATCGAGTTAAGATCAAACACAAGTTCCGAGGAACATTCGAATCTGAGACATAACAAGAAGTTAAATAGCAAGCCATCATACAAGAACGACCAGCAGCTGGGTAGCCGATGATCCCACAAATTATAATCTAGAACTTGCATGATGGTGAGAGAGTGGAAGAAAGACCTAACTAATTTTTATCAAAAGCTCACACGTCGTAGAAGGGTATCACAGATAATTGACCACATGCACATCTTGTACTTCTAAGCAAATAAGGATTTATACAGGAATAGTCATATCAAGGATTAGTTGGACCAAGCCAAGTTCAGATCATGCAACCTAACGAACAAGAACACAATAACGCCTATACAAAACTATTATGTACATTACAATCTTACATTAATACACCCGTACAAAGGAATCATACGTAAGTCATGAGAAATAAGAAGCTCTCACTCTGCTCCGATAATATTTTTTGGGTTGAAATTGGAACAGTCACCTATCATCCTGATACGCAATCACACAATCTCGTAGTTCCCTAAGAAAGTGCAGAATTCACCGTTTTATTGTTAAACAGCCAACACACATTGAATTCCCACGTCAGGAAAAGCTAAATAATAGAAGCATAGATAAGCAGCCCATCAGTCAGCAGATCTCACTATAAAATTCATATTCAGCGTCTTGGACACTTCTAATCCAGAAAATACTAATTACTCAAGAAAGAAAGGCTATACATCCCCCTGTGCATAAATATGTCGCACTGAAACCGTGCTATGAATGCACTGCTGTAGATCTGGTGCTTCTACTTTTCTACTTTAGATATTAAATGTCATCTTCCTAAAAACTCCGTAGAGAAAATGAACTTCTACAATATTATCTATCTCCAAAGTCTCAACTTCTTCTTAAGAATGGAAAATCAGAAAGCCACAAGAAACCTGTAAACTCTTTACGCAAAAGCTTTAGCCGGAACCATAAATATGCCTGAATATAGATCCAAGCTTCAGGTTTTTCAATACTCTTCATATCAGCGACTCCATATATGAACCATAATAAATAGGCTGAGAATACCAGTTGGTTTCCTCGAAGTGAGCTGTTGCCATAATTTGGTTTCTCTGTGTCAGAGATTTCGTATAGGGACCATAATAAACAGGCTGATAATGCCAATTGATTTCCTCAAAGCAAACTCTTGCTCTGCAGTCCTTTCATAGTTTTCGTTTCAGCATGCCCATGGGTACGATTAGAACAAGAAAGTCAATCAGTGCCATCAATTCTCTTCTAAGTCGATTGTGAGGAGTTGCATGGTGATCCACAATATTGGCAAGCAAAGTATTGTCACTCGATCAATAAGTCTCTCCCAGATGCTCCAACATGGTTATGTTTTTTATTGTCCAGATGAAAGATTCTTTTTCCCCCCTTATAGCAAACCCATTTGTGATAAGCCAGCCAATCTATCATGGGTTAATCCTAGACCTCAGTAATCCGCAGCTATTCATGAAAGGAAACAAAATTAACAAAACATCAGAGAATAAAGAGAAGCAAAGATACTTAAATCAAGAAATCATTTAATATAGTTCCCATAAGAGTTCAAAGATAGAGAATTACACAAAGTAAACATAGCATAAAGAATCCTTGAAAAGACAATAATGGATAAGATAGTCCCTCCAACAAGAAAAAGTCTCAGAACTTTACGTCGCCTCCTTGGGTTAAGCCAGGTGATGTAGTGCAGACTGACCTCTAAAATGGACTCGCCGTCAAGGGAAAAAACCTGTAAGCTAAACTAATTAAAAAAATTTGTCATATGTAAGCAAAGCTCCTGAAATAAAACCATGTCTGATGTACCAGAGCACGATACACCTGCTCATCTGTGTCCGACACTTAAAACGTGCAAAATACTATTTATCTTAAAAACTATACACATAAGACGGACATTCTTGTGCTCCACTTGACAAAAACTTATTTTATGTTTTGCTAAATTTAGGTTCTTTTATGTATGAATAGCAACAAATGCTTGTTCATATGAATCATAATTCATAAATGCATATATGTCTATAAGAAATATACATATATGGCTGTTGACTCCACGTCTGGATTTTTGAATTAGTGTTGTGTCTGATACCCATGCCTGTATTGGAGCACGACACTAATCCGTGTCTAAAATAATCATGAACAAGGAATCATCTACATAAAATACATATGTGCAGAGATGTTTGGCATGCCGCACCAATGTAGGTTTTATATAGACTAAAGCAAACTACAACAGAAGGTATATAAGTTAGATTTCACAGATGAATATTTTAACACAGCAGATAAGTGCCGACTTCGAAGGCAGTGCACTATGTTACCAAAATAAGAACAATTTAATGGCCAAAACAATCCCCATGCTTGAGCAATTTACAGTGAAAGACGATAAAATCTATTACTGAACTGAAGATAACGAGCGTTCAACATAATTTCTATAAAGGTCTAACGGATCTCACATGATCCCTCGACTTCAGTCCACAATAATTATTGATCTCTTGATATGTACTACTTTATTTATTTATTTTATAAATGTGTCCGGAAGGGGAAGCAAAATTAACAATAATATGTTTATTAAGATTACAAAAAACCACTTTTCTTTTAATTCATGTAGAAGCTTAGGGGATAAGTAAGATATAGCTAGATTTCAGCATATAAGCATTCAAACCTAGAAGACCAATAGTTAAGCAGTCAAAAAAGTTATTCAATGTTACGCATCTGGTGAAATTTCTTTTCTTGGTAGTTGGTATATTCTACTTTGTTCAGTTAAGAAAGCTGAATGGAAATAAAATACATACCGGTAAGCTATTGAGAACACCCAAAGTTGCAGATACATGAAAAGTGCAAGACAATATGCTCTCCACCAGGGTTGGTATAGTAGCACTAAGATATACCCACCGAGGCTGATAAATTGATAGGTGAATGGAATATGCCAAAGTGAGCACATTGCCAATAAATACAAAAGTCCCACCACATGCAGACGATATGTCATCCGAATTAGCTGATGTATTTTTACTTAGCTGTAAGCACTCTGGTGAATAAGGTGTTGAATATGAGATTTCAACCCATGACGTTCCAATTATCTGAACAGGCGTCATGCAGGATTCATGCTGTCAAAGTCGATTAAATAATTAGTATCACATGCATGTGAGTATAAGTCTAGCATAATATAGTATGAGAAGCATATTGTTAAGTTTGTCAGTCAAAAGGAAAAGAAAGCAAGTTCACTGCTGGTATGGTCATTCACAAGCAAACAGAGCTATAGAGCTGATGCTCATCCTATGATAACCTTGTCCAAGAAACCAACAGCTATGTGATACGCCAGTCGAAATACTGCCACTATTAACCCCTTCGGAAGAAAATTTGAACAGATATTTGCGAACCTTTATCAGATTACAAAACCGTGAAAAGTACTAACTGCAGCTGTCAGAATTATTTGCCTAAAAGTCTCTTGGCTGTAGAGCAACAATACATATTTATCAACCTGAGCCATTCCCTTCCTGTGGGCTTTTGAGCTACATAGAGAAGACTTAGGGGCTGTTTGGTTCAATTTCTATAAAAAAAAGGAAAAGGAAAAGTATCCAAAAATTGATTTCCATGTATTTCTATAAAAAATTATAGGAGAAGTTTATAAAAATTCAAAAAGTGGTGTTTTTTTTTACTTCCTTTGTTTGGTTCAAAATATGAAAAGAGGAAAAGTCTACTTTATAGAAAATGAGTTGAGAAGTGGAAATGGAATAAGTTTGTACAAAAACTATTATTTAAATCAATGCGTCAGATTTCTCACCAATTTCCTCTTATTTTGAGAGGAAGTTGATTTCTATAAAATGTGGTACTTTTCCCTACTTTATAGAAAACATTTCTATAAACTTTTTTTGAACCAAACATAGTTTATAGAAAACTACAGAAAACTACAGAAAACTTTTAATTACAAAATTGCCATTGTCGAGTCTTTTCCTAAAACTTTTCTACAAAATGGGTGAACCAAACACCCCCTTAGCTGAAAAGATGACTCACTCGGAAAGGCAATATGACAAGACTTCTAAAATTGTCAATGAGAGGTTCAAAATGCAGGAGCTACTGAATTTAATGCCTCAGCACTACGTTAGAAACCACTCGGCCAAATACTTCAAATATGAAGTGTGGCCACAGGCTTAGCAATCTCAACCTTACATTACCTGAACCCTCAAGATAAGTCAAGTAGTTTAGATTTGTAATATTTTTAAGGTTTTTACAGAATAATTCTGCATTCATTTGCAGAAAAATCAGAATGGAACTTATGTAACTATCACTAGTGGAAAATGAAGTATCACTGACGGCAACATCGCTGACGGGTAACAGCCATCAGCGATGTTTGTATCTCTGACGGGAGATGCCGTCAGAAACATTGTCGTCAGCGATGTTTTTGATCCCGTCAGGGATAAAACATCGCTGACGGCAAGTGAACATCGCTGACGGGATTCCCGTCAGCGATGTTCGGTATATATAGTCTTTTTACAGCCCCGATTTCTTTACCCCTCAGTTAAACCCTAACAGTCGCTGCCGCTGCCCCCTTCACGTTCTTTGACCGCCGTCGCCGCTTCCAGTCAGTCGCCGCCTGAGTTCGTCGTCGTCGACGTCGCCGCCGCTGCCTAACTGCTTAGTCTTCTCACCCTTTGCCCGCTGCCACCTCCACCGCCCCATCCAAACGTCGTCGTGATCACCGTCGCGTCCAACAGTCAGTCACTCAAGGTATTATTTAGAAATTAGTTTCTCAAATCAGTAAGGTTTTTGAAATTAGTTCCTCAATCCATAAGGTATTTGAAATTAGTTCCTCAAATCATTGAAATTACTGTTAAATCTATCAATTCTTAGTTAGTTTGCTATACCCATTTCATCCGATCGAAGTTTGCCTACCAACTAAATTAACCTTAACTAATACAGAAAGAAATCATGGTCAAATAAAGTCTTTAAGTAGTTGAGCAAACATCATGATCGACCTTAAACAGAAAGAATTAAGTTAAAGGTAGTATTTTATTGTTCGTGGAAATTAATACTATATTCGAAATTTCAGGATATCAAGGCTAATATTATTTCTACCAATAGAACAGAAACTTAAGCTAACTCCTTTTTTTATATAAAGGACGAACCCCCAATTAGTCATATTGTTAGGATTTTATTGTAGGACGTAACCATGCCATTATTTAGATCGAGTTGAATTAATATAGAATAGTTGTTATATGTCTTTTCTTGTGAAATCTTTGCTTATAAATAAAGATATATAGGCTTAGGACAAAGTTTGAAACTGACTTTATTTGGTGTTTAACCAAAATTGATTCGCATTACAATAACCTGCATGATTTGGCGAACCTATCAGCAATTTCAATGATTCGAGAGACTAATTTTGGAATAAAAACGCTTCATTTGTATTTATGGAATAAAAATGCTTCATTTGTATTTATGTTCATTAGTAATTGATGCATTCAATTTAGTTAGATATATCGAGTTTGTATTGTGTTATATATCATGATTTTATGAATCGGAAGTCGTTACCCCTAGTTTCCTGTCTAATATTGTTGGATGTGAGTTTCTTCTGATATAAACTCACGCAATTCTAGTTGGATGTGAAAATACTTTTTACATCTAAAAAGAATAACGTGATTTATGTTAGGAGCATGCTTTACATGCAATAATTATTAGATCTGTCCGAGGAGGATTCCCCTTCTCGTACAGGTTAGGAATACAGTAGTGTATCGTCTATCTTTGTATACTTTACGCATTTTTATTCCTCAAAATTTCGATAACACGTACCGCATTGTTCTCTGTGTACAATAAGCGTATGTTGTTTTGCGTATCGATCTATTATCGATGATTGATACGCATTATAACATCCGCACAGTGTACTCGGAGAACAGCGGGTAGCTGCTGCCGAAATTTTTAAGAAATAAAAACGCATAAAGATGATGAAGATAGTTGTAGACACTACTATATTCCTAATGGGATAGATCCATTTCCTATGACAGCCGTTAAAGTCTCTTATTGAAAATATGAGCGTTAGATTTTACTCCCACATAATTTATGTTCTGGTAATTTTCCCTCCGAGATTATTATAATTTGAATTTCCTTGATGTCGTGAAGAAAGTTAATATCACGCAACCGTTAATTTGATGCGTTACTAATAAAAATCCATATTACCTAATTATGCTTAATATCATACAGATGAGGATAGTTCCCGACAAATCATGGATCGATATTCCTCGTATTGATAGATGGAGGGATAGTCGATATAAAGATGGAATAAATTAATTCATACAATACGCGTTGCCAGACCCACGGAAGTTAAATAGTGATGTCGTGTATTGTCCCTGCTGTTGGTGTAAAAATAGGGCGTTGGTGGATAAAAGTGATTTACAAAAACACTTAATATCAGGATTTCATGAGTACAAATATTGGACGTTTCATGGGGAAGGATGCCTTGAAGAAATAGAACTGATGGCGGATACCGGTACGTCCGATGGGAGAATAGATGATACGAGAATAGATGATACACATACGATGCTCGCGGATATGTTAACAGTTCCTAATATAGATCAATCTGAAGATGCCGAGGATGCTGAAGAGTCAGGAAATGCTGGAGGCGTGACTGATCATGAGGAGCTGGCGCAGATAATGAAATTAATTGACGACAATGAAAATGATCTGTATGAGGGTTGTATCGAGTTCATCAGGTTATCATTTATGCTGCGTCTTTTACGTATAAAGTCTCTTAGCGGAATGACAGATAAATATTTTAATATGTTGCTTGTGTTGCTGAGAAAAATCATTCCAAATGGAAAAGAGAGCATACCAGAAAATTATGATAACGCAAAAAAGATTGTTTCCGTTATAGGACTTAATTACAATAAAATCGACGCATGCCCTAATGATTGTATCCTCTACTATAAGGATAACAAAGATCTTCAGGAGTGTCCAATTTGTGGAGTATCACGGTGGGTACAACGCAAAAATTATTCAACACACGGGACAACAAGGTCTATGCTTAAGCAAAAGAAGATTCCAGCAAAGGTCCTGCGTCATTTTCCCTTAATACCAAGGCTAAAACGGTTGTATATGAATAAAGATACTGCTAAGCAAATGAGATGGCACATGGAAGAACGTACTGATGATGGTAAAATCAGACATCCGGCTGATGCAGAGGCGTGGAAACATGTGGATAGAACTTTTCCTTGGTTTGCGAATGAGTGCAGGAATGTTAGACTAGGTTTGTCTAGCGACGAATTCAATCCATTTGGGATAATGAGTTCTGGTTGGTCTACATGGCCTGTTGTATTAACGCCTTACAACTTACCACATTGGCTTTGCATGAAACAACCGTATATGATACTTTCATTATTGATATCAGGCAAGCATGCACCAGGCAATAACATAGATGTGTTTTTAGAACCGCTAATTGATAAGTTAAAACAACTCTGGACTGAAGGGGTTATGACATATGATACTCATGCAAAGCAGTCTTTCAGACTACGTGCTATTTTACTATGGACAATTAATGATTTTCCAGCCTATGCGAATCTTTCAGGTTGGTCTACAAAGGGAACATATGCATGTCCAGTGTGTGGTCCAGAATTCAAAGGTCTTTATCTGCAGCACAGTCGAAAGTTTTGTTATTGGTTTAATAGAAGGTGGTTGAACATAAAACACAGGTACAGAATAAAAAAATGGAGCAAGTTTTTTGATGATACTGTTGAGAAGAGAGATGCTCCGCGTCCATTACGTGGGGATCAAATTGTACATTTGCTTGAGAGGTTCCCTGCCGTCAGGTTTGAAAAGAAGCGTTATTCGAAAGAAGATTTACTTGGAGTTAGGAACTTACGTATTAACAAGAGGATACCAAAACTAAAGAGACAAGCACAAGTGGTGAGTGATGGGGCTGAAGTCGTAAAATTACCTTCAGGATGGACAAAATTCAGCATTTTTTTCCAACTCCTCTATTGGAAAGAGCTAAAAATACGTCACAACTTGGACGTTATGCACATTGAAAAAAATATTTGTGATAATCTTTTGTCCACACTGTTGCAAGATGCTAATAAATCAAAGGATGATCTACGAGCTCGTCGAGATCTAACTGCATTGAACATTAGAGAGGAACTGCAGCCAAAAATTGTCGGAAATGACCGATTAGAGTTGCCTGCTTCTCGTATTACAATGTCGAAAGTTGAGATGCAAACATTTTGTCAAGTCCTCAAATCAATAAAGTTACCAGAGGGTTACTCCGCAAACATATCAAACAATGTCCAGGTGCAAGAAAGGAAAATATTAGAGCTTAAAACTCATGATTATCACGTGCTTCTTCTTCAATTGCTACCTGTGGCACTACGCAGTACTATGCAGAATAAAAAAACAGTGAAGGTTATTATTGATTTTTGTGGATTTTTTAGAAAGCTTTGTTCTAAAGTTATAGACGCCCGTGACTTTGAGAAACTTGGAGAAAATATTTCTGAAACAATGTGTGAAATGGAGATGTTCTTTCCTCCATCTTTTTTTACAATAATGGTTCATCTTACACATCATCTCGCGGAGGAGGCTGCAATAGCAGGACCAGTCCATTATCGTTGGATGTATCCAATAGAGAGGTTAGTATTTAGAAAAATTTAATCGTTACCTATCAATATTTATATCTATTAAATATAAATTTCTTTACATCTATATCTGATTAATATTCCTTTTTTAGATATTTGGGTTCAATAAAGCGTCAATTGCGTAACAGAGCTCGCCCAGAAGGTTCAATAGCTGAAAGTTACGTGAGAAGCGAGTGTCTCTTATTTGCCTCTCGTTATATGAGAGGGGAACAAACAAAACTTCAAGCACCCGTTGATAATAAGGAGTACACAGTTCTCTATCCTCGCGGGCTGAACAAAAATTATTCTAACATATTGTTAGATCAAGCGCATGCATATGTTATAAATAATCTTGAAATCTTCTCGGAGTACCGGAGGTAAAATATCTAAAAAGAGTTTTTAATACCATTTATTCTTTAATTTTTATTTTGACACAATTTTTATTTTGACACAATTTTTATTTTGACAATAATAATTAAATTTATGCACATTAATAAGCAACACGAGGAAAAACTTAAGAATGAAGTTACCGGTAGTACAGCTGTACATGACATTAAAGAAAGGCATATGAAGGAATTCCCTGCTTGGTTGAATAGTGAAGTATTGTTAAATTTAGCAATATTTGTATTTCATTGATAAAAAACTTAGAAATTATTGATTTAATAGTTTGCTTATTTTTGTATATTTAGATCCAGGAACAACTTGTCCTTAATAATCAAATATCAGAAGAAGTGAAGGTTCACGCAAAGCGGCCTTACTATGCTGTAATTCAATATGATGGGTATCGTGTTAACGGTTATAAATTTCACACAATGAAGGTTGATGATACGAAGGTCACCCAGAATAGTGGTGTCATGGCTACCTTCTCACGGGAATGTTTCTCAAATAGAAGAGATCAGAATCTAATTGAAAATAATATGACATATTATGGAAGGTTGGAAGATGTGGTGAAGATATTCTACGACTATGGTGGTCCAAATGAACATAAATACATGATGTTCATGATTCGTTGGTGTTTTACAAGGACTCAAAAGGATCCCTTTGGATTTACAATTGTCAATCTCGATAAAGAAATTGATAGTGATGAAAAATTCATGTTTGCATCTCTATGTGAAAGATCCTACAGTTAAAGACGAGTGGGTTGTCTTGTACAAGGATTCTAGGGCTTATATTCAACCTTCCACTAATGAAGATGATGACGAAAGCTATATAAACAACTTCAATGAGCCAAATGCAGCGATCGATGAATTCTCGTACCCTCAAAACGTAGTGTTTGAAACGGATGCTACAACAACTCGGACAGACATTCCAAATATTATCACAGACATTAATAGGAGCTAAACAGCAATTATTTGTAATCGGGTCTTCATGTAACTTTTTTTAGTTTGTAAATTGTATAATAAAAACTTTAATATCACTACAATGTATCTCAATTACCTTTTGGACGATATAAATATGTAATATCTTATTTTGTATATTCAACTTGCAGATGCCTACAAACTTGATGTGAAATGAAAAATTTAGTAACGCAACAATACATATTGTTTTTATTCAGCTTGCCAATTTGCATTTATATTATATTAATTTGTATGTTTATTCAACTTGCAGATGTCTAAAAATATTAACAGGAGGTTATTCGAAGCTAACCCCAGTCAAGACCAATCCACTGAGGAAGAGCCTCCGAGTTCAGGAGAGATGTCAGGTATAACTTAGTTTAACTTAAGTATTTTTATTCATGATATATGCACAATGATAATTTATTTCTTTTATTTTTATAGGTGAGGGTGAGGAAGAGCCGACTCACATACCATTATATGCATATCCTCTAGTTATACTTCGAGCATATATTCCCGGGATTGAGTGCGGGCCCTTACCAGCATGTGCAAAGGGGTACAGACTCAAGCAGACAGAAAAATACTTGCTTGCGAAAAAAAGATTGGATGAATGGGCCCCACAAATTGATGAGATTTTATCTGATGCAAAAAATAAAATCAGACAAAGATTTGGTGAGTTTTGTCAAAAACTTAATCAATTCCGAGTCTATTAATAAGAAAACATAATCAATTCCAGAATGTTGAAATTTGAATGTTTTCATAATTGTATCCATATCTAATAAACATAATATTCTCAGGTTTCTCTTTTCCTTAATATTTTTCTTCTTCCTTTTTTAGTAAATTCTAAGAGCTTAAGATTTTTTTATTAAAAGTGCTGATATATCTATTATTTTTTCTTTTTTGTAGGAGAAAAACTTTACCAGAAAAAAGGACGCTAAGGAAGTGACTTTAAAAAAAGTTATCATCGGATGGTTTTCGAGCAATTGTGAGATGGAGACATAATGGGATTCCAACCGGACAATGGGCTAATAACTTCAGCTCATACCTTGGATGTTTGATACGGAGGAGTGATAATGTGAATCAAGGAGCAGCCATTTCATGTCCTGGAGAGTATATATCGAGATTGTTGGGTAAATTCTTATATTTAGCACAATTATTTTTCAATTCTGTCAATTGTCCATGCTTAACTATATTTTATTTTTTAGAGATATTTCAACATCGAAGACAATCCCGTAGGATGGGAATTTTTATTTGGATTCCAGGGAAAGTTCAAGCATGCTCTTCGGGAGTGGAGACATGAGATAAAGAAAAAATGCTTTGATTGTTTCACTCACAACTGGGAGAGGATATACAATCGAGATAAGAGGGTTGAGTCTGAGCACTTAGCTGCACTTATAATATTGTGGGGCCAAGAGGAGCACCAGGTAAATATGTATAGTAGTTAATTATCAAGTTATTTATCTGAAACTAGTGATATATTTCATTATATATTATACCATGCACTAAAATTCTTTGTTCATGTTGAAGGAAAAATATCGGAGAAATAAACTTAATCGATGGAAAAAAGATTATGATCATCATACGGGGACTACTTCATTTGCCCAGATTGAGGATCAATTTTGTAGGACAACGGTATAAAGTCTTTTAATCTTCTATATATATTCTCTCCGCTTCTTAGAATATTTGATAAATAAAACTAATAAATATATTTTTAAATCTCAGAACGCTCCCTTTATCCCGCTACCAGAACTGCACAGGAGAACGATGATTCAATTTAAGAAGGGGTACAATGACGATGAGACTAAGAAACAAAAACTAGAATTGGTCAAGAAAATGCAGGTTAACTAATTATCTTAGCTCTTATTAGCCTGTTATCATGTTGGGAATTTATTGTTTGCACTCTTCTTTTGGTCATCTTAATTATCATACGCTTCTTCATGCACTTTGATTTTATTTTATCTTTTAAATATGATGATTATATTGGGTTGTTTTTATTGTGGGAAAGTAAAATATTCATGTTTCTGGTAGATTTTCCATTTGTGGGAATGCCTTATTATGCACTGAAGCAAGCAAGCAACCACAAAAACAATACATCATGTAACACTAATACAAGTAAAAAAAATGTTAAAGAAAAACAGATGACTCATTACATCCAGGTCAATGCTGTTGTTATTGTTTACACAGAGCAAAAGTTTATACTTAGTATTCCATTTCTTCCCCGAGTTACTATGACTCATTCGTATGAGGGGCTTGCTTGTTAGGATATAACAATGCATAAGAAATAACATACTGTAACATGATTGATCTACTTGGTTTTATTCTCGAAAACCTTTGAATTGCTGATGACAAAACTTTTCCTATCACCTTACAAGCCAAAGCACCCTTCAACTATTTATTAGCACTTAACACCCTTCTTCACATATACTTTTATGTTGCACAAAACACCCTTCACATGTACTTTTATTTTACTTGTTCAGGTAAATATCTTTTATTTTTGAAAGGTTAATTCTTAAATTTATTTTTTTGACTTCTAGGAAGCTCTGGAAAACACATATTTTGAGGTTGTTGCACAGAGCCAGGAGCCCCTGACTAGAGAGCAGAATTATAATGTGAGTCATTTAGTTTGTGAACTTCCCAAAAAAGGGAGGACCAGGTGGATGGGAGTTAGAGCTCAGAGGGTGTCTACACAATTCCAGCCTCCGCCGATTTCAACACCATCGACTATGCCATCGGGGCCCTCTTACATGCCGCAGGAGGATTGCACTCAGCAGGCGATGCAGCTTGTTTCCTCTGTGATGAATATGTTAAATGGTCAGATTCCCGAAGAGATGTGGGAAGATATTCAAGAGGAGCTTATGCGAGTAATCTAGCCTACTGCTACTTTTGCGATGGTTTCTAGGCAAATAATAAAATCTTGTAGAAGACGGGTTCCTACTCGGGTGCAAAGCCAGATTATGAACTTCTTGGCCACTCAAAAGGCATTTACTGGTAGTGGAGAGAGTAGCAGACAGGTATACTTATTATATATGTAAAACATGATTACACACAATATTATGTGATTCTAAATTTAAATTATTTTGTTGTTAGGGTGGAGATGATGCTATTGGGAGCACGAGTCGTAGGGATGGATCCGCCAGTGGCAACGCGGACGATGACATGGATAAGGCGGATGACCTATCTTAGTGAGTTATATCCTAAACTCGTGTTTGTATATTGTGGACATCTTTATAGTTGAGATTATGATATGCGTGTATGGTTTGTTGTGGATTTAGAACTTATGATGTGTGTATGGTTTGTTATTGTGGATTTGGAACTTATCGTGAAAAGTGAATGTACATATTTCGAATGTTTGTGAAAATTGATTGGATGAGAGGTTTAATTAGGAAAATTTGGATTGTAATATTCATTGCGAGATGTTTTGGAATGCGCATGAAATGTCGTTTGGAGATTTGTATGTACATGTAATTTATATGTACAGGGAACTGAATATATAACCAGCATAAATTTTTTTTAGCTGCTAATACTTATCGCTGACGGGCTTCCCGTCAGCGATACCTATCGCTGACGGGATTCCCGTCAGCGATGTACGTAATATCGTCGACGAGAATCCCGTCGGCGAAAAGTATCGCTGACGGGAGTCCGTCAGCGATAATATGTACATCGCTGATGGGATTCCCGTCAGCGATACTATCGCTGACGGGCTTCCCGTCAGCGATACTATCGCTGACGGGCTTCCCGTCAGCGATACGTATCGCAAACGGGAATATCGCTGACGGGAATCCCGTCAGCGTCTGTGTGTTCACCGACGATGATTTGTCGTCAGCAACAGATATCACTGACGGTATCCCGTCAGTGATAAAGAAACATCGCTGACGGAATTCTCGTCAGCGATGTTTCTTTATCACTGACGGCGATCGCCGTCAACACTTATGCCGTCAGTAATATGTATTACTGACGGCTCCCCATCAGCGATAGTTCTTCCCTGACGGGACTATCGCTGACGGCGTATCCTTGACGGGAAGCCGTCAAGGATAGTCATTACTGACGGGTATTAAGGCATCCTTGACGGGAATGCCCGTCAACGATGCCTAGTTTTCCACCAGTGTATGTTCAAGTACCACCAAGAAAAATCCTAAATCAAATTATGTTCTTCAGAGCAAAAAAATTTTACCTCCAAACATGCACAACTGGTTTGGTCACTTCCAGTCACCTCCCATCCATCCCCACATTTTTTAAGCTTTATAACATATTTGGCATTCAAGCATTGCTTAGTTACTGTTCTGTTTGCATTCCTATCCTCATTTCTGATACCATCTGACAAGCTAGAAGATAAACAGGGAATACTCGCAAAAATAGCAAGCTCGCCAGGACAAGAAAAGTTGTCCTCTATTCTTCGAGTATTATTAGTCTCGACTAGCCAAGAATGAGGGACACAATACCCCTTCTTCCCACTGAATGTTGTCTGAAGCATTTGGGAATTAATCTGGATCATCTTCTTGGTCCAGTCACTGGGATACCGAATTCTTGAACCATCAACTGCTGTGATCACATCCCCATGTGACAAATAACCAGATAAAGCAGAAGTTTGAGGAACCTCCAGAACCTGTCCCAAAGTTGCAATTTAGAATGAAATATGTGGCAATAGGGAGTAAGTTGACTGAGTTTTAAAAGACCTACTGTGGGAGCTTCACCATGTACATAAAGAGGAGACAAGACAAAGGGAAGCAGGAACATCATTATCCAACAAACTGCACAGAACTTGAAAACAAGTTACGTTTCTGTTAGATGCTTTTACCCACTTTTGACTTTACCCACATGTATCATGCTATTTTCAATTATAGTTTCTCCACCCAAAAAAGATGGATTTGCAGATTGCACAAGCGCAAAAAAACAAATTGTAAAATAATAAATAGTAGATTCTGGATTTGACCTTGCAATGAATATCAAAGGTAACATGGAACAAGCTCATTTTTCCAGAAATCCACATTTATAACTCACCACGATGTTATGCCAAATCCCAGCACAATATATTCGAAGAGCAGCAAACCATGGCAAACTATTTAGCATGTCGTAGTTGATTGCGACCAGGGCTCCAGGAAATACAATTGCCAAAAATATAGCGATGTACTCAATTTGTATCCCCTCACTGAAGATGCAGCAGTAGCATATATTAGCAGCCAGAATTATCTAAGCATAAAAAATTCCAATATCTATGATAACAGATTCTTGTTTATAGGTGTCCTCGCTCCAAATTCAAAAAAGCAAAAATAATATGCATGCTATAAACATCAATACTGACATAAAAAATATGAGTCAAGCATGTAGAAACTAGATATCGATTAAATGGTATCAAAACCCTGTCATTATCATAAAAAACATAGCAACATTATTCAGATATATAAAAAAATTTATAAAATAATTTAATAAAGGGACATTACTGCTAAATGGAGATGTTGCACATTTTCTAAGAAGAGTTCTTAAGGGTCACCCATCAAATGAAATCATAAGATGAGCTGTGAAATTGTTGCCGAGTGCTCATGATTTGACACAAATCATTTGCATTGTTCAACACCTTTTCATATTTTTGTTTCTGTCAGATTGTATAAACTTGTGCAGTTAAACAAGTACAATTACTGCTCTTTAAAGCACATTCTAAATATATATATATATTTGGACATCTCCACAATGGGAACTGAACATCAATCCCTGACATTGGAGAAGAAGGGGGGCAGGGGCCATCCCCCCCCCCCCCCCCACCACCACCACCACCACCCTGCAGATTTTTGCCAAAATAAGGAGAAGTGGTAGTCTCAATTAAACCATGAGCTAGATAAAAACTTAAGATATAGATGGGTCAAGTTACAATACTTGTCCAAACCCAAAACACAAGCCCTGGCCATTTATAATCTATTCCCTTTTCCAAACTCTAACAACCTTTCCCTGTCCATTTTCCAAACCCAAAACCACAATCCACTTATAATTTGGGGTATATATATATATATATATATATATATATATATATATATATATATATATCCCTAAATTATAGGTATTTTAAAATTTACCCCTCAATCATGATAATCATTAATTTGACCTCAATTTATATTATTCCTCCAATTCTACTCTCTAACTCACTATTAGATAATCTAATAATTATAATAATATGTTATTATAGTTTAAAAATGACTGATTTTTCCTTGAAAAAATAAATTAAGTTTAAGAACAATGAATGAAAATCCCTACTTCTTACTAGCGCTGCTCAAAATATTAACAAAACCATATCGACCACTTTTTCTCGTCTCTCACCGACCCTATTTACAACATCCTTTTGATTGTAGCTATAAGATTTCTGTAATTGTTGCTTACTTAACAAACTGATCTCTATTGTTTGAGACTTTTGAGTTGTTTGAACTTTGAAGCTGATTACATTACAATGTTTGGATTATTTGGGATTTTGAGTGTCGCTGAATACACTTGGTTGAGGAAAATTTTCTTATTGCGTTTACAAGAGAGAATAATCGTGGTGTATGATCGGTCAATTAACTAACTAGTGAATTCGTCATTAAGGTATTAGGTTGAATTATAATGATTTGGTTTACATCAAAAAATCTTATAATTTTAATTCACTTTGGTCTTTTCCAAACCCAAACAATTGCCCCAGATTAGTGTTAACAATCAGTCCTTCTCATCAACAATCCCCCAGACATCAAATCTAAAACTGATCACGATTGGCGATAGCATTGGCCGATGAGTGATCCCTCTAAGAACCCTTTCTTAGCTCTCGTTTAGTACAATCGCAATTGATCTCGCCTCCCCCCCCCCCCCCCTTGGCCTTCACATCTGCTTGGGAGTCGTGACCTGTTTCTCTCACAAAACGAATGGCAACAAAACACAACCAACGACGTCAACAAGATTGTTGCATTGGCATCGGTTTCTTACTAATGCCTAGTACGATTGTTGCATTGCCCCCCTTGGGGAAAAAATCTTGGCTCTGCCAGCCCTGGAATTATCCCTTAGCATCATCGACGTCAGTCATCAAAGCAATGAACATTCCCACAAAAATTCTCATAATGTTGTTAGTGCAAACAGAAGCAATGAGGTCACAAGATTCTTTGAGATAGCTTTCATCTCCTGGACAGCACTAATCCAGGAAGACCATCATATTGGTAAATATATGTTCTTCCTGTTGTTTATAAAGCATCAACATCCTTCACTATTTTTATCTTACTGATGGTAATCCATGGTAAGAAAACCAAAGTATTCACATCAATTAGTTGCTAAAAAACAAATGGCTTTCTCCTATTGTGCTTAGCTACACATCTATGGGAAGGGAAGATTAGACACTATAAAAATAATCAACTGGATCAAGTAAATCTAGAATAGGCATATGAAGAGCAATTATTATGTATTATTAGTGCATTAGATGCAACCATTAGTTAGTCACTTTGTTGAATTTTCCTTTGGTTAAAGACGTTGCCTAGACCTTCTAGCTCCCAAGGTTTTCTTGTTGATTTGCAATAATTTTCTCTGCCTTCTTTACCTCAGAAATATTTTAGTTCCTAATAGAAAACATAAGTTAGTGCGACCTTCTAGTAGTTTGTATTACCTTTCTCATAAAACCTTTTGTGTCCATACTTCTACGAGCATCATTCAATTCATTACTATACAATTTAATTTTGGGCAAATAGCACTAAATCCCCCTGAGGTTTGCAACTTTGACAAAAACTCCCCCTGAAGTTTAGAAAGTAACACTTTCTACCCCTCCTTATTAGTTCTCAATCTAATAGGGTCACATGATACTTATGTGACCCCTTAATGACCAAAATACCCTCTAGAGTTTTTCAAAAAATTATCTCCAGCATATTTCATCTTCTAGTTTTTTTTAATCCATTTTGTAGCTGTCATCAAAAAAACTATTGAGCTAAGAATAAAATTTTACCTTTCACTGATTCTCTCCTTAAAATTTTCATCCAAGAAAACAAGATAAATTCATTTATTTTTATACTTTTATGTATTTTAGAAGTTATAGGGTTTGAATTCCCTAAAATAACAAAAGAAAAGAAAAAGAAAAAAACTAACTTTGCATTAAAAAAATAAATGGAGAAGGAAAATCATGGTAAAGGGTATTTTGGTCCTTAAGTAGTCACATGAGTATCATGTTATCTTTTACATTAAAAATAAATAGAGGTGGAGAAAGTATCACTTTCTAAACCTTAGGGGGATTTGTTGTCAAAGTTGCAAACCTCAGGGTGTTATTTACCCTTTAATTTTCCTTTATACTTTATTTTTTCACTTTTACTAATTTCTGAAAGATAGAAAGTGAAGAATAGATATTTAAACAAATGTGTGCAAGTACATAGAATGGCACATCTTCAAATGTAGAATTGATGTCTGCATTCTATTTCAATGTGAACCACGTTACAATTCTTGGGGTCCAATGCCTGAAGATGTCGAACACATTTCTATAAACAGACATGCTATGAACTAACTACTTAAATAGAGTATATAAAAGGAACAAGCAGAATGTTGGATATCATGGCCTCAAGATATAGTTTTAATGATAACAATTTATTCACTATGTGTATTATTGTGCACTAACATATCAATGCAAATATCAACTTCAAATAAGCTCAAGATATGTGAACAAAAATGCAAGATGAGCTCAATGCAATTTGAAGTAAAGAAGATGAAGTGCTTAAACATCACAATGTAAATTTTATATTTTCTTTACTTAGATTTATTGTACAAGCCTTGATCAATCACAACACATGCACACACATAGCGTTTAGAACTTACTAACACATGCTTAGTTTGTGGTTAACAATAAAAATCTCCTATGTTAACTATTAAAGTTTATAGATAAAGAATGAGTCTCAAATTAATTCATATATCTCATATTTACCCCTTAGTAGTCGACCAATAAAACTAGTAGTCGACTACTAAAGCCTTGGTCAAAATATCAGCTTCTGTCATTTTACAATGTAGTCGACTAATATATATTGTAGTCGACTAGTAAAGACTCAGATAGAATTCTAGTTTTTGTAAAATTACAGTGTAGTCGACTACTAGGAGTTATAGTCAACTACTAAGAGTCAGTTCAGAATTCTAGAACTTCTGTCTTTACAGTGTAGTCGACTAATGACTATAGTAGTCGACTACTAAGAAATAATCTACTTTACAGAGTGTTTTGACTCAGTGTAGTCGACTACTAAGCATTGTAGTTTTTCGACTACAGATACAGTTTTTTCAGATTTCAAATTTTGAATTTATGATTGTTTATAGCCGTTTGTGCACGTTATTTAGGTTTAAAAAGTTGTCTTTTCAAGGACTATAAATAGGTATTAAGTTCAGAAATTTGCACCATTCATTCATTCATACATATAAGATCAAGCATTTGTGCAAATTCAAGAGTTCAAAATTCAGATTTTCAGTCTAAGTGTTGAGAAAAAGTGATTTCTGAAATAGCCATTGATCTTTATCATATATTCAAAGTGATTAGGCATTGTTCAAAGATTAAAAAGGTTCATAAGCCACTATTGCACTTCACTACACATTCAAGCCTTATAGGAATTGTGTTCTTGCTTCAAGGAAAGTTCTCTCGGGAGTGAGAGGTGATCTCTTGGTGTAGAGATTGTGTGCAATTTGCATGGTCTTGCAAATTAGTCAGGTTTGCTTTTGATTTTATAATAGTTTTTCATAGTGGAACTCTCAAGTGGGATTTGCTTGGGGACTGGATGTACGCCGGGGAGGTAAAACGAGTATAAAATTTGTGTTTGTGATTGCGATTTTCTGTGATTATTGTTATCTTTCTTGTAATTTATAATATACTTTGCAAAAATTTTAAAAGAATATTATTCACCCCTAGTGTTTAGTGTGTATTAGATCAGATCCTACACTTGGCATCAGAGTACGGTGAAAGATGGCATTGACAAGTACATCAAATACATCACAATTCAAAAAAGAACATTCCACACAGCGATCACCACTCTTTGATGGCACAAATTACAACTATTAGAAGTACCGGATGAAGATCTACCTCCAATTTCTTGGCTACGAATTTTGGAACATTATAAAGACTGAATTTACGAAGCCAACCACTCCATACATCGAATGGACCGTTGTTCAAAGGACAAATATAAATCTGGACTCTAAGGCGATGAATGCACTGTTTTGTGCCTTGGATAAGAACGAATTCAATCGAGTGTCTACCTCTACATCAGCACATCAAATTTGGCACACTCTTGAGGTAACACATGAAGGAACTAATAAAGTTAAAGAAACAAAAATTTATGTTCTTGTTCACAAGTTTGAACTATTTAAAATGAAAGAGAACGAAACTATCACGGAGATGTTCACAAGGTTTACGAATAACACTAACTCCTTAATTGGACTTGACAAAGAATATACTCAAGTTGAGATGGTAAGAAAAATCCTAAGAGCACTAACTTCGGAATGGGAGAAGAATACTACGACGATTGAAGAAGCCAACGATCTATCAACTCTCACCATAGAGGACCTTATTGGAAATTTGATGGCATTATAGTTCAACTTGAAGATAGAAAGAAAGATGATGAACCAATAAAGAAAAAGATACTTGCCTTCAATGCATCCTCCGATACCGATGAATCCGATGAAGATGATAAGGATATTGCATTGATCACGAAGAAATTTAAACGATTTCTAAAGAAAGGTAAGTTTAGATCTAATATATTTAAGAATACTAATGACTCGTTTTTGTGTTTCAATTGTAATAAGTCAGGTCATATAAAGAAGGATTGTCCACTTCTCAAGTCCAAATCAAAGTCCACAAATTCCAACAATTCCAACAACTTCAAGAAGAAGGAAGCTATGACGATGACTTAGGATGATAGTGACGATTCATCCTCTTCCGACGAAGAAGAAGAAAGACAAGAATCTACTCACATGTTCTTCATGGCACAAGATAATGAAGTACCTCAAAAAGAAAAGTGGATACTAGATAGTGGATGTTCCAAACACATGATCGGAAGCTCTCAAATGTTATCTTCAATTCAATACAAAAAAGGAGGCACGGTTACATTTGAAGATAAAAACAAAGGTCAAGTAATAGGTATTGGAACAGTAAGTAACATTGACAAACCTCTAATAGATAATGTTTTATTAGTAGATGGTTTAAAATATAATCTTTTAAGTATAAATCAACTATGTGATAAGAATTTTAAAATTATATTTGAAAAAGGTTCATGTCTTATATATGATAATGATTTAACAAATATCTTATTTAAAGGTTTTAGAAAGAAAGATATATATGTTTTATCCATGAATTTTTATTCAAATGATCATTGTTTAGTTGCATCAATAGATGATTTAATATTATGGCATAGAAGATGTGAACATATTAATTTGAAAAATATTTCACGTATTTCTAAAAATAATTTAGTAAATATTTTACCTAAAATTGTAAATAAGAAAATTTATTTTTGTGACACATGTAAACAAGAAAAAATACATAAATCTTCTTTCAAATATAAAGATGTTATTTCTACAAGTAGACCATTAGAATTATTACATATGGATCTATTTGGTCCTTCTAGAATTGCATCTTTAAATGGAAGTAAATATGCATTTGTCATTGTTGATGATTATTCAAGATATATATGGGTTATGTTTTTAAAACATAAGAATGATGTTTTTGATGAGTTTTCTATATTTTGTAAAAAGATACAAAATTAAAAATCCACTACTATTGTCACTATTAGAAGTGATCATGGTGGTGAATTTGAAAATAAATTATTTTCTGATTTTTGTAATAAAATGATATTTCACATAAATTTTTATTTCCTTAGACTCCATAACAAAATGGAGTTGTTGAAAGGAAAAATAGAACTTTACATGAATGTGCTAGAACAATGTTAGTTGAGTCTAATCTACCAAAATATTTTTAGGCAGAAGCAATTAATACTGCATGTTATGTTCAAAATAGAATTTTATTAAGACTTATTTTAAATAAAACAAGTTTTGAATTATTTTACAATCGCATTCCTAAAGTTTCTTATTTTAAAATATTTGGATGTAAATGCTATATATTAAATAAAAAAGAAAACTTAGACAAGTTTGATTCTAAATCAGATGAAGGTATTTTTATAAGTTATTCTATACATAGTAAAGCAATAGAATTTTTAATAAAAAGATTTCTACAATAGAAGAATCCTTGCATGTTTCTTTTGATGAATCTAATGCTAATTCTAATAATAATGATAATAATCATGATGATGATGATTTTGTTAATCAATCACCTCCTATTGTTGATGATAATACTAATGCTACTAATGTTTTACCTAAAACATATGTAGATGTTAGGAATCATCCACATGATTTGATTATTGGTGATATTTCTAAAGGTGTTCAAACCAGATCATAATTGGATTTATATACTCATGTTGCATTTGTTTCAACAATTGAACCTAAAAATATTAAAGAAACATGTAAAGATAATTTTTGG
This sequence comes from Asparagus kiusianus, assembly GCA_022839385.1. Classification (NCBI taxonomy): domain Eukaryota; kingdom Viridiplantae; phylum Streptophyta; class Magnoliopsida; order Asparagales; family Asparagaceae; genus Asparagus; species Asparagus kiusianus. Next base: position 252,073 of record BQKN01063461.1, read on the forward strand.
ATAATTGCTATGCAAGAGGAACTCAACCAATTTACAAGAAATAACGTTTGGGATCTTGTGCCTAGACCACAAGATAAATCCATTATTGAAACCAAATGGATATTTCAAAAAAAAAAATTGGACGAATCTAGTCAAGTTATTAGAAACAAAGCCAGATTGGTTGCACAATGTTATAATCAAGAAGAAGGTATTGATTATGATGAAACATAATGTTACATTAAACGCTGAGCGCTCCTAGGCGCCGGACTTGGCGCCCAGCGCTTAGACGCCTAGGCGGGCGCCTAAGCGGTTTCTGGGCGGTTTTTTTCTTTTTTTTAACTGTGATACCTGAAGATAAATATATATACTCTCAATCAACAATGCATAAATACAAAAATACCAACACATATGCTATCCAAACTATAATAGTCAATCAAAGATGCATACATACTAAATGTCAAGGCATATAATATCTAAATATCCAATAACTAGAAGTTTAGGTCCCAAAATATCAGCAAAAAGATAGTCAAACAGGAATAGTCTAGATCTAATATAATGAATTAGCAATATGCATCTAATCTAATGTGACTCATCATCAAACATCATCATCATCAAGTTCCTCCTCTACTCCATCATCGCTATCCTCTCCAGAATCCATCTCCACACAATCCTCCTCGTCTGAAACATCATCATCCGAGACAAGAGGCTCTTCTTCATCATCCATCACTGAAGTAGAAGCACTTGAAGGTCCTGCTAGCCTAGAACTCCTCCTATTCTCCGCAGCCTCAGCCGCTCCCAATATACCCTCTACCATCCTCCAAGTAAGGCCTGAGCCAGGATAAACTTCTTCCTCATCATCAGAGCCTGCTTCTTCTAGGATCCATGCGCGTGCCTTACTACGATCAGTAGATAGTAGTAGGTTCTTGTTTTCTCCTCTCCTCTTCTTCTGGTTGAGCTTTGAGTTAAACTTCACATAGACCAGATCCTCTAACCTCTTTGATTCCAATCTATTCCTCTTCTTCGTATGAATCTTCAAAAGTAAAGGACACAAATTAGAAAACATAACTAAGAAGAATTTCATATTTTTCATAAGTTTAGAAATTAGTTTACCCCCTCAAATGTGCTCCAATTCCTTTCACAACCAGAAGAGCTGCTTGTCAAGTTGAGAAGTTTCATAGCCATATTTTGCATGAAGGGACAATCACCACCATGCAAATACCACCAAGTAGCTATAAAAAATAATATATTATTAGTTGATTCACTACCTCAATGACACAATAGATAACTTATAAGTCATAAATGATTCAATTTCTAAAATTATTTTACCTGGGTTCAAATCTGATTTCTCTCTAGTCTTCACCGCTCCAATCCTAGCAAATGAACCCTTTCCTTCTCTGTATCTCTCCAACTCTTGAGTATGAATTTTAACTTGTTGCTCTACATCAGGATAGAACAACTCCACCACATCTAGAAATCCATCTTTCGCCCTTTTGTAATTCTTCACTACATCATCCCTATAGAAATAGTAAGGGTTGAGGTAGTAAGAAGCCATATGCAAGGGAGAAAAGAGCCGATCCTTTGACTTCCCATCTATAATATCAATCACAGGCTTGAAATCCTTCTCCTTATTCTTGAAAACTTTAATGATCTCCTTCTTCATATCTTCAAGCATCCCCACCACAAATCCCATTGAGGGTTTGTAGTCACTATCGACTACCCTCAACAATCGAAAAATAGGAGCATACACTTTCAAGATCTTGGCCACCGTCGTCCACCAACTATCACTCATAGCAATCGCCTCTACCTTAGCACCTTTAGCGATCTTTGCAAGCTTGCATCTCACCCATGCTTCATCAGAAAACATAAGTCTCAACTTCCCCTTCTTCTCAAGAAGACTCCGCAGAGTCAAAAATGTAGTGGCGAAACGAGTAACTCCAGGTCTCACAATGTCCCTTTTGTCACAAATGCGACGCATCATAGATAAAGTCTTGTGATGACTATAGATAAAGATGGTGAGAGTCCTCGCCTTCTCAATTGCTCCTTTGAATAAACTCAACTTCCCGATGCGTTCAAGCATCAGGTCAACAGTGTGTGCTGCACAACTAGTCCAAAAAATCCTCGGTCTCGCCCTATATAAAAGCTCCTTCGCGGTCATATTTGCAGCTGCATTATCCGTGACAACCTGAATGACTTTATCAGCTCCAATCTGCTCAATAGCCGTATTAACCCACTCAAATATATATTGTCCTGTATGTGTTTCCTCTTTGGTTTCAATCGACTTATGAAAAGTTGTCCCCAATCTGCAGTGGATGTAAAGATTCATTACCGACCGCATCTTTCTGTCCGACCAAGCATCAGTCATAATGGAACATCCAGTCTTGCCCCACTCCTCCTCATGCGTCTTTAAGGAGACTTTTGTTCTCTCAACAGCTCTTCGCAATAAGGGCTCCCTCAACATGTACATGCTGGGAGGCCTGTAGCTCGATCCATAGTCTCCAATAGCCATGCATGCCTTCATAAAAGAATCTGTGGAGATAGCATGAAAGGGGATGGCATTTTCATATGCCCAAGTAGCCAACTGATCATGCACCCAATCTCTCTTCTCCTTCAGGAAAGAATCATTCACTCCTGTCTGCTTCATTTTCCCTTTCAACATTTTCGCTAGCTCTGGATCACTAGCGGCGTAAGCATCCATCGGCCCAACAGTAGGCTCTCTAGACCTCTTTGAAGATTCATCGCATGTGGAGGGGAGATGATTTCATCTTCATCTTTTTCTTCATCACACGGCCTCGTCGTATGAAGTTCTTCTAAGTCTATAGTGTGCCTCTCCTTAGCTTGCTTCTTCTTCGAATTAGCATCAATGACTTCTTTCACCCTCTGCTTATCTTTTTCACAAATCTTCAAACACGGTTTGGTGTCCCCCCTCAATCCTGCAAGATGCTTCTTAAATCGATGGATCCCCGCATTCACCTTGTGCCCACATAGTCAGCATTGCACCATATTCAAATTTTTTGAGTCCGGACAAAATCCAAACTTCCAACCAATGTCTCCTGAGTTCCTTCTATCTTTCACGGGGGGTACGGGGATAGTGGTGGAACCCGTAGACTCCTTCGCTGGAGCACCCGACATTCTGAAATAAATGAACAAACAAATCATTCATATACTTAAAATTAAACTTAAATAATAAATACAGTTAAACAGATTCAATTTGTAATTCTTAACACAGAATCTCAAAACAAGAAATATATAAACTCTCACATGTGTAATTTTCCTTACTGTTAACTTATTTTTGTAGGTCAAAAACTGTAATTTCATTCGTTATTGCTGCAACTTCAATAACTACAACTAATTATTGTTCTATTTTGTAGGTCAAAAACTACAACTTCATTCGTTATTGCTGTAAATCTAAATGTAGGGAGTGTGAATATTATAGTTTCAGCACTCAACTCAATACAGATACAGTGATACACAATTATTGCATGTACAGTTATAAGTTTTGAACAAATGCAGAGAATGAACATGACAAAGACAAATGTAGGGAGCATAAGTCTGTTGTGGACTGTGGTGATGCATATTCTGTTGTACACTCGGATACTTTTTCATATGAAATAGGAAAATTAAACTTAAACAATTAAACTAATAAACTTACAGTCTTAAACAATTAAACTAAATATGATATAAATATATTAAGTTAACATAAGTCTAGGAGCAGTTAATTTCCTTGAGCTTGAGATAATAAGTTAACATATACATAGCATTGTCTGCAGAAGAAAGAACAGCAGCGAACTTTAATATAAAATTTGACATATACATAGCAATAGCATCGTTGACAATTTACCCAGAACATATAAACGGCAAAAACCTCCTTCAAAAACCTCATTTCATTAGTAATAGAAGAGAAACAAATAAATAGTCTTCTAATGACAGATGAAAAAAAAATCCAGATAATTCAGTAAGCTCCAAAAACTGATTTTTATAATAGTAATGGATATCCGAACCCAAATAATGAATATAATCCAAGAAAAAAAGAGTTAAAAACCAAGGAAAATAAGTTGGAGGGTTTTGAAAGCTTAAGAGCATACCCGAACCCAAAAAACAGGTTGAAAACATCGCTGCTGTTCTTCCTTCTGCGGAAATGAGAACGATGAACTCGAAGTAGAGGACGAGCTCGAAGATGAGAACGACGACCTCGGAGATGAGCTCGGAAGACGTCGGAGATGAGAACGACGAGTTCGGTCGTTGAAGACGAGCTCGAAGACGATCTCCCAGCACCAGAACGACGAGTTCGGTCGTTGAAGACGAGCTCGAAGACGATCTCCCAACACCAGGTAGTTGAAGACGAGCTCGAAGACGATCTCCCAGGACGAGATCGAAGATGTTTTTTGAGCTGGCGGCGTCGGGTGAAACAGATTTAGGGTTTTGGGTTTGGGTTTTGGGTTTGGACTGTGGGTTTTGGGTTTTGGGTTTTGCCGTTTTGGGGTTTGCGTTTTTTTTTTTTT